>JAQFVV010000105.1:2498638-2946553 GCA_028023455.1 Epiperipatus broadwayi | reverse complement strand
CAAACCCCAGACACAAAACTGAACATTCTAGGAGGGGTTCCCTTCTAGATATACTAAGTTCGAATCTAAAGCCCAAATTTCACAGTGCCACCTACGTGATAACGCATCTGATGCTACTACTAGTACAACCATTGACCGGTGCCTGGTGGTCAGGGAGAAACAAAAGACTCTATACTAAAAAAAGCTTGGGTGGCTTATTAACGTCTATGGATTTACAAAAGAAATGCAGAAAATATATATATAGACCGAGACAGTGATAGGAATCAATAAAATAAGAGATCAAATTTAGTTTTAAATAATTTCACAAAATTTATTTATATAAATTATATATATAACACTACTGTCTGCTTATATGAGACAGGGATGCATATTAAATAATTGTTGGCATTATATTCCAATAAATGACAAAAGGTTTTAAAGCAAAGTGATATATTCTATTTCTCAGGTTAATAGCATTACGATAATGTGCTTAATGAGATAGGAACACGTGCAAGGTGCTTTGAGCAATTATACAAGTTTAAGAAAATATTTGAAAATTAAGTGTTCAAAAATATTTATTGATTTCGAGAATAGCACGGACAAAAGGTTACTAAGCAACAAAGTGGGAATGTGATCAAAGCATTTATTCAATAATAATAATAATAAAGTTACATTGGGAGGTCAGTATTGCTGATAATGAATTTATTAAAGTTGGAGGGTGTGACATGTTTGAGTCATGGATGCTTTGTAAAAATAAATATAAAATAAAACTATTGAAGATCCGGAATAATTATGGAGGGCATCTCGCCGCTAACCCGTAGGAAAGTATTTTATGAAAAGCCGAAACTTAGCGACTGGGTGACAATTGCGTTTAATTTCCAGGTGTGTCATTTATGGACACACTCTGCCTGGAAACTGCAATAAGCGAAGGGAACGGACTTGGCCGTGTAAAGAATCCTTGGAAAAGTAAAACAAAGCAGTCTCAACAACCAATTCACTTGCCAGCAATATGAGACTAGTGTATATAAAACATATTAAATGGGTTTTACTTGGATTAAGAGAAATGCCCAATCAAATTCCCTGAAATTCATTTAAAAGGTTCCGCACAATCTTGACGTCAATGATGAACTTTGTAATTAAAGTAGAACACGGTAATTAAAATAGGAAAATGCATGCTTGCGGGTATGAAAAGTATAGATTTATATACGCAATCATGCATTAGGGAACACATTTAATCATTGACCTCACACATACTCTCATATTAGATTAAAATAAATAACATGCAGATTTTAAACTATGTGATTATATTATATATTAAAGAATAGAATCGCCCTCGAACGAGTGATTTGCAAGATAATAAAATTGGAAAATTATTTAGAAATTTAAAATATGCCTTCATAGCAGCGTCTTATTTTCATCAAAGGGAATAATTCACTCGGTCAAAGACGATTCTGACACATTATCATAATAAAATAACAGAAAGCTTAATCAATAAAAAATATTAACCTAAGGATAGAGAGCAAAATGTTGAGTATATTTAAACACGTTAAAGAAATACATAATGAAGTTATGTGAAATATCAGAAAACAATTTAAAATAGCTATAGCATGTTAGTTATCACAAGAGCTCTTTGGTTAATTTAGGGTTACCTCTGGAGAAGCATTTTTAGGTAGATTGATGGTCGGCAGGTTTTTTATATGAGTTAACAGCAAAATCTGGAAATGTTCATATTTTGGCAGCAGCAGCAGATCCGGGGTTCCTTGTGTGATAACTTCCGATGGTCTACGGCAGTGTATGACCATACCGGAGAGAAATAGCCTTCTTGCACTCTACTCTGTCATGTCAAGATTTACAAATTACTACAATCATTTTGGTTAGAATCATTAGACCTCAGAATGATTTCTCTTAGAAACATTAGAATGGAGAACAAAAGAAAACCCTCCTTTTTATATTAGAAATTAACAATAGAACTGCCCTGGAGCGTTACAAAAATATATCGGACTTATCAGCTGTAATTAAATCTATCCGAATGTCTAAAGGAATTCAACATTAATTTCTTTTGTTAATTTCCTTGTCGACATTCGAATTACAAACTAGATTTAATTAAAAATTACTTTTACTAATTAAAGCAAACCTTAAGTGGACATCTGCTGTTTTTAGATAAACTTATATAACATTAACTAATTAAACTAATGTCCCTCATTTATTTTAACAGAAATATTTGGAATGACTTTTATTAAATTAAACGAAAATTATTTTACTTTTAAATTGCAATATTTGAATCTATTTAGTAAACGAATATTTACTAAATGAATTTTATTTTAAATCAAAATATATTACGATGGTAATATATTTGTAAATAGATTCAAACAACATAACTTTAACAATTTATAATTTTGATATGTTTTAAAATGCATTATCATAGTGTGTGCATAATTATGACTTATATAACCTACTTTTAATAAATCAAAATTATGTGAACATATACATAATCCATAATATTTTATTTTATTTGGAAATGAGTTATATATATAATATGAGCATTGTACTCGTGGTTTAAAATTAGGTGAGATTTTCAGTATATAAGCGTATTGCAGACACCCTATGATAGATTGGAGTTCAAACTAAGGTATGAGGGTAGGAAATAGATGAGAAAAGGTGAAACGAAGATCTGCAAAGCAGATCTTACTGTTTTACATTCCCTTAGTGATGGAATAAAAAAAATTGTTAAAAAAAAGATCTTACAACAGGTGTCCACCTATGAAAGCCTGCATAAAAAAAAATTTACAAGATAACCCATAATGTACAGGATATAAATATAATGAAGAAACGAAACTGAATTATATACCCGGATTATATTAATAAATCTACCATCTAGCAAACATTTTCTATTATCTTCCCCCCTTCAACAAAATTTTATTTAACAAATCTAATAGATTAACATTGTTTATATCCAATATCCTTTCTCATTTATCCTGTGACGTGTCCATTTTTTTTTTGTTTAAAAAAAACTACTATAATCCTGGGTCTGGTGGGTAATAACTGCTTTTATAATTTGATGACTGCAGTCTCGGATTATCAGGCCTCTTTACCTTGTCTGGCAGTTCTTTAGCCCAGGGACTGAAATCCAGAGTGGTTGTTAATAACTTTAGCTTTAGGCTGTCGCAATTATTTGCCTTATCGGGTGGCGCCTTGGCCCATGGGCTGAAATCCAGTGCCATCATTGTTTTCACTATTTCCTTTATTCGATATATTCTTGCTATATCAGGTGGGATATTTTCCTGGTTTTCTTTAAGTACTTTGATGTTGGTGGTAAGCATGGTTAGCTGGGTTTGAATACCTAGGTCTCGTACATTCTTGGCTGGAAATATCTTGTCCAAATACAGTTGTGGACGTTTTTTGACTTCGTGAAAAATTTTTATGTGACGAAGCTTGGTTAGCTGGGTTTGATGTCCTGTGTCCCGAACATCATTTGCTGGAAATATTCTTTCCGAATGAAGTTTGGGACATTTTTTTACTTCATGGAATATTTTAATATTGAGCTTGGTTAGCTGGGTTTGATCTCCTAAGTCTCGGATATCATTTAATGGAAGTACTCTTTCCAAAGAAAGTTTGGGACATTCTTTAACTTCATGAAATATTTTAGTGTTGAGCTTGGTTGGCTGAGTTTGAGGTCCCAGGTCTGGTGTATCAGTCTTCTTTGCAGAATCATTTGTCTCAACTTTCTGGTTTAGGAGTTTATCTGCCATATCTTGCCATCCAGGGAGGAGTCTGTACAGTGCTCTAAGTTCCTCACCTCTCCTTCAGCTTTCTTCTTCCCATCTTTTCGCTCTTTCTTCACCTTGCTTAAACAATTCTATAATAGTCCAGAAATGGACCTCATTAGTATCTGTATTTTCCATGGCCTTGGATGTTATCATGATTGATGATGATAATGACTTTTATTTTATCTTACTGCTAACTATATTATCCTGAACAAAAAAAAATATTTTTTTGAACGAATTGGTGTACTTTTAAAACACAATGTATAGCACTGATAAAGAAAACTTTTACACTGTTTTAAGTTGAACTTACTAAAACTAATACGGTTAAAAAAATACTATTATTATATTTTCTTTGTTTGACTCTCTGCGATGATTATTACATTTGATTTCAAAATTTTATTAATGGCTAATAGGCTATCTCCCTCTCGGTTCTGTTGGCCTAATTGCTGCTTTTACATTTATCACTAAAACCCCAACTACTGCCCTCTTACTACTGCTAAAATTTCTTGCTTAAATCTGCTGCCAACATATATATTTTTAACTGCCTGTATATATAAAATCTCTTATATTCTACCTATCAAATTGTTTTGCTAAAATATATTTTTAAACTCAAGCAACTTTTTTTATATATATAAACATTCGCTAGATCTGGGTATAATTATTTCGTTCCCTCTTATTTAAGATTTGCAAACATATATATTTATTTACATAATCATTGATCCAATTCATGTCTCATTATTTGGTCTAAGAAAATTTACACACGTTGAAAAAAAACAAATTACATATAAAAGAATTTAGCCTGGTGACAAAATTTATTTTAGAAGTAACTCCGTTTAATGAAATTACCCTTGGACGCCATGTCACCAGTTAAAAGGATCCATAGATCGTTAGCTTCCCAAAATTAATTTTAATAACTATTCCATTTAACTACGGGCACTCGTTAAAACATTCGCATTTTTATTGATTACAAAATTTTTTTTTATTTTTACATTTCTTTGAATTCCATATGATAGCCTATTACATATCTAGGTCATTACCATACAAAATTACTACTATGCTATCTTGCGCATTGAGCCGATGAAACTTTATTTTGATAGAAAATACAATATTTGAAATATTCATAGATTGTCACAATATTCACTTGGGACAATATTTAAGTAATTCACGCCATGCATATAGCATGACTTAAGTGAAACAATAAATACAGATGGCTCGTATCGCACTATAGCAAGTTTGGACAAGTTTAGATTATACAGCATAAGTAATTGAATGCCCGAGTCAAACAAAACATGAAATATATACACAAATAGATAATATAGAGTTTGGAAATAATATATATATCAAAATATAAAGGATTTGAGTGATTAAATACGAATACAAAATGCTAAAATTAAGCTACAGGGATGTGGGTGTTTAAATAATTAAGACCTACAGGGATGTGGGTGTTTAAATATTCGAGGCCCCACGTTTGGGGAAGCCATGGACCTGAAAAAAAATACTATGTAACAGTCAGAATCATCTATCTCGCTAACACACTGCAGAATTCAAACCCCAGACACGAAATTGAACATTCTAGGAGGGGTTGCCTTCTAGATATACTAAGTTCGAATCTAAAGCCCAAATTTAACAGTGCCACCTACGTGATAATGCATCTAATGCTACTACTAGTATAACCTTTGACCGGTGCCTGGTGGTCAGGGAGAAACAAAAGACTCTATACTAAAAGAAGCTTGGGGCTTATTAACATCTATGGATTTACAAAAGAAATGCAGAAAATATATATATAGACCGAACCAGTGATAGGAATCAATAAAATAAGAGATCAAATTTAGTTTTAAATAATTTCTCAAAATTTATTTATATAAATTATATATATAACACCACTGTCTGCTTATATGAGACAGGGACGCATATTAAATAATTGTTGGCATTATATTCCAATAAATGACAAAAGGTTTTAAAGCAAAGTGATATATTCTATTCCTCAGGTTAATAGCATTACAATAATGTGCTTGATGAGATAGGAACATGTGCAAGGTGCTTTGAGCAATTATACAAGTTTAAGAAAATATTTGAAAATTAAGTGTTCGAAAATATTTATTGATTTCGAGAATAGCACGGACAAAAGCTTACTAAGCAACAAAGTGGGAATGTGATCAAAGCATTTATTCGATAATAATAATAAAAAAGTTACATTGGAAGATTAGTATTGCTGATAATGAATTTATTAAAGTTGGAGGGTGTGACATGTTTAAGTCACGGATGCTTTGTAAAAATAAATATAAAATAAAACAATATTGAAGATCCGGAATAATTACGGAGGGCATCTCGCTGCTAACCCATAGGAAAGTATTTTATGAACAGCCGAAACTTAGCGATTGGGTGACGATTGCATTTAATTCCCAGATGTGTCATTTATGAACACATTCTGCCTGGAAACTGCAATAAGCGAAGAGAACGGACTTGGCCGTGTAAAGAATTTTTGGAAAAGTAAAACAATATGGTCTCAACAACCAATTCACTTGCCAGAAATATGAGACTAGTGTATATAAAACATACTGAATGGGTTTTACTTGGATTAAGAGAAATGCCCAATCAAATTCCCCAAAATTCATTTAAAAGGGTCCGCACATTCTTGACGTCAATGATGAACTTTGTAATTAAAGTAGAACACGGTAATTAAAATAGGAAAATGCATGCTTGCGGGTTTGAAAAGTAAGTATAGATTTATATACGCAATCATGCATTAGGAGACACATTTAATCATTGATCTCACACATACTCTCATATTAGATTAAAATCAATAACATGTAGATTTTAAACTATGTGATTATATTATATATGAAAGAATAGAATCACCCTCGAACGAGTGATTTGCAAGATAATAAAATTGGAAAATTATTTAGAAATTTAAAATATGCCTTCATAGTGGCATCTTATTTTCATTCACTCGGTCAAAGATGATTCTGACACATTATCATAATAAAATAACAGAAATCTTAATCAATAGAAAATGTTAACCCAAGGATAGAGAGCAAAATGTTGAGTATATTTAAACACGTTAAAGAAATACATAATGAAGTTATGTGAAATATCAGAAAACAATTTAAAATAGCGATAGCATGGTAGTTATCACAAGAGCTCTTGGTTTAATTTAGGTTACCTCTGGAGAAGCATTTTTAAGGTAGATTGATGGTTGGCAGGTTTTTATATGAGTTAACATCAAAATCTGGAAATGTTCATATTTTGGCAGCAGCAGCAGATCCGGGGTTCCTTGTGTGATAACTTCCGATGGTCTACGGCAGCATATGACCATACCAGAGAGAAATAGCCTTCTTGCACTCTACTCTGTCATGTCAAGATTTACAAATTACTACAATCATTTTGGTTAGAAACATTAGACCTCAGAAGGATTTCTCTTATAAACATTAGAATGGAGAACAAAAGAAAACCCTCCTTTTTATATTAGAAATTAACAATAGAACTGCCCTGGAGCATTACAAAAATATATTGGACTTATCAGCTGTAATTAAATCTATCCGAATGTCTAAAGGAATTCAACATTAATTAATTTCCCTGTTGACATTCGAATTACAAACTAGATTTAATTAAAAATTACTTTTACTAATTAAAGAAAACCTTAAGTCGACATCTGCTGTTTTTAGATAAACTTATATAACATTAACTAATTAAACTATTGTCCCTCATTTATTTTAACAGAAATATTTGGAATGACTTTTATTAAATTAAACAAAAATTATTTTACTTTTAAATTGCAATATTTGAATCTATTTAGTAAACGAATATTTACTAAATGAATTTTATTTTAAATCAAAATATATTATGACGGTAATATATTTGTAAATAGATTCAAACAACATAACTTTAACAATTTATAATTTTGATATGTTTTAAAATGCATTATCATAGTGTGTGCGCAATTATGACTTATATAACCTACTTTTAATAAATCAAAATTATGTGAACATATACATAATCCATAATATTTTATTTTATTTGGGAATGAGTTATATATATAATACGAGCATTGTACTCGTGGTTTAAAATTACGTGGGATTTTCGGTATATAAGCGTATTGCAGACACACTACGATAGATTGGGGTTCAAACTAAGGTATGAGGGTAGGAAATAGGTGAGAAAAGGTGAAACGAAGATCTGCAAAGCAGACCTTACTGTTCAATATATATTGAAATTAATGGGCTATTTTTAAAATAGAAGACTGTGTTTGTTTGTTATTGATTTCATCTTTCTATACTTTTACAAATGGAATAGTCAGCAAATAATTAAAAAATATTGAAAAGCTTAGTGGTTGCATTAGTTATGTAGCTAGGTTGCCATGGATGTATGTTAAATAATTACATATATAGTCTATGATTGCTTACACTTTATACCTATGATATTTTTAGTTAGTCAATATTAGCAGGATGCAAGCTATTCATTCTTGCTTTAAGAGATCTGTCACTTTTTGTTTAAACTAAATGAAAGCAGTAACATACCAAACCTCTAAATATTATCTATTTTCTTCCTTACACATGATGAGAAATAGCTTAAGTAATACAGAAGACTTAAATACCAATGTATGTTGTATGAATTGATAAAGAAGAACTAAGTGAAATTTCTTCATCTCAAATGTATTAACAAGCATATGAAAGTTGAATATTAATATAAACAATACTTTGCAAAATGTAATCATTCATTATTATCATCAACCATTATCAATCAACTGCAGGATGAAGGTTTCTCCAAATTCAATCCATCTTTTCCAATCTTTAACTTTTCCACATCATTCCTGCACACTTTCTTATTTCATCCATCCATCTCACATGTGGTCTCATTCTGGGTCTTTTACAATCTCTTGGAATCCGGTTTAAGATTTTTATTGTCCATCTATTATCATCTCTTCTAGCAATATGTCTAGCCCAACTCCACTTCAGTCTTTTAATTTTTTCAATGAAGTCAGTAACACCTGTTTGTTTTCTTATCCATATATTGCATTTTCGATCCCTTCTTGTTACTCCCAACATGCATCTCTCCATACTTTTTTGAGTGGTCTTAAGTCGCTATATTGCTCTTCTATTAAGTATCCAAATCTCAGATCCATAAGTAAAAACTGGTAAAACACATTAAAAACCTTCCTTTTTAAACACATAGGCATATTTCCTTTTAATATCAAGTTACTTCTACCAAAAGCACTCCAACCAAGTTTAATTATATGATTAATTCCATCCATTATATTTCCATCTGTATTAATAATCTGACCAAGGTATTTGTACCTGTTAATTTCTTCTAACTCATCATAATCAATCTTTATTTTCATATTTTGAGAAAGTCCATTAAACATTACTTTTGTCTTTTTAACATTTATTTTTAGTCCTACTTTTCTATTTTCATCTGATAACTACTGTAACATTTCTTGCAGCTCTAAAGCATTATTTGAAAAAAACAACTACATCATCTGTGAACTCCAAATCTCCATTTACTTTCACTCCTTTAGCTTCTCATTTTAATCCACAAAATACTTCTTGCAACACTGCTGTAAATTGTTCTGGAGATATGGTGTCATTTTTTTCTTATACCCTTCTCAATATTGACTTTCCTAGTATCATTATGTAATCTAATTGTTGCTGTTGTATTTTTATAAATATTCTTTAACATATGACAATATCCTGGATCTATACCTTGATGACCTAATGCTTTAGTCACTGAAGAAATGTTTATAGAATTAAATACCTTTTTATAAACTACAAATCCAAAGCATAATGGCAATTCATATTCATTTGTTCTTTCTATAACTTCTCTTAATACATTCTAATGAAATTAAATTACAATTTACAAATCAGTTTCGAGTATTAGTAGATTTTGAACATGATTCAGATTTGAATGAAATTAATATAAAAATAACTTATATACTTTTAAAAACTGCAACAAAGATAACTGGTAGAAAAAAGCAGCAATTGACCAATAAAATTTCTACTGACACTATAGAATTTATGAATAAAAGAGGGAATATGAAGGTATACAAAAATGATGCATTAAAAAGGATTGAATATCTTGAATTTTGTAAAATGGTGCAGAAAAGAGTTGAAATGATATAAGAAAGTATAACTGTGAACTAGCAAGAAAAGCTGTAGAAGAGAATAAAAGTCTCAAGAGTGTAAAACAACATTTTGGTATTGATAGGAAACTTATATCTGCAATAAGAAAAAAAGATGGAATTATTACTAAAAAGAGAGATGACATGATGAAATGGGTAGAAGACTTTTATCAAGAATTATACAGTAATAAAGAACAAATATCTCCTATATCTATTATATCTTCTGAATTGCCCAGAATTTTAAATGAAGAAGTGAGACATGTAATTAAATGTATGAAGAAAGGAAAGGCTCCAGGTAATGATGGAATTACAATTGATATATTAAAAAAAGCAGGTGAAAAAATAGAATTATTTTTAGTAAAGTTATATAACAATGTCTAAATGATAAAGATGTACCAGATGATTGGAAGAAGACAGTATTAATATTAATATTTAAAAAAGGTGGCAAAGAAGAAATTAGAAATTACAGACCTATCGCCCTTTTATCAGTTTTATACAAAAATTTTACCAAGATAATTACAACTTGTCTACAGACAACGTTGGATTTCCACCAACCAAGAGAACAAGCTGGATTTAAAAATGGTTTTAGTACAGTGGATCATATCCAGGTGTTGAAAGAAGATATGAAATCATTATAATTAAATAATTATTCTAGAAGTTATTATTTTTCAAATTAAATAAATAAGGTTTTTTAAAAAATGTAAGTTTGTTTTTTGTAAAAATTTCTTGTAGCTGTTTTTATTTTCGAATTCATTAATTAGTTCATTTTTTTTTATAATGTACCTTATCTCTTTCTTTTTAAATAGAGTCCTGTTTACATCGTTTACTTTAGTCAATTTATTGAGGTGATACATTTTAACAAAAAAGAAATACATTTAACAACTATTTAAATAACAATTTGCTTCTTTTCTTTAGATTAAAATTATTTACTACAATATTTAAATAAATGCATTAGTAAATATAATTTTATGAATTGAACTTTTGATCTTGTCTTAATTATAATTTTTTAAGTATTTTTTATGCGCCCAAACTTATATAATGATTTGTCAAAATATATATATTTCAGCTCCTCCTAGCTATGAGGAAAGTATTTTTGGACCTACCAACATTAAGGATGCCTCAGACAATCAGTATACCATGGGACAACTTTCTTATACACCTTGTTATCCTACTTATAAATATGAACATTGCACAAAAATGGAGCAAAATAACTTCACCAAACAATAATACTTATTTTTGTTGGAAATTTGTCCATTATTTTTCATCTCCATACAGAAACTTATTTTAGCTTTCCAATATTTTAGCTTCCTTGAAGCTTAATTAAATACATATCATTTTCCATTGTATTTTTACTTTTTTTATATTTTTTCAATTAAAAGACTGATTTCTGATATCAAACTCTTCACTGATGATCCTAATCAGAGCAGAAGTTAAAACAGTCTATTGCTTTTATTACTGTTCATATCTGTCAATAAATGTAATCTTTTTCTAGATGTAAACATTTCTTATAATTGCTCTTTTTTAATTTTAAAATAATGCGGTCGGATGTAAGTTTGGTCCAAGCTTCATGAGATTCCACTTATTAACCTAGTTCAAACCCAGTTATGAACAATGAATATTTCTGAATCCTGTAATGAGAGTTTATATGTTAATTTCAGTTAAAACTGAGGTTATTATTTAAATATTTATTGAAGCTAATTATCTTAGGTTTAATTTTGTTAATATCATTAATTACCTCATGGTAAATTATTAAAATAATGCTATTTAAAGAGTATTTAGTTATTTGGATTAGGCGTATATATTTGTAAATAGTTAAATATACATTCGTTATAAAGTTTCATTACATCGGAATGTTTTATTTTATATTTTACAATTTTGTTCAAATTTTTTTATGATTAAAAGTTACATTCCTTCAATAAGCTTTCAAATCATCCTTTCCCAAAGACAATAGTGAATTCTTTATTGATTAGTTAAAATGACAAGTTAAAACTTTAAGGATGGTTCTAAATTAAAATCGTTTGTTTAAATTTTACGAATTCATTTTCTAAATAGAAAATGAATTCAGATAATGGATTTGAAAGTCTTATTGAAGTAATGGATTGAAGATCAATTAGAGAAAATTTCTTTTAGTAACAATGTAAAATCTTTGGCCTTAAGGTATATAGATCATAATGGGTGGAAAACCGTAGACAAGAGTATAAAAACCCTGGAAAAGTTTCTAAAAGGAACCATTACTATTAATTTAAGAAGAGTTGCCACTGGAAACTATGTCCATTTTAATTTTGAATTTTAAGAGTGTTCACAGTATGGCATGTGGCTAAATTTGGAGATCTGATTGCTGGACCCTGAAGTTCTCCAACAAATCTTCAAAATGTTGCTGCTAAAATAGAACTCTTCAATACCAATCATAAGTTTCCTAAAATCCAGAATGAAACTAATCCATAAATGAAGTCTATATGAATTAAGTGTGCACCTACGTTGTCTCCTAAATCCAACCAGACTGTTGTTATGAATCAATGAGTGAGCCATGGAAGAACTGGTAACCTTTTTATTTTTAAACCGCAACTTTCTGGTCTGTTCATGAACTATATCTCAACTCATATTTAAAAGCAACTATTGCTTTAAGTTTTCCACTCATGTTAAAATGCTTTAAAATTTTGTTACAGTAATTCTTAATTTCATTATATCTCTAGTCTTAAACTAATACTTTAATAATTTTCTTTCTCTTTTAATGGCAGTTTATTTTAATTAATTCTTGTTTGTTTTGTTAATATTATATATTTGTCATATTATATGCCAATAAAACTTTCAACTCGATAATATCCTTTGTTTAAACTTACCCTAAGAAAATAATATTATATTAATGTTATAGCCTAATGATTTTCCTGTTAGAACTAAATTAATAATGGTTCTACTAATTATCGGGTTGGAATATATATTTAGTTGCTTGATATTATTTTGCCAAGAGCTAATAAGTGTTATTAGCTTAATTTATAGCACTATGCTTTCGACCATTTATTTAATTTACAAAAGATTATTTATCTAGATTGAGTTACTTTTATAAATGTTTTGTGACTATTAATAAGGGAAAAAAAATAGATATTTTCTAATTCAAATCTCGTATGCTACATTTGTATTCAGGGAGGGCAAGATATAAAGGTATTATTATTATTATCATTATATAATTATGTTAAATAAATTTTCTCATAAGTTTGGTTTTAATCTTATATGATCAGGGCATCATGCTAAGCACTTATGTCATGTAACTTAGGCTTTGAATTAAATATTATGATTATTATATCATTATCGTTCAGAAATACGAGCCATCCTTTCACTTCCTTGGGTTTTGTCATTCCAGTTATGTTATTGATATTTTAAAATATAGGAAGATATTACTTACTCATTTATTCATCACTTTATTGGAACACCAAAGGTTTGTGGCTAACTCCCTACCTGGCTTTCCCGTGTTCCATTGATCCTTCTTAGGGCAAAAAGAACTTGTTTAATATAAGCTGCCTTCAATCTTTGAATCATCAACAAAACCATTTATTTCATACTCATTTCATCACTTGTATTGTGTTAGTACCATTTCACTTCTTAGTTCAAATAAAGGCTGCTCTTTGCTTTATAAGTTGTCATGAATTGATTCCATTAAAATCAAATCATTTTATATTTATAGATGATTAAAATAACTTCCTTTGCTAAGTATTTGAAGTCATACCTTTTATATTTACTCATGCCATCCAAGAACTAATTTATGGATGTGTGCAAGATAAATTTCACCTCACTCTTCTAAGAAATTGGAAGCGTATTTTCTTTTCCAAATAAAATACCACTTAATGAATAATTTATGTAAGTCATTTGGCATCTATGCCAGACATACCTTTAATCACACATGACTGTTTTGTCAGAGCATAGATAATAGATATATTTTGCAAATACTTATGTATCAATTATTGGCATATGATTACAATTGCCATCGTATTGTACATTGTAGTTTTTTGCTTCTAAGACTAGAGATAATTTATATTAATCATTATGATCATTTGAATACTATTTGCTTGTTATTAAATATTTATATAAACGTACTTGGTGTTGACTATTTATTATTCATTAATTAGTGTAAATCTTAATGTTTACTGTATTTTGGCAACCCCAAATATATATGTATCCACTTATTTAGAAAGATAGGTAAATACTCATATCATTCGTTATCTTGAAATCAGGGATCAGTCTCAGTAGTAATCACATCCGCTGAGCTAGTTCGTGGTGCATATTCTCATGTGCCATCATTATATGTTGTTCATTAAGTGTTGATTTGGGGCTTATGGAGATGGTTCGAATTCAGATTGGTCCCTGACCTAAATCTCAGGGTTGACTGGGTTTGAAGTACATTTTTGTGGGTTCCAGCTCATGTTAAATGGATAACATCTTTTGACTGGTACAATAAATGAGAAGAAATCTATGCATTTATCATCTCATTTCTATATTTTATAAATAATAATAGAGAATAATTATGTTGTTTCATTGTATAAATGAAATCATTAATATGTCAGATGTTTTTTTGTTTTTAGATAAAAACTTTAAATGTAATTAAAGTTCAAATACATGCTTAATGTTCCGTATGCAGATACATGTTACTGTCTTTAGTGGAATTTAGGAAACTATAATAATTATCATATTTAAAATTTTTCAACTATAGTAAAGTTAAATATATATATAGGTTAACTATAAAATTTTTGATAACTGAAAGGAGACCCGGTGATTCCCTTTTTTGAGATGTTAAAGGGTTAAAAGGAACAAATTACAATGTTCAGTTGACATTTTTCTTTTTGAAGTGATTATTACAATATTATTATTTTTATAGCAAATGAATAAGGATTGGCTTTTTACCAACATTTACCAGCCAGCATGGTGAGATAATTTGCTTTCTATTTTAAAAACTAAAGATGAAGATAGAATTTGATCTTTCTTCTCAGTTTCTAATTAAAGTAGGAGTTGAGTTGTATTTATATATTGGACTATTTACAACATCTAATATAAGTATTGAATGTCTGTAGAAAAACTTTATTTATATATTCTAAATACATTCAACTGTTAGTAATAGCATAAAAATTAATAAATGCACAATGTTTCAACAGATATTATTCTCCCCTCTTCTTTAGGTGTTCTTAGCCTGACAAGTGACAGTAATAGCATGGAAATCAAACCTAGACCTTTAGATTCTTGAGTATTGAGTTTTTTAAGGTAACACTCTAATCAACTGAGACATCATGTCAATAACAATACTCTAGAATCTAAGGGTACAGGTTCAATTTCCTTTCCAGTACTGTCACTGGTCAGGCCAAAAACATCAGAAGAAGAGGGGGGAATAAATATCTCTTGAAACATTGCATTGTGCATATACTAACCTGTGTGCTATTTCTAGCAGTTGAATGTATTCGAAATATTTAAATAATTAAATTTTTCTAAAGACATTCAATACTCATATTAGATGATGTAAATAGTCCAATATATATATTGTACCAGTCTGCCCATTCCACCCTTTACAGTTTTGTAAATCTTTTGACCACATATGCACCGAGCATGAAAGTGACATATGCGATAAGATGAAAAAATGATAATAATTCCTCTGCGATATCGATGGTTACATATGAAAAGCAAATATCCCAAAAAAATTATTAGAGGAAGGAGATACAATCTAAAAAAAATGAGGACAATCAGAACCTTCCCTGTTACATCATCTCACACCAGTCCAATTAAACTAAACGGTGGCCACTCTTTTAATTTACACAGCTTTAAAAGTACCAAAATATTTTTATTTAGCCTTTCGCACCATCCCCAGAAAAGAAATGTATTGTTGACCCTCCCTTGTCTTTCCTGAGAGAGTGTGCAAATAAAATGATCACAGTTATATATCATAAGAAAAAAATTAAATATGTTCGGACATAGAATGTGAGACAATATAACCCCCCGGTAAGTTATCCCTATCTAACTCATAATTTATTTTCCCTATCTCAGGTTAATAACTGGTTTGGTCCGTTTACTTGAAATAACTCCGGTTACATGCTAATGATTGAATAAGTAATTTGAACTAAGCAAACAAGATCGGCAAACCATTTTTTAATAAAAATGAATTTACTCTTTATTATAACTTTTAAATGTTTTTAATCAGGTTAAAGATTTCATATAATTAATATATATATATATATATTTTAACCGTGCCCGCCGTCGACCTCGTACCTCCACTTACAAATAAATAAATTACTATATTTAACGTCACCGGGTTCTAGCTCTAATAATTAAATATTAGATTAAAAAATGTTTTACTAGCTCAAATTTCTTAAAATTAACTTAGGTTCTGTTTTAAAGTAATTTAACATAAAGATTTAATGTATTCATGAGACAAGAAGTGGAAATACGAGTTGGCAAGGTAGATCACATTGAGCCAATATCCCACAGGATACCACCTCAATGGCATAAGAACACTATCCCCCCCTTTATACTATTATTTCAAATAATAACTACATAGTATTCTTATGACTTTCACAACGTCTACTTACTAAGACTCATTTAATAACTATAATATTAATTCTGTTATCTTTAATAATAATAATCATCATCTAGCTCAATAAATTATAATCTCAGGTTCTTAATCTTTATTTATACTTCAACAAAATGCGGTAGCACATATGGTAAGGGATTTTATGCCATATCTACTACACTGCAATTAATAACAATAATGATTACAATCTTTCTTACTTAATCAAATTGGTATAAATTTCTTTTATTGCAAATTTATTACCATAATAAATCAATCAATATCAATATCATCTTTTGTCTTTAAACAATAAAGTAAACTAAGAAGTGGTAGTGTTTAGATAATCTGATAAATAAAGTAAGTGGCAATTAATAGCATATAATTTATCAAAATATTAGGATAGTGGATTTATGACCAATAACTTAATGCAATTTTATAATTACTTAATTATAAGAACATCAATAATAATTAAGATTAAACATATTTTTAGTTATCTTTTGTGCAAAATGTACTTCAGTGGTTGTGAAAACATTCTGTGAATTTGTACCATGATGTAGTGAAAACAATACCCAGACACAAGTTTTAATAAAACAAATTTAACAAAGTTTATTAACATCAAATAAATTTAAGTAAAAATAAAACAAATCTATTTACATCTTATTTACAACGGATATCCTTCTTTCCTTACACATGACAAATGTTAATTCTACAATTTTGTACTTCTTTATAGTTAATCCAATCATTATACATTTTAAAAATTATTTTAGTTATTTTCTTTAGGTTTATCACACTATTTATTTGAACTACTTATGGGTAACAACATTTTTTACCTTTTAAATATACTAAATTTACAATATTCTAAATTATTTTTGTGGATCAATATTTTATAACGTCACACTTTATAATCAATATGGTCTTAAAAAAAGAAAATTTACATTTCTTGTTACTTTAAACAAATTACACAGCATATTATTAAATATTATGATTAACTTTAATGTTTGTTCTCCCATGCTCATATAAATTATAATGCGTTTTTGCATAAGCCATACTCCTGTATAATATTATAATGTGTTTAAATATCACCCTGTTACAATTTCAAATATATGATAATAATTATCGAGTGTTATAGTATTTTTAAATATGCAACACTTATCTCTTTAAAATATAATTAATAATAAAAAGAGCGTGAAAATATATTTTAATATTTTGTATATTCTCATTTGATATACTTTTACAAAAAATTATAGTTTATTTCTAAATTAAAATGATTCTATAACTTCTTCCATTATTTAGGACATCTGTATCTTTCTTTCAATGGTTATAATCTATTCTTAGTTAACTCTTAACTATTCTTATTCCAAGTAAAATCATAACATACATTCTAAAATATCTATTGTTTTCCCTTCAATAAAACCTATCGTATACGATGTAGTAGCACGAAATACAGATTAAGATAGCGAAAGATGTATAGGATATTGGGAAGAAAGATGGATAACTTGTTTTCAATGTACTTCAAGAATGCATGGAACAGTGTGAACAGGTTCGACATTTATTGTCTATTAACCCTTAAGATAAGAAAGTGATGTGGCAGCTATTTATTCAGCTTTACCAAACATCAAGGCAACTCACACGAAATATAAAATAACACTGTCCAAGACAACATGTGTATCAGTCGTAGGGCTACGTTAACTATGCTGATTATCACCTATAAAACGAAATGTGGATCAGCCATAGGGCTATGTTAACTATGCTGATTCTCTCACAAAACTACTTATTTCCATTCCCTGTATCATCCTAGATTTTCATACATCATCTTGGTTTCCAAATCACCCCTGTACTCCCAAGTCACTACTTAAATTATCTCTCTAGATTTTCACTATATCAAGCATCGATAAAATACGAACAACTTTTTTAAAAAAAACAACAAACAAGATTCGCTACTATAAAATCATTTCTCTATCCCTTAAGAATAATTTATCTCGCTTTATAACACTGTATATTCATCCTTTACGTTTTTTTTTTTTTTTACTAAATAATATTCAAATATCCCAATAGGAAAAATTAATAGAAAATGTAATATAATCATCGATTATATTAAATTATTATTTATCAACAAATAAAATGACTATCGTATGCATATTTTCAAAAATCTAATCACATCTCAAAATGTTTCAATGTGTTGTTTTAAATGCGTTTTACAATAATAATAATAATAAAACTTTTGTACTACATTCATTCAATTTTCAGCTGATCTAAATAAATAAAACATACATTATATCATCAATAATTATAAATGTTACCAAAAAACAATTGTTATCTTCGGATTAGGCTTTGCAGTAGGCTTCTTTTCCTTCCTTCGAGCATCGCAAATATACAATTACACACATACAATTTTATTAAAAAACATTCAAAATCAAACATATTTCATATAATATTATATATACCAAAATTAATGTATTTTGTTTCCCTATCGTTTTCTGAAACCTAATGCTTATAATAATAATAAAAAATAATTCAAACCATAATTAAATATTTTTCTGACGGTAAATCTTGTTTAGTCCCATAATATTACTCTTCTTCTTTTATCTGAATGTTCTCCATTATGACTCTCAAAGTTTTAAAATAACTTGGTTTATTTAATAAATTTGTTTAGACGATCTTTAATTTTAGCTTTTAGCATCAGATTATTAAAATATATTTTAGTTAGATATCCCTCGAAGTTTTTTTTTTAATGTTCTGGCAAATATTCCCTCGGCGCGTCGATGCATCTTTCTCCTTTTTAATTAGACTACGAATATTTAATACTTTAGGTACCAATTGCGTTTTATGGATCCAATATTTTTTATATTCCTCTTCCGTATTTTTCTTTATACAAATATTTCTCTTGAGCAAGCTTTATTTCATTCATTCTTAATTTTATGTACATTATTTTTTGATCTTTAACTATTTTTTTTTTTTTTTTTTAGAGTATACTTCTTTTTCGGGTCATCTTAAAGAAAGCAATTCCAATAATTTTAATTTTAAAATTATATTTGTCCATTTATTCTTAGATGAATCATAATGATTTTTATATTTTATTCTCTTTCTGAACTTTGCGCACAATGTCTTTTCATCTATATTACACGCGTAAAAGCAGTTTCCTTTGGATACACTATATAAGCGGTATCAATGAACAATATAAACAATTTTGAAATGTTATAAACTTTAAAACTGGTTTTAAAGCATCTATCCATATTTTTTACTGAAAATTCCGACTGTACTTCTATAGAATTCACTGGCAGGTTCGATTAAGTTAGTGATACATAATTTATGAAAACTTTAAAAATATTTATTTTAAGACTCTCTCTATGATTTTAAAATTGTCAGTTAATTTGTTCTAATGATATTATTAGAATTATATTGAAAAAATTGAATAAATTGGAGAAAAGAAATTATTAGAGAGCTCAAAATTTTTACCTCTTCACTCGAGTCTGTCAATTCTTGTTCTCCTCGATTATACAATTAATTGGCGCGATTTTGGGAGTCTGCCAAGCTCTATTACTATTGGTCAATCCTACTTGGATTTATAAATAATTTTCTAAAGTTTTAAACTGATAATGTAACACTTAAACACTATCTAATTATTATTTAAAACTAATTATTATATTTAAATCAATTTAAACACTTTTAAAATAATTTTCAAAACAATATTTAATAAAATTATTCACTACTTATTTTTATTATGATGTTTAATAAATTCTATCCATTTCTACTATAATATTATTTAAATACTTTAAAATATTGGTATTAATTGAAACAAGTGCTTGTATAAAAATATTCCAGACAATTACGTAATCGTTTCCGGTGTTTTGTCTATTTTTGTCTGTCTTAATAAATTTACTGCACTTATATTATATAAAAATTTTATATAAAATTTTGAAGAAATAATTTAGAAAAAATATAGAAATAAATACAATTCTCAACATCATAATATTTACTATTCAAATACATTACACTAATTTTTATTATTTAATATAGTTTATAAATTTAAATACTATATAATATTAATTTATTCTAAGTTTTAAAGTTATTAAAATTGACTTATTAAATACATTTTTATTACTGATAGCTGTGTTATTTTAATATGGCCAGCTTTTACAACCATATGAGCAATTCTTTACTCTTTATTTAACTAATTTTTTAAATGATTTTACGTATCAGGTATTTGCTTTAGCTTTAAATTGCACTTTACAGACTCTATAAATTTAATATATTCAATACATCAATAAATATATTCTCAAATTTAAAATTTTTTAGTAATTGACCATTATAACTATTTCTTGACCTATAGAAAAGGGTACAATATATATATAGTACTTAGATTAAATATCTATTTACAAAAAGGATTTACACAAAGAAAATGTCATTTTAAAATAATTGCATAATGGGTGTGGTCTATACCCCTTTCCCCACTTGAAAAGTAATAGTTTAAGAAACAAATGTATGTAATAAATTTCCCTACAAAGAAACATAATTCATATAGGTATTAAATCCATCTTTTTTAAAAAAAATAATCCACTAGTTTACATGCATGTCTTCTGATTACCTCTAGGATCAATAAATTATTAATATTTTATGCATATTTATGTTTTGGTGCTTAAATATTTATACATGACATGCATCTATGTTTATTTATTTTAACGTATAAAATGATGCCTAATAAGGAATAATACAGCTAACGGATACTCTATGTAAGGTATCGCCATAGTAAAGGATTATGAGGTAGAGATTCTCCACTTAGGGAATCTAAATGAGACATGCGTGCAACTATTATATAATATAAGTGATATAAAGATTACATAAAAGATTATAGTTACGAGTATATAAGAAAAACATATTACTGAGTTATAGAATATAAAAAAAGAATAAATAAATAACTAAATATCAAGAGATTTAAACTCATCTGTATTTACAACTGTTATAAAGTTCGACTTCGAGCGAACCACACGAGTTACTCCATAGGGTGGACAGGGCTTCCTTCTTCATTAATGTATCAAAGTGTCCTTGTAATCAGGTCTTGGATGGCTTCTTTTAAAACATCATAGGGCTTCAGGGATGAACTACCGGTATACTGCTGTTGATGATCTACTACATGGTTTTTTTGTATACTGGAACATCTATGATGGCCATCTCTAGTAGATACTTGTTAGAAGGTTTATAGTTGTACTTTTTTGTCAGTAGATAGGTTTTAACATGACTGATTTTTATTACCACTTTCACATCTTTCTTCCTTTTAATTTGTCTTTCTTTACGATAATGTAATATCAGATCTGGTTGAGTTTCAAAATTCATTTTGATTTCTAGGCATTTCTTCACCGTGATATAATATCAGATCTTACTGCTTCCTTAGATTTCTCATAAGTAACTTTGATTTTTCTCCCAAAATCTACAGTCTGCCTGCTTGGACTGATCATGAGCGATTTTTTTTAGTTTTTCTCCAAAATCTATGGTCTGCTTGCTTAGACTGCTCAGGAATGACTGATTCTCCCCACCTAATAGATAGCACATATGATCGCCTTTCAGTCAACTAAACTACCCCCCTATGAGCTATTGCATCAGTCTATAATAATTTAAAATATACTGTATACATTCCTTAATTTTATTTGTTACAAAGTATACCTTTTTAATCATGGAAATTATACAGTTTCAATCTTAATTAATTAGAGCACCCATTATGCTTCATTACATTTGATAAAACTAACTTTTAATTTTTATCTTTAAAACAGATCAAAAGAACAAATTTTCTTTTACCACAAAACATTCCTTTCCATCTTTTGTTCTTTTTATATAAAAAAATAAATTCCAATTTACCAAAACTTTTTCTTTATAATTACCAAAAACAAAATCCATTATAATGAAAATATAAAATTTGACATTATATTTATTTATTTTTTCTAAAAAAAGAAAAACATTTATTTAAACATATAAAAAAAAAAACATTTCTGGATACGTATATCGGAACCTTACAAATAAAACAAAAATGTTCCCAACGTAAACAAAAGTCATTACAAACTTAAAACTATTTTTTATGGAGTTTTTTTTTTGTTTTATAAGATAAATTCATTAATAATACAACACATACATTTGTACTGTGGATGAAATGGGAATAAACTATAGACCAAACCCAGTTATTTACTTCACATATATAAACATTTATACACGTGTTTTACTTACAATCTATTTGATCGATTTTATATTAAATTCTGATCTTTTAAAGATTAGCTGTGCTGAATTCTCAGCAACCGCCATTTTGTGCATGGACATTATATACATTCTGGCACAATACCCATCCCTGATAAGACTTATTAAAATGAGATTACTCTTTTTAATGATCTTTTTTAACTATTTTAGCATTTTGTTTACTTATTTACATTTTAAATTTAACATTTATATATTATTAGTTTTAGAATGAAAGTTATACCGTTCAATTGGCAGAAATGTAAACTCACAGCCCTTCAAACTCCAATATGCATGGCCCAGACTACATCATCTTCCTGCATGCTATCTCAAGACCATGAAAAACCCAGAGCATCAGCCTCCAGATCCCTACTATATCCAGAACTCTTCGCGCACAATGTATGTAAAGTATCATAATATCTAAATAAATGCATCCATGCTCATACTTTTGGAGACTTATAGGATCTTTTTGCATTTTAGATAATGAAAAAATAAACTCTATTCATGAAGAGTTTTACGAAAATATATATAACCTTAATGAATGCACCCACGCTCATTCCTTTGGAGGCTTACAGGGTCTTGTTGCATTGCAAGGTTGAGGGTCTCCGAGAGGAAAAAAAACTTTTTCCCTTTTCTCGGCTAAATGCTACCCCCCACACTATTGCAGAGTACATACACCGACATAAAGCCACAAAAATTCCAAATTACATATAGATCTCCAGCCAACCCTCTAAACTCTCACCATCTCCCAACAGAACATGAATAAAGTGACATAATCAAAACCCCACATGCAATGTTCGAAAAATCACAAAATCCACACCTCAACTTCCAAATGATACACTGCCTTTTTCATATTTCTTTTCCTGGTCATTTACATGGCTTTCATTATATTTGACATTTGTTTCTGGATTCCAATTTCTGGGCCTTGCTTTTCTATGTCCATTTTGATCATCATCACCTCAATCCCATATTACTGAGTTAATATGTGGATTTTCCCTGACTTTATCCGGTGGTCTGGCCAGTTGGTTCATATCCAATGCATTTAACAACTCAGCCATCTGTTTCATTGTATTTAAATTTGCTGTCAATAACATCTGTTCTATTTGAAAAGGAAAATTATGTCTAATTATCCTAATAATTTGGCCCTCCGATGTTTGGAAGGCATTTAAATTTCTTAATTTGGCTGCTTGCCTACGAAAAAATTGTGAATAGTTTTCGCTCATGTTACTTTTGTATTTTTCCTGCATTATTTGATACAGGATGGTCTCCTGACACTCTGCACTTCAGAAATTTTTAATAATCATGTCTTTATATTGATTGAAGGTTGGAGGGTGGTGAAATAAAGACTCCCACCAAGCTAATGCATCCCTATTAAGATGAGCACTGGCAATTTACCAATTTCATTAACTTTATTTATATGAAAGTAATTCTCCAAATTTCTTATATGTTCCTCCAGAGCCTCCCCTGTTTTTCCTTTGAATGTACGGATTTTTAAAAATTGGTTTATATTTGTTTGTGGCAGCTGATAACTTCCATCGGTCTTTTCTACAGGAACATCAAGATTATCTCCACTATTCGTCATATGGTTGTCTTGTTCCTTTTTAACACTTTCAACCATCATATTTTGTTTATCCTTGATTTCTGTGTCGTGCTTAGTCTCTTCTTGCCCTAACTTAACTGACTGTCTATTTTATTTGCTACTATCTCATCCCCCTTATTTTGATTAGATTTATTATATTTCATTTCCAACTTTTGAAATTTTAACTCTATTTAATATTTAGCTTTGTACATCCTCTATTCTCTGAATGATATCTTTCTCTTGTTTAGCCTTCTCTGTTCTCCATTTTTCTAAATCTTCTGGCCATTTCACCATTTCCTTTCTTACAGAGCTTAATAATTCTTCCATCATTTCTTTTAAACCTTCCTGCTCCTTCATTTGTTCATTTTCCTGACAGTCTACTCCCTACTTTTCAGACTGATCTACTGGAATTTCGCTACTTATTGTTTGTTCCATTTTGATTTTTCCTGCTCTCGTAAGCATTTATCGGTTTATTTTATTTAACTTAGAACTCAAAAGTATTTTATCTTATTTCTACTATCTTTACACTAACATTTATTAACTCGATTCAAAAAAAATATTCGATTTAATTTCGTATAATAAATATGCAGTACACCACACATTATGTTATCCCCTACTAATCACCCTTTCCTTCAAGCACATTTCCCTAATTTCTATGAACAATTTGCTTTCACGTGTAATAATATAAAAAAAATTATTCAAATGCCCCATTCTACTTATATGCCCTAACAATGACAGAATTATTCCTTTAACTTCTGTTCATACATTTATTTTGTTTACGGTAATAAACTCTCGCTCAAAAAAAAAATCTTTTAACTAAATAATTAAAGCCACATATTATTTACAAAACACAATCTTTTTACTTTTACTCAACTTAGTTCTTTGATAGGTTTTAATATAATGAAAATAATATAAGATTTTTTGCTAACATTACTTTTATATTTATGTTACTTTTATTAAGAAAAGAAAATCAATAGATTTTAGTACACGCTATAATATTGGTTTGTGACTATCACATTTGTACATTAGCTGTATCGCTTTTATCTTTAAATGATGTTGGGGCCATTTTCTATACCGGATTTTCTCTTTAAATCATATTGGCGTGACATTTTCTGTACTGGTCCACCCATTCCATCATTTACAGTTTTATAAATCTTTCGACCCACATACGCACCGAGCATGAAAGTGACATATGTGATAAAGTAAAATAATGATAATAATTCCCCTGCGATATCGATGATTAAATATGAAAAGCAAATATCCCAAAAAAATTATTAGAGGAAGGAGATACAACCTAAAAAAATGAGGTCAATTGGAACTTTCTCTGTTACATCATCTCACGCCAGTTCGATTAACTAAGCAGTGATCACTCTTTTAATTTACACACCTTTATAAAGTACTAAAATATTTTTATTTAGCCTTTCACACCACCCCCAGCAAAAAAATGTATTGTTGACCCTCCCTTTTCCTTCCCGAGAAGGTGTGCAAATAAAATGATCACAGTTATATATCATAAGAAAAAAAGTAAATATGTTCAGATATAGAATGTGAGACAATATGACCCCCCTGTAAGTTATCCCTATCTAGCTCATAATTTATTTTCCCTATCTCAGATTAATGACTGGTTCAATCTGTTTACTTGAAATAACTCCGGTTACATGCTAATGATTAAATAAGTAATTTGAACTAAGCAAACAAGAGTGGCAAAACATTTTTTAATAAAAATGAATTTACCTTTTATTATAACTTTTAAATGTTTTTATCAGGTTAAAGATTTCATATAATTAAAAAATACATATATAGTACTTAGATTAAACATCTATTTACAAAAAAGATTTACACAAAGAAAATGTCATTTTAAAATAATTGCATAATGGGTGTGGTCTATACCCCTTTTTCCCACTTGAAAAGTAATAGTTTAAGAAATAAATGTATGTAATAAATTTCCCTACGAAGAAACATAATTCATATAGATATTAAATCCATTTAAAAAAAATGATCCACTAGTTTACATGCATGTCTTCTGATTACCTCTAGGATCAATAAATTATTAATATTTTACGCATATTTATGTTTTGGTGCTTAAATATTTATACATGATACACATCTACGTTTTTTTATTTTAAACGTATAAAATGATGCCTAATAAGAAATAATACAGCTAATGGATACTCTACGTAAGGTATCACCATAGTAAAGGATTATGAGGTAGAGATTCTCCACATAGGGAATCTAAATGAGACATGTGTGCAACTATTATATAAGTGATATGAAGATTACGTAAAAGATTATAGTTACGGGTATATAAGAGAAACATATTACTGAATTATAGAATAAAAATAAATAAATGAATAAATAAATAACTAAATATCAAGAGATCTAAACTCATCTGTATTTACAACTTCTGAAGTTCGACTTCAAGCAGACCACATGAGCTACTCCATAGGGTGGACAGGGCTTCCTTCTCCATTAATGTATCAAAGTGTCCTTGTAATCAGGTCTTGGATGGCTTCTTTTAAAACATCATAGGGCTTCAGGGATGAACTAGCGTGTACTGCTGCTGATGACCTACTCCATGGTTTTTTTGTATACTGGAACAACTATGATGGCCATCTCTATTAGGTACTTGTTCGAAGGTTTATAGTTGTACTTCTTGTCGGTAGATAGGTTTTAACACGACTGATTTTTATTACCACTTTTACATCTTTTTTCCTTTTCATTCGGCTTTCTTTAACTTTCTTTGCAATAATGGATAATGGTCCACGAAAATTTTAATTTCACATCCATAAATGAATAGATGGAACTTTTTAACAGAGACTACTATCATCAAAGCTTCTTTGTCAATCAGACTGTAGTTATTTTCAGTATTTGTCAGTGTTTTACTAGTTTACACTTTCAGATATTCACCTCCATAATAATAATAATGTGAAATTACAGCCCTTACTCTATATTTAGAAACATCTGCTGTTATTATCATTTTTTAATCAGTGCAGTAGTGGATAAGCGGTTGACCAGAGATTAATAAATATTTAGCTTTCTTGAATCTTTGTAATACTCTTTATTTCACTTCTATCACTATTTTTTAAAGAAATAATATAAGGGGATCATGACATGATTTTTCTTTATGAAATTCTTTAAAAAATGGACTAGATTGTTCTTTGTTTTTGTACCATTTTTTAATAGCGTTAACATTTATGGGTTCGGACATTTTCCATTATGATTCAGTAGCAAAACAGGTGCATTTTGAAGCATTTATTCATACACCTTTTTTTTTAATTTTTTAATTTGGCATAAACTTTAAGTATATGTTGATGATCTGTTCTTTGTTACCACAGTAATTAAGATATCGTAAAGGCCAAGAATAACATCTTCCCATTTTCAAATGAAACATGTTTGTTATCTCGTAGATTAGTTTATCACATTTAAATAATCCTAAATACTTTAGTGATCAAATTTCAGAATTAAAATTTGTCCACAATTAAAAATAATCAATTTAAAACAAAATTAAAATAGACAACTCACTATAAATAAAAACATTATTTAATACATCAATCCGGCTTTCATTCTATAACAAAACCTTTTCAAGATTTTTCTTTTACATTTTCCAATGGACATTATTTACAATACATTACAATATAATTATTAAATTACATACATTAAATATAATTAGTAAAATAAATATATGTACATAAAAATAAATAAACTTATTACAGTTCTTCCTACTTTCTTTCCATAATATATATATATATATTTACAAATAATCAAAGAAAAAAACAATAATATTCGATTTTTAAAATTATAACTAAAGTTTCCAATAATCAAACAATGCCCACTTCCCCTTAATTGTGCTGAACTTTAATCACATTTGCACCTTTGTTTAAATTTTCTTGAATATACAAAGTCTCATAACATTTGTTTCCTTGCAATTTTTTATATATTTTATTGCTTGAAATTTTTTTTTCACAATTCATTTTATATCCAGTATCCAAAAAATGTATATATGGCCCTGATCTTATATTCTTTCTGCTTCTTACCTCTTTCCATGTCAGTCTTTTTGTCTGACCTATATATATATATAATATAGCAGAGGTCACAACTAATTTTATGAACAAACCTTACCCTATTTTTGATATTTTCCATCCTTTTTGAGTTACACATCCATTTCCCTAAAAATTTATTATTTTTCCATTCTATCTTAATATCATCAAGTAATTTTTCTTTCACCAATGTTTTATATAAATGATCTGAACATGAAAACAAAACCCACTTTCTAATTTTATATTTATGGTCTTACACTAACTTTTGTATTATTATTTCTAAAAAAATTTTTTTAGTGTAGGATATAAAAGAAAAAATGCCAGTATTGGCATAGGAGTCACACATACACCTTTAGATTCTCCAAATGCTCTAACCAACTGAGCTATTCTGTCAAAGGCAACAGTTAATAGAACTTTTATATATCTATATATGAGGGTTGCTTAAAATTCTCCCGAGTACTTCAATTTTTTTAATTAATACTTATTCCTAAGAGAAAGGTTAATTAGAGGCTTCCATACTTTGTGCACTGGCACACTGGGTTGACTGAGTCGCTTCCTTGAATTTTCTTCTTTGCACCCTTTTCTTTCTATTCAATATATAAATATAAAAATTTTCTATCTGTTGCTTTGATCGAATAGCTCAGTTGGTTAAGTGCTTGCCTTAAAGTTCAATATTTTAGAATCTAAAGGTGTAAGTTCAACTCCTATGCTACTACTGTAACTGGACAGGTGAACAATACCTGAGGAAAACTGGAGAATAATACTAATCAAAACATTGTGTAATTATTAAATGTGTGTTATTACTAACAGGTTGTTTGTATTTGAAAGGTTTAAAATTTTCTGGTCTAAATATTACCACATCCAATACATTATCATCACAAATTTTCAGGCAAACACTTCATTTATTTAATTTGTTATAAATCAATTATTTTATATAGCGTGATTTTCCCAAAGACTATATCATGTGTTTGAAGTGTTTGTATTCAGTCATTTATAGTTTAAAATCTGCAAAGCGCATGTGCAACAGCTTAATGCTGTTTAACTATTAATTTGTTATATAAAATTTGCTACACTATATATTTTATTATTAATTTAAACATAAGGGTAGTAATTATTAACTACTTTTTAAATTTTAAGAGTTTGTACGAATCACACAATTTTTAAAAACGTGAATAAATAGTACATAATTTATAATTTGAAACCTTTGATTTTACATTAAATAGTTATATATGACAGTTACATTGTTCAAAAGATTAATTGGATTAAAATATTTTGAAACAATTAGCAAGTAGTTTTTTTAACGTAATATATATATTAGTTTTTGTATATAATTATCTCAGTTTAACTATTTTTCAAACTATGTTTAAAGTTCTAAACAGCTTTCTCATTTAGGTTTTGTTGTTTTGAACATTTAACATCTAAAGTATAAATTGTTTGCATGTCAATTATATAAAATAAATATTTTTAATTTTTTAAAGATTACTATTTATATATATATTTTAAACATTACATAAATCATTGTATTTGTCTTGTAAGTGTTAATATGTATATTGTAAACTGTATGCTTTGTTTTCCTCTCTCATGTCAAAATAAATTTAACATTTTGTTTTGATATAGTATTATGGTATTTTTTAAAAGCTAAAAAATTGTTTTGGCATTGTGTTTTTTAATAGTGTATGTGTAAATAAATTTCTTATAAGTTTATACCTTATGCAATTTAAACATCACATGACCACTATTTTTTATGCATACACAATCTATTAAAACAGTAACAAGTCTTTTTATCCATCTTTGTCATCTAGTACAAGTCATACTAATCAATGAATGCTAGAAGGTTTGTGCATCAAAATTCCTATCTATTGTCTACTCATCCAATATCCCCAGACTAGTATCTAGTTACTGTCTTCATCAATGAGGAACCTTGGATCTGAGAGCATTGTACCTACCTTTTAGCATCCATTTATTACTATAACTTTCACTGGTTGTCACTATTGTATGGAGAAAGTAGCTATTGTTTTAAACATTATGCAAAATTGTCTTTGATATTCAAAACTCTAATGACAATATCCTGTGAGTTATTATATATGCAGTAGAGTCTACCTTACAATTTTTCTAGTAATAAGTAAGGCTTGGAATATTTTTATGCAAAATATGAATTTACTTTGGACATCAAAAAGTTATTTAATTATATCATGTTCTGTTTTTTATAACATCTCTAATCTAATAAAATGGGTATTATATATTTGTTATTTTTTCTCTTATTAAAACTGCTATTTCCATATACATGCTATAACATGTAATATCATCATCATCATTAGTATCCACTTACAAGTGAGTATACCTCTTTTAATTCCAGGAAAAAATACTCTAGAGATGACTATTATGATAATTATAGAAACCAATCTTTGAATACAAATGCATGCACATACAGAAAATGCTGTTTTATTTTTCTGTTTATTTATTGGAAAGGCTGTCTAATTTGTTTTACAGAAAACTTTTTTGTGAAATACTTCAATATCATGTCTAATTGTAGGTCTCCATTAAATTATATTCTTTGACATATCTTTCCAATGGAAACAATCAATATTGCATTTTTTTTAGAATTTCTTTGAGATAATCTTTAGAATATAAATGAGGTCTTCTTTTATGTAAACCATACCCACATTTACCATAAATCACTTGTGAAATCCATACACAAATTTATAATAAATCTACTTCTCTTGAACCATGCTGAAAATCACAATTATGTTCACTATAAATTTATTTCCTCTATTCATGATAAATCTACTTGTGAAAACCATACTCAAATTTACCATAAATATACTTCTCCATGCTCAAATTAACCATAAATCTACTTTTATTGGAAGAATCATGATCAAGTTCATGAATAATTTATTTCTCCTATGAGAACTATACTCAAATTCACCATTAAGTCACCCCTTTTAGGATGGATTACATTATTCTATCATTTTACGTGTCCATTCCAATGAAAATGTGATTTTACAATAATGGACTTTATAGTATAACATGTAAAAAATTGAAGTATGTTGAATGATTTTATGATCTTGTATTTTGAAATTTTATAAAGCATCTTTAAATGAAATTTTTTTGCATTGACAGGGTGTCCAAATCTATTTTAAAATGTCAAGCAAAGAGAAATATCCCATTCAAGTAGATATATGTAGAGACAACCTTTGATTTATTACTTTTTAAGGAAAAAAAGCTTTCCTAAAATTCACATTATCACAGTTGAAGGATACCCACTTCTGATGATGTAATTTAATGAAAGTTAATTTAGAGTTATTATACTGAATATCTTGAAAAAAATATTTATAGAATCCACATACCTATTTTTAACAAACTTGTCAAGGATATCAAAAGCCATTTTTCCAAGTTAGAACAAAACCCAAAGAGCTTTCTTAATCTCTTTCTACTAAAGATCCAGAAATTGCTAATGATTGGAAGTGCTAGCAAAGAGTTGAAGAGATTAGTTCATGAACAAATAAAACTTTTATATGATTTACCCAAAACAATAGTCATTCTTACAGAATGTGGTATATGTAGAAATGCTTATAGAAAAAATCACTGCTATTGCTATCAATATTGCCAATCTTATGCGTTGTTAATATAGCCTACATTATATCGTACATTTAAACATATAAATAATGGAACCAGTAAAAGAATCCTTAGTACAGAAGCACATTTTTTGAAATCTGTTTGTTTAATCTGAACCCAATAAAACATAAATATTAATGAACTTGAATTTTTTCATTGGTTGTTATAAATCAAAGAAATATTAAATTAAAGCATTGCTTTATATCAGTGTTTATAAAAATTTAGACTCTAAAGACAAGCATAGTTTGTAAAATTATTCCCTGATATTATTCTTATAGAAATTATTCCAAAAATTTGGCATTAAATCAAAATTATGTCAGTCTTCAAATACAAATTGCCATATATATAGTAAGGAACTATTGAGAGAATTAACTAATTGAATGCATCCTTAAATAAAAAAAAATTATTGCCTTTATGTTATATTGATAATGTTAAAATCCCATATAATAAATTAGATCAAAACAACAGCTTTTCTGTGATGAAATTCCATATCTTTTAATTTTCTAAATGCAGTAGCAACATATTGGAGTCTGTGCTATACATCACTATACTAGTCTATCTTCCTCTTTACAAAACTACCAAAATATTGTTTTCTGGAAGGTTTGTAATGAATTGGAGTATTTCCATCATCTAATAAGAGTATTGAATGTCTTTAGAAATTTTAACTTTATTTAAATATTCCAAATACATTCAACTGTTAGTAATAGCACATCAAACAGGGTAGTATATGCACAATGTTTTGAGAGATTATTCTTTCCTCTTTTTCAGATTTTTCTGGCATGACCAGTGACAGTATTAGCATGGGATTCAAACCAGACCCTTAGATTCCTAAGTATTAAATTTTAAGGTAATGCTCTAACCAACTGTGCTATCCTGCCAAAGGCAACAGTCAGTAGAAATTTCATATACTTATCTATGAGGTTCTTCCTGATTTCTCTATTTTTTATTAAGAGCAGTTTCCATACATTATGCATAGCCACACTAGGTGTTGGCTTATGGGATTGTTTGCCATTTGTCATGTGAGCAGCTTCTTTACATTTTATTTTTTGTATGTTTTCTTCTCTGTCAAATATTTTTTTATTTTCCCAAATAAACATATATTCATTGGCACATACATGGTTTGCTGCCTTAGACACTTCTGTTTTCTCTCTTATAATCATCAGTTTGTGTTCTTGCAAGTGATTTTCAATGGAATAACTGGTGTCACCAATATATGTTCTTCCACATTCACATGGTATGTGATAAATGCAGTTTTTTTCTTTTCAGCATTTCAAGTTTAGGCTTTATAGATGTTAGAATTCCTTGTAGTTTGGTATGGCTCTGGAAAGCTGTTCTGATGTTATACTGATTGCTGATTTTCCTTAATTATTTCTGCTATTTTTGGAATGTATGGGTACACTACAATAACAATATTTTTTCTTTTTTTTTCCATATGTCATAGCATCGGCTGGGAGGCAAACCCGCAACAACCATTTGGAACCAACTGCTTGCTTGCAAGATGGCTGCACTAACCTCTCAGCTCTTTTTATTGTCTATTTAAGGTTTTCTTAATAATAGCTGATGGATATCCATTTTTCATGAGTTTGTTCTATATTTTCCAAATCACTGGTTTATAAACAAACTTCTTTTGCTCTGTTCCATAATGATAGTATAACTTCATACTTTTTTGTTTCTGGTGTGATTGGATGTATAGGATAAATATTTTCCTATATGTGTGGGTTTTTGGTAAACTGTAGTTTTGATTTTTTCGTGAGAAATCCTTGTCACAAGAACATCTAATAATGCCATTTTTTCTTCTTGTTCTAATTATATTGTAAATTTAATTGAAGTGGATATGTTGTTGATGTGTTTCCAGAAAGTTTGTAGCAGTGCTTTACCATGTGGTCAATATAACAAATGTATCGTCTACATAGTGGAGCCAAACTTTAGATGGATATGGAGTAGTTTTTATGGCCGTGGTTTCAAGTTCTTCCATTCAAATATTATTAATCAGAGGTAAAAATTGTGAGTCCATAGCCATTCCTTGATTTTGTTGGAAGAATTCTGTATTATATTGAAAATAGGTTGTTTTTATGCAGAATGTTAATAGTTCTATTATACTATCAATAGGAAGAGTTATTCTGGTTTGTAAACTATTATCACCATTTAATCTTTTCTTCACAATAAACAATGCTCCTTCTTATGGTACATTCATGAATAAACTTTCCATATCAAAGCTTAACAACAAGTCAGTTCTTTAAATATTCAGGTTCTTGATTAAGTTTACAAAGTGTCTAGAATTCCTGACAAAATATTGGGTCTTGTATGCCACAGGACTTAGAACTTTGAGAAGAAATCTTGACAAATTTTGGCAAGGTGAATTTCTAAACTAACAATAAGTCTTAATGGAACATGATCCTTATGGATTTTAGCTAGACCATAAAGATGAGGAATTTTGCTAAAATATGTTATTTTGATTTTTTCTAAATTAGGGAAGTACCTGTGGTACTTTCTGAGTAATGCTTGTAACTTTGTTTTCATATTCGGTATCAGATTTTTTGCCACTTTTATATATTTACCTGCTGTGAAAAGTTATTTGTATTTTATTTCCATAATCAGTTGTATCCATTACAATTGTTGCATTACCTTTGTCAGTAGGGAGAATAGTTATAGATTTATCTATTTTGAGAGATTTAATTGCTTTCCTCTCACCATAGGATATGTTTGACTTCAATTTTTCTTGCTTGTCAAGTTCCAGTGTAATTCTGCTGCTTCTTCTAAAGGCAATTTTATGAGTGACTTTTTCAGTTGTTGCCATTATATTTAATAAAAGGATATTGGATGGTATTGTGGCAAATTTTAATCTTCTTTCAAGAACAGAAATTTCAGTATCCGTTAGATGTTTAGAACTGAGATTTTGATGTTTGTAGGTACATTATGATTATTAATATGCTCATGTAGTTAAGCAAGTTTATTCTTTTGGCATTCTTTTATTCTTCCATGTAATGTAACTCTCATGAAGTTTTCATAAGTAAGTTTATTTTTTAGAAAACATTCTACATTATTAATGGAATGCATTGTTTGATACTTAGAAAATCTTTGAGCATTTATTCTTTCTCTTAAAAGAGCTTCACTTGATCTCTGAATAATTTTTTCAGCTCTTTGGGAGTGAATTGGAGGTTTTAGTTGCAAACCTTTTGGAATTATCCCTTCAGATTTACATTTACATAAGAAAGTTAAATAATTTTCTACTTTAGCCAGCTTTAGATATAATTCTTCATAATGTCTAAAGTTTGATATAGTATCAGGTTCATACCAAATACTTAGTGTTTTCATAAAGATTTGTGCTGATGGTATTTTAGTTGTATTTTTGTATTGGTCTATTTCCATCACCTAATATGAGTATTGAATGTCTTTAGAAAAAAAATAACTTTATTTAAATATTCCAAATACATCCAACTGTTAATAATAGCACATCAAACAGATTAGTATATGCACAATGTTCTGAGTGGTGTTATTCTCCCCTCTTCTTCAGGTGCTGCTGGCCTGATCAGTGACAGTACCAAAATGTTTACATTCTCAGGTTGAAAACTATCCAAGAAAAATGCTACTGAGGTATTTCAGTTTTGAGAATATTAATTATTGAATCAAAGTCTTTATAGATTGTAATCTAAATATTAAATACATTCTGTAGTTTGTATTTCAAACTGGCAAAAATAGCACAGTCATCAGCAGTGTACATTTAGAATCCATGAAGTTGAGATTCTGCTTTTTGCTTTTAATCAATTCATAATAAAAATTCCACATCAAATCATCATCACTTTTATGATATCTAGATTAAGCTGGCAAAAGTTAAAGCTCACTGTTATAAAAATCAAAACCAGTTTGGAGCCAGGAAACATCTGTGTGGAACACCAGTTTACCTTTTAAATACTTCACATTTTTCATGTGTAGTGACAATTTTCAAACCATTATAAAATAGTCATGTAATACAAATAAATTTTGGTGGACTACCAACTAATTTCAAATGATGTCATAGACTTGTTCAATTTATTGAATCAAACATCTTGACCAAATCAATAAAAACAGTTTATAAGTCACTCCTTTCTTTCCAATACTCTCCTTGCACTTTAACAAAAACCATATGTGTAGTAGTACTTCTAGAAATCATTACCGAGTCTTTGGTAAACCATTAATCTATAGTAGTAGTCTATTTAACAATATTATTGAAAATGTATTTATTATAGTGGGTAACAATAATATTGTACGATAATTATTACAATCTTGTTTATTGCCTTTGATTATAAAAATTGAGTAAGAAAAGCATCATTAAAATCAGGTGGCAGAACTTCATTGCAGCCTAGCATTTATGCTAACATATAACTATATTTAAAATTTCTTTTGGAATTTTATATGGACTGTCAATATTTCCATTTTTAAAATTACAGGCTATATTGATTTAACTAAACTGGATATTTTTATTCAAATCTAAATTAGTAAATAATATATATATATATATATATATATATCAGAAGTCTGTATCTCAATTCCTATATCATTATTCAAATGATGATAAGTCTATTCATTGCACTTATTCAATGTATCATTGTTATCATTAGTTTCCAACCAGTAACCACCTAAACATTCACAGTAAGTATAGCAACCAATATTTCTAACTGCTGTCAAGGCAACCTTCACACCTTTTAATAGCGAGAATGGAAGAGAATGCTATTTTGGATTAATAGGGTTGTGATAACATTCTCAGGTCTATATGTTGCTTTCAGTGCATCAAAAACAGATCTAAAGTGATTATGATCAGTAAACATCTGTATCTTCTTTCTTATTACGTACAAAACCTTCTTAAAACAGGCAAAACTCTCTTTACTTATTGCCACTCAATGCAAACCAGAGTAATCAATGGATGCCAAGTTTGTGCATAAAATCCCCATCCATTGATTACTCTGGTTTGCATTGAGTGGCAATATGTATAGAGAGTTTTGCCTGTTTTAATAACTGTTAGAAGCAAGCATAGGAAATGGTGATCATGTGATGTTTATTGGTTCAGAACCTTCTTCAAATCTTTAAATTTATTATAAATTTCCAAATTTAATTTTGTTAGAAAATCAGTCATCATTTCTTTTTAATAAACCCAAAAATAAACTTACTTGAATCCATCAAATTAGTAATTTTAGTATTTAATAACAATTGAAATTTAGTGTATATTGTAGATACTTCTAAAGAGTGAACATATAAGATCTATTTTTAAACCTTTAAACATCACATGATCACTAATTCCCATGCTTGCTCATAACTGTTGTTAAAATAGGCAAAACTCTCTCCATACAGTAGTGCCACTCAAATAAAGACAGAATATTCAATGGATGCCAAAAGGCTTGTGCATAAAATCCCTATCTAGTGCCTACTCATCTAATATCCCCATCCATTGATTACTCTGTCTTGCTTTGAGTGGCACTACTGAATGGAGAGAGTTTTGCCTATTCTAAGATCTATTTTTAATGTATTTATCATTTTAATCTTAGAGCAAACTAATCTATAAGCCATCGAATAATCTGTTTTGTAAGTACTTGCAAGAAATGAATTCTTGTATCTTGAAAGCTAGCAATAATTTAATCTATTAAGTGTCATTGTTTAAATGTGGATGCATCCATATTCTTTTACAGTAATTTTTGTCTAAGATAATTAATTCATATGTTATGCAAAAATTTAATAGCACCAAGATCGTTATTTTCAATAAGTATGACCAAATTTACCGATTGTATTAACATATGCCTTAATGTTTCCTAAAAGAAAAATTAGAACTTTAATGGCATTGCTATAGTAGTGCTATTTGATAGCAAGAAATAAAAGGTCTTCTTTTTTCAAATTTTCCGAAGCTACTATTAGAGAATATGCAATAACAAAATGAGTGTTGTTATAACTGTGCAAGTCACATTTTAACATCATTAACTTTTCACTGATATAACAAGAAATTACAATAATCCAAAATACTAAATTAATTTATATCATATTTAAAAATATGCATTTTCTTCTTTGATTGATATGTCCTTCCAAAAAAACGTATAGCTATGTATCTATCTGTTCCAGTAAACTTTCTTCAAGTCACTTTTTGAGACCCTCACTTTAATGAGGGATTAATTTAAACTAGTGTCAACTTTCTTCAGCGCGCTTTTTTTTTTTAATTTGATTATGCATCTTGAAATAAATTACAATTTTTTTTTTTATTAATTGTATGAACTTTTTAAAAAAAATTTATTGTCAAATATGCTTTTTATAAATTTTGTCATAGGTACATTATATAATTAAACTTTTGAGAATAATTGACGTAAATCTACATTTAAACAAATATAACAGCAATCATCAAAAATAAAAATATTACTTTTAGACAATTTTAATTTTTCTTTTTAACATACACAATTGCTAAAGTATTTCGCAGCAATGGGATTTTAATTTATTGACGTCACAGATCTCGTTCTTTATATAGATAGATCGAGATTCATTAAGCAAGTTCTCCAAATTTAATGGCAACTGATAGTCGCTTAAACTTGTACATTATGGGGAAAGTAAAACTATTCGAAATTTTTTACGATACTGTTTCTGGAGTTGTATTTAGTGGTGAAACATTATCCGGAAAAGTAATTCTGGATCTGAATGAAGGGATTATGCTAAAGGGTATGTCTTAACATTTTTTGTACTATTTCCTAAGAATTCGGGAAATTAGAAAATCTAAACTTTTTTTAAAGAGAAAACATTTAAATTGATTATATAGTATAAATATCAACTTTCTTATGAACGATTCACTACAACTCTGTCTGGTGGAAGAAATATCCCAAGTTAATTGATATTTGTTATATGATAAATTCTTTGCCCGAAGGATGGTTGAGAATACTAGAGGTCTAGTATTGACGGGCAAGTGATAACTCGATCATTTATGGTGATAGTTTCCCATTATCATATTTTCTTTAATATCATTTATTGTAGTAATTCATTAGTATTTGGGAAAATAATAAACCCAATATATCTTTTAGTTAATATATAAATGAGATATTTCTAAATGTAAATAGAGTTTGGTACTATTATTAAATTTAATTTTGTAATAAAAAATTTGTTTTCTATAATTTACTTATAGTAGTATTTTTTCTCTGCAATAATGGACTGATTCAGCAATAATGTTATAAAAATCGAACGCTCATTAGAACTGGTTAATGAAATAACAAAAATATGTTAATAGCCAATGGCATAAACGAACCAGTTGTAGTTCATTGAATCCAATTGTATCCAGTAATGGCCGGGACCTCACTCTGTATTGTTAATTCGGAGAACATCAGACAATTGTCAGATTAAGCATGTTCGTTTTTAGTAGAACACTGTAAAAAATGTGTACGTGCATACTAGGCAAGCCATCGTAGACTGGAAATGTCACATTGAAAGGCGAGTCTCTGGATTCTATTTCCGAATCACTAGTTGTTATCATTAACAATTAAACTTCCGAAAATTGCCAACCATAATGGAGGCGAACATCTATATATATATATTTAATTAGTAGGAATATTATAAACATTTAGTTACTGAGTTATGTGTAATTATTGATGACTAGAACATAACTCCATTAGAATTACCTATATAAACAACTGTCAAGTTATTTTTCATTGCCCTGCCTAATTTGGTGTAGTGATAGAGAGTGGAGACTGAAATTCAAAATCGATGGATCGCAACCTAGCTCTGTCACTTTCAATAGTCAAACTTCTGACTCCCTAAGCAATAAACTATTTGATTCATTGATTTATGAGAAATGTAGTTACTGGTACCCTTATGTAATTTACATGGACTGTATATGTTACATATAAGGAAATCCATTAAATATAAGAATATGTGTATGCTTATCTATAAATATACATTAAGAGTATAGAAATACAAGAATTAATAACAGGAGAAAAAATATTATATTACAGTTTATTATTTATTAATAATTTTTAAAGATTACAAGTATAAAAATTTGAAATTATCAATACTTTAGCTTGAGCAAAATTTTACATTTATTGTTATGAATTGCAGAAACGATTTACACTTAGTTATTGCTAGTTCAATGAATCGACATGATCAGATCAGATATATGAGGTTTGATTTTGAAAAATTTTCTTTAGTTACTGCGATATGGTTTAAGTACTTCATGTATCTTGAGAATAGGCCTGCCTACACTTATAAAATGCACTAATGTAAGTCACAAAATGAAATCATTATTTAGATAGTTCAATATCTTTAGGTGATTAATTGCCTAGATGGGATTAATCAATGTCATTTATGGCTTGGATGTATCAGCAGAGGTTTGGGGCAGTCCTTAGAATTTAAAATGATGGAGAGTGCATTCTAAATCAGCACCAAAATTTCTCTATGAAATTGGTACTAATACTGCTTGAGTTACCAAATGCATGATGAATTCAGCACTGAATGTTATAAAACTTCAGAGTACACCAATGAAAGTAATGAAAAGAAAAAAGAAATTGTCATCGCAGATCATTTTGTTATCTGAAAATCTTAGAACCACTAAGTGATTGGCTCGATTTATCTAAAGTTAAAATGGAGCTTTCTCTTAGGTCATATATATTGAACCATTTATATATATATATATTGTAACACTGTGTATATATGCACATTACATCGTTTTATAAATAAAATAAAATTATATTTCAATATTTAATGGTTTGAAGAATAAAAAGAAAAAGTACAAATATTGGGAAATAAGTTAAAATATTAATTATAACTTATCTTTCTTTTCTGTATTTTAATTTAACTACAATCTTTTCAAAAGTACTTTTAATTGGAAGCACTTTTAATTAAAAATTTAACATATAGTTTAAAAACAAATTTGTACAAGATTAATCAACTTCTGGACATAAATTCCAGACTGATTAATTAGCAATAGATAACTAATTTCGGTGTAATCAAAAAATATACATAAACAAATAAAAATGTAACTAATTAAAATAAAAAACTGAAGATCAAATGAATTGATAATGTGGGTAACAAATTGAGCAGTGGGTGAAGTTGGAGTGTATAAATGTTGAAAACACCTATTGTTCAGGGTCAAAAAAGAAACAAAAGAAAGATCAACAGAAGAAAAAGCAAAGAAGCAAAAGAAGAAAGCCAGTTAGTTATCTCCAGGATAGTTGACCAAATAGTCTATACGCCAGCTAAACAACTGAACCCTGCAGGATGAAACAATATTTAAATTGTAATGTTAGTAGAAAAATCCATTGCTAGGCCAAAGCTAAATGTTTGTTTCCACTGCCCATTTATGGAGTACCATTAACCAGATTCAGTAATATATATTTCTGACTCACCTTTGCTGATGTTTTACCTGCCATGAACTAAAATCTATGGAACTCAACCTAGCCGTAGTCCACTGAATCAGGAGGAAGCATCCAGCTACCAATAGATCCATTATGAATCTGACAGGATCAGAAGTCAGGGATGATCACCCAGATACTATATAAAATCTTGGGTAAATATGCTTAGACATCATTAAGAAAACTTGTAAATTTTATTTCAAGAGAGAACTTTTAAAATTTATTTCTAACTAGAATTGTTGAAATATTATTTATTAATTTTAAAATATATGTAAATAAGCATTTGATTGTTTGAAAATATTACAGTTCTAATAAATGTTCATATTTGTGTTTTAAGTATTAAATATTTGTCATATGTTTCTTTTTAACTTTTAATAAATATCTATAAATTATTAATGTTATTTGTGTCTCTCACTTTATCTATGATTAAATAGAAAATCGTATTTAGATATTCTGCATTGTTCTCATGTTTTTAATAGCTAGCCATGGGTCAAGCACTTGAAGTGTGTTAATGTCATTTCATGGGTCCAGCCAAACGGCTGGATGATACTCATAGGGTTTAAACCCATTATAAATATGCACATGAGATGTCAATACTTCTTGCAGTAGGGAGGGGTACCTTGGTCTGAAAAACTTAATATTTTTATTAAATCTGTCTGACTGGGGATATAATTGGTATGTAAGTATTGATCATATTTTACTCCTCTGCTTGAATAACAGGGTCTAGATATAAGGTATTAAAGATTAATATGATCTGGTAAAGTAGAATGATAAATAACAGTTAAATAAACTTAGAAGTCGTAAAGGTAGGCTTAAATCCTATTATAAATATTGTTCAATGTGAGACCTCGAACATTCTAATTTTTTTAAAAATGCATAATATAAATAACGGCTCACAGAAATAAAGAAATAATAAGTAATTAAAGTGAATAAATTTATGAGAGAGGTGAGAGAACAAACAGCACTAATGATAACTTTATATATTAAAAAAAAAGAAAGATAAGTGGGATTAGTTTACTAAAATATTGTAGGTTGTGTTAAAGAAAGAAAAATATATATGTAGTAGATACAAATAAATAGGTGCGGGTAGGCATTGGTAAAGATTAGAAATCTGCAGACAGTGTTGGGAATGTGATTGGGAATATCGGACGAACACTTGTATTTAATTATAAATTAAAGAATGAAATAAATTAGTAAAGTGATTAAATAAATTAGTAAACTTATTGGTTGTGAATAAAATATATTATTAAAAGCAAAAAGGTATCATTAATTTTAAAAAAAAAAAAGGGGGGGAGGGATATTTTTTTTGAGAAAGCATAAATGATTACAATAAATAGAGCTTAAATGGAGGCTTAGAATAATGAAATAGAAAATATTTCCAGTGAGGAACAGCAAAATGAAACAGAAAAGAAGGAAATTATGAACAAACAAGATAATAGTGACATCATAGCACTATTAATTAGCATGTTTAAAAAACAAAAAGAAGCAGCTAAAGAAAGTAAAAAATGGCTGAAGAATTGAAAAACCAACAAAAAGAAGCAACTGAAGAAAATATAAAAATAGCCAAAGAGTTTAAAAACCAGAGTAACAAAACAAACAGAAAATTAAAAGGGCAAACTGAAATGCTTGAAAATTTAAAAGATCAAATCAGACTAGGCTATGATAAAATGAAAGAAGAAATTATGAGAGAAATAAATGAAAATAAAATGCAAGTCGAGCATTACAAATCGAACGGCATATCAAATAATAGAAAAACAAAGTAGAACATGAAATAAATATAGGGCTACTGCGAGAGGCTGTAGCGAAAACTAAAATTGAAAATAACATAAGTCGAAATTAATAATTTAACAAAAAAAAAAAAATATTAGCAAAGATAACAATAGGCAAGCTGAGACATTGGGTGAAATAAAGGCACCTATTGAAGTAATAATTCTGACCAGGCCAGTGTAAGCATAAATGTGCATATTTTAAATAACCCTGCTATCATAAATCAGTTTTTAAAAATTCAGATATTTTTGGCCATATAGGTGAAGCTCCAATAGAACACTTGAATAGCCTGGAGAGGTATTTCACATTAAACCAGGTGAAGAGGCCATGATAGCAATTACATGCAGTCATTTGCAAGGGGGATCGCAAGCTTGGTGGGATTCTTTATATAAGAAACCCGGCACTTTTGCCGAATACAAAAAAGCTTTATTAGTGAATTATTGGAGTGAGGATTGCCAAGAAAATATTCATCATAGATATCACAAGATAAATGGTGGCCAGGTGAACCTTTCACGCCTTTCTTCAGAAGGCAAGTGGCAAAATTACGCTCCTTAATAGCCAACCCACTATCCGAACAACAAATTATTTGGATAGTACATAACAATTTCCCTCAATGTCTAGCAAATGTTTATAGGGACAAAGAAAAACAGTTGAACAAATGCCTGAGTCGCTGAGTGCTATCGGTTTAGCCAGATCAGCCTATGATGTGAGAGGGGATTTGAACCCCAACCTAGAGAGCCAGCTATAAACACAAGATTAGACATAGAGTAAATTCGGGGAATGGAGCTCGAAAAAGACAATTCTTTAATAGCCCTGAAAGAAAAAAATTTGGAGGACTGGAAGTGATTCTGATATCAGTCCTGTAAGGCAAAAAGAAAGGCCAAGGAGTGATTCACAATCCCCCAGCACGAGTGGCTATTCACTTAAAAGAAAGAATATTAAAGAACTACCAGATAAAAATTAATTATGTAATCGGATGGATTTTCCAACTTGACCTAATTAATAATGATCAGGGGTTGTGAATAAAGAAAAACGATTAAAGTTTTAATCTTAATGAAAAAATAAACAAACAAAAATAATAACAAAAATGATGAAAATAAATACTTAAATAAGTGAACTTTAGTTATGAAAATATCAACAAAAAAAGAGGAAAACCAATGACAACTCCTAGATTACGTCTACCTTTATTATTGTGAGAAACCTAACTCTTAAGTCTGTACTGTAAAATACAATGGTGCATGACCTAAATAAGCATGTAAAAATAAAATGTTTTGAAAAAGAAAAAAAAGTAAAATAGATTAAAAATAATGCATTCAAAATAAAAATTAAATAAAGAAAAGTAAAATTAATAATGAAAATAAATCATTATTAAATGTCAATAAATGTTAAATTAAGATTGAGGTTTGTGCATGTGTATATGGGCACAGATAGAAATTTCAGAACACATTTGATACAGATTAAGCCTTTTCTTGTGGTGACTTTGTTCTATAGATAAGTATGTGTATAAAACTGATAAAAGGCTGATAGGTCTGTAATTTCTAATAACTTCTTTATCACCTTTTTTAAATATTAATACCACAGTCTTCCAATCATCTGGTACATCTTTATCATTTAAACATTTGGTATATAACTTTGCTAAAAAAATTTCTATTTCTTCACCTGCTTTTTTTAATATATCAATTGTAATTCCATCATTACCAGGAACCTTTCCTTTCTTCATATATTTAATTGCATATCTCACTTCTTCATTTGAAGTTCTGGGCAATTCAGAAGATGTAATAGATATAGGAGGTACTTGTTCTTTATTACTATATAATTTTTGATAAAAGTCTTCTACCCATTTCATGATGTCATCTCTTTTTTTAGTAATAATTCCATCTTTTTTCTTATTGCAGATATAAATTTCCTACCAATACCAAAATGTTGTTTTACATTTTTGAGACTTTTATTTTCTTCTACAGCTTTCCTTTCTAGTTCACAGTTATACTTTCTTATATCATTTTCAACTCTTTCCTGCACGATTTTACAAAATTCGAGATATTCAATCCTTTTTAATGCATCATTTTTGTATACCTTCATATTCCTTCTTTTCTTCATAAATTCTCTAGTCTCAGTAGAAATTTTATTAGTCAATTGCTGCCTTTTTCTATCAGCTATCTTTGTTGAAGTTTTTAAAAGTGTATCAGTTATTTTCATATTAATTTCATTCAAATCTGAATCATGTTCAAAATCTACTGCCGATTTGTAAGTTCTAATTTAAATTCATTAGAATGTTTCTGAAAATTGGGAATATCAACTGTAAATATTGTTTTTATTAATAATTTTTGTCTCTCTAGTTTTGCATTAACACGTACCTTACATCTTACTAGTCTATGATCACTTCCTGTGTTAAATTTATTAAGAACATTACAATCTTGAAATATATATTTTCTGTTAGTCAAAATATAATCCAATTCTGCTGTACCTTCATTTGAATGCTTCCATGTCCATTTCCTTTTAACATTTTTCTCAAAAAAAAAATTCATGATATAGTTTTTCTTTTTCTGCAAACTCCACAAGTCTATGTTCTCATTTCCATTATCATAACCAAAATTACCTACAGAACTTTCATCTTTTATTTGTTTACCAATTCTAGCATTAAAGTCTCCCATAACAATTTTTAAATGTTGTTTTCTCTGATCAAACACCTTTTGTACGTCCATATAAAAATCTTATATTACTTCATCACTATGAGAACTTGTTGGGGCATAAACCTGAATTATCTGCATTTGGTATCTGCTATTAAGTTGTATAACTAATCTTGACATTCTGTCTGATACACCATAAATCTCCACAATGTTGTTCTTCCACTTTTTATTTATAATGAATCCTACTCCACTTGTATTTCCAATATTTGTGCCTTTATAATTGAGTACATGTCCACTTTTTAAATCAATTGTCTCTTCACTTTTTCTTCTAACTTCACAAAGTCCAATAATGTCCCATTTAATATAAGACAGTTCTTTTTCTAATTCTTGCAATCTTCCGGCAGCCTGGGTCCACAATCGGGATTCTTAGCACCCTCCGTCTTCGGCTACCAACCGCTGCCTTGGTTGGTGACTTTACAGCTTCCTGGGAATAAGGGCCATGATTTATTTTTGTCTGTCATAATTGTATATTCGTATTGGAAAAATATTTATCATTTACACAAACATTCATTCTGCCTTATCAGACAACTGAGGAGAAAGACCATGGTGTTTCTTGATCTTAAACTCAGGTAAAAAGCCAATAAACTCACCAAGCTGGCTAATGTGTATTGGTGAGCAGCCCATCCATGTTTGTAAACTATATGAATAATCACATACTAATAAACAGCTGCAACGACAAGAACATATGGAGTGGACATTAGGAATTTGCCCTGCTCGGTTCCTTTAAGGCCTCCAAGAGGAATCAAAGGGTCTCCTTTCAGTTAATAGCAAACTCCTTTCTGCAGCCTATCTTTTAATAAATATGTATAAATTTTTAGTGTGATTTGTGTTTTTCCCACTCACTTTACCTATGATTAAATAGATAATTATATTCATATTTATCATATTTTGGTGTTGCTGTTCTCATGTTTTTAATAACTAGCCATGGGTCAAGTGCTTGAAGCATATTAATGTCATATCATGGTGTCCAGTCAAATGGCTGGATCACAGTCATAGGGTTTAATTCCATTATAAATATCCCCATGTGATGTGTCAATGCTTCTTGCAGTAGGGAGGGGTATCTTGGTCTGGAAAAGTGACCATCACCATCGATTTAGTATTTTTATTAAATCTTTGTCTGGATTAGGAGTATGATTAATATGTAAGTATTGATCATATTTTACTCCTCTCCTTGAATAACAAGGTCTAGATATAAGGTATTAAAGATTAATATGATCTAATAAAGTAGAATGGTAAATAATAGTTAAATAAACTTAGAAGAAATTGTAAAAGAAGGTTAAATTATGTTCAAGTATGTTGGCATTGAGTAAGATTTAAAAGCTTAAAAAAAAGTAAAATTTAAAAATCGTTCAATAATCATAATTTAGATTTCATTTTTTAAGTTAGTATAATTTTCTTTTTTAATACTTACGATGAAAGTTATTTGTGTTTAGTATTATCCATTTAATTAAAAATAAGTTAAAATTGGAAAGAATTAAAGTACTTGAAGATTATTTATTCAGATAAATATAAAAAATAAATTATAAACACCACAGATTACAATCAGAGAAAATTTTTTAATACTAATTAAAGATAGCTGAAAGAATTTATATATAAAAAAGACTTTGTAACTAAAAAAGAAAAGTAAATCATACAAGATTCTCAATGTGTATTCTGATAACAAAAACAAAAGAAAAATGTATATGCATAGAAATCTAAAACTGACCAGAGTATAAAAAAAGAAAATAACTTGGAGCAGGGTCATGTCTTGTCTGATGCTGGTAGTTTCTGTATCCTGGATAGAGGGACAAGGGGCTAATTGCACTTGTCTTGTTCTTACAATGACATGCTTCTATTCATGATTACTCATATTGCTGACCTAAGTATTCATGCAGGAGTGGAAACGAGCATTTGCGGACACCTTTCATCATTAAGAGGTCACTCCAAAAAGCCTTTGAGCACAGCCTTAAAGTGGACCAGTAATGTAAAAAAATGTCGTCAGGAGAAAGCAGTTAATTTCCAATGAGTTTGGGATCCCAAGAAATACATGTTTGCTACAAGAATCTACAATCTGCACAAACTTAGCAGTAAGTTACTATTGCTCATGTCCTGATGTGTGCCTAATTAAAAATGTAAACTAAACCTTAACTATAAAGCTTCTAATACCAATATAGATATTTGCCTAGGAGAAACAAGTGTAATAAAAATGTTTAATTATTTGATTTAACATTTTATCTGGATGAGCATTTGTATGTGTTTTCCAATTTATTAGTAATTTACAATATCAACTTTTCATTGTACATTATTAATTTTAAGTTTACTAGATTTTATTATTACAAAAGATTACTTTAAGAAATGTATAATTAATTTTGCCAATATGCTTAATAGTTAAACCCGGAAAAAATTCTAAAAAAATATTAAATTTGTTTACTGCAAAAATACATGATGCGATATAGCGGAATTTAGTGGGTTAATGACCCTGGCACCCTTTTAAATAGGTGAAAAACTGATTCCACCGGCAATGAAATTGTAATAAAAATATCAGGTCAGTTAATCAGGAAAGATGTTCTCGAAATATCTGAATTCCTACATAGTCTGAATATTCTTTTTCCTAGTTTGATTAACTAGCATTTCATAGTGCACATTAAAAGGCCTAAATCAAATGTAAAACACTACCATATACATACAAAAATTTATGATGCTTGATCATCAAGTTGATCTATGAATCTGTTTGGGAATCTTTAGCTTTTGAGTCCTCCTCTTTATCATTTGGCTAATCTATACAGGATTATATAAATCCTTTATAGTTATATATGTCTACATAATAAAGTATCATTCCTTTGTAGTTGTATCTGTCTATATAATAAATTACTATACTTTTTTTACAAACATGAGTCATTAATTATACACATATCTTATTATTAAGGAGAACTTTAAATTTGTTTTTCCCATGTGTTTTGGATTTAAAATATGAACAATAAAGAAAAAAAGTAATAGAATGAAGAAGAATAAATACATATGCTTTCTTAAAAATAGTAAATGAAAAATAGTAATTAAATATCAAAGCAGCATATTGGTAAAGAGTTTCTTGATTCATATTTCTTTTAATTGTAGGTTAATTTTGTTTAAGGCAGAATACCATTTGAAGGTGATGGTAACATATTCTTGGTTATGTGACCTAAAAAAAGTAGTATTTGTTAAATCTTAATGATTTGAGTATGTGTATCATTATGGCCATACTTGAAAGAGTATATGAGGAGATATGTTAAGATATAGATGAATTGATGTGTAGCAAAAAAGAGTCTATGTTTTTAGTCCAAAAGATGTTGCTTTTAGAACCAACAAGGAAAAGAAAGTGATGAGGAAGGGAAGCATTTTCAAGAATGATAAAAACTGAATTATTTTTGCATAGAAATGAAAAATAAAATTGTGTGTATTATATGTGGTGAAATCAGTGTTACAAAGAATATAATACGATAGAATGACAGCCTGTTAAGCTAACGCTGTGAGAATGTTATTAATAAATGAATACCTTCGAACAACCGCAATTTAGCTTAACAGGCTGTCATTCTATCGTAATTATAATCGCACGCAAGACGTTATAAAATAAATGCTTATTCGTAAAGAATATAATATTAAATGACACTTATACAAATCATAAGCAAAAATTCTCATGTTAGAAAGTAAGTTAAGAGAAAACAAATTGAAAACATTGAAGAATTAATTTTGAAATCAGCAATAAGTGTTTTCAAAATTTATGAATGAATTGAATAACAAACTAATTATAAAATTATCTATTTACTAGCAAAAAAAAAACAACTACAAACCATATACAGAAGGCTTATTTGTCAAATAATGTATGATCAAGGCTGATGAATTTGTCCCAAAATTGTACAATTGTTCCACAGTATTTCTTTATTGAAAAATACAGTTTCAAATAGAATAAGTGAGATTGTAGGAAATCTGGGTAATCAACTGCTTGAAGCATCTGCAAAGGGTTGTGCTTTTCTATTACAATTACTGAAAACATTGATGTACAAGATGTTGTACAAAGTGGCTTTGTTCTTTTATTATTGTGATGAGAACAAAAATAATGGAAGAGCTTGTGCTAAGGATATTTTTGATATATAGTATGGTGCACTTTGGAGTAGTTCAATCTTCTTTTGGATGATGGGGTGCAGAAAAGTTAAAGTAAATCTGCCTAATAAAATAACAAGTCATTCCATTGAATTATTCAACAACAAATTCAGAAATCTAAAGCAGTGGTCTTCACCTTTTTCACACCTGCAGACTGGCAAAAATAAGGATAAGATTTCATGGACGAGCAGATGTCTACAGATAAATTTTTTTAAAGATTTAAACTGGTTAGCCTTAGATGAGCATAATTGTTATAACTGACCAAAATAACACATTAGTTACTATGTATTGTAATGGTGTTGCTTATCTTCACATGCTGAACACTTTTTCTCGAGTTGCGCAGTCATACTGCTACAGAAAACAGTACAATAACAATCATTCTCATTAATGTGCATGCACTGCTACATTTATTATTTCATTGTTAAAACATGCAAGAATAAAATTTTATTCACCTGAATGTTGGGAAATATCACAGCTAGTGTAATTACATGACATGTTATATATATATGGAGTTTGTATAATAGAAAACTTTTTTTTTTTAATTTTGAATTTTTTTAGAAAAATAATAAAAAATATTATCCCCCCCCCCCCATAAACATCTGTGATAAATAGAAAAGCAAATTAATTTAGGCATGATTGATTAGATTCTGTTTTCGTTTTGCTTTTTTCTTTAATTGGGTAAAAATGTGATGAAAATATAAATAAAAATTGTTTATATTAATTAAAAGTTTAAAATCTTATTATTTTGTTATTACAAACTTTCCTGCCCATCTAGGCAGACTGGCAGAAAACTTCTGTGGACCTGTGCCAGTCCGCACGGGCCAAGGATTGAAGACCATTGATCTAAAGTATTAAAAGTAAACAAGGTGGTTGAAACTGATTAAATCTTTAAATTTCATTTGATCCAGAAGATTTAATTACTATGACTTTGGATCATTTTTTAAGGATTTAGTCTAAATTTGAAGAGCAACTTGAGTACACTGCAGTTCATTGGTTATCTTGCCACAAAACCATGAGCTTTTATTTGCTTATAGAAGAAGTAATATTGTTTCTTTAAATTAAAAATCAGGATTATAAACTTTTAGTGATCTATCACAGATACAAGATTTGATATTTTCATTTGATATTACCAACCAATTTGAACAGTATCATCATTAGGTTATAGAGAAGAGATAAATTAATAATGGATCTTTGAGAGATATAATGGTAAGTTTAGTATGAAAATTGACTCATGAGAAATCATCTGAAAGCTAATATCCTAACTTATTTTACTATGTGTAACAGTTTAAAACAAAATCAAATTTATACATTTTCACAATATTGTGATAAAATTGAACAGATTAAAGACAAATTTAGAAGAAATAAGTGTTTTCTCATTTCACATCATTTTCCCCCCAAAATCAAACGAAACATTTATTTTCTTAGAAATGTAACTTATGATCTGCAGATTGACTCAAATTTAAAAAAATATATAGAGAAGATGGAATTCCAAAAATATATTCTTATTTAGGACAAAACTATTATGATATTAATATGTTTGCTGTATAAATTCTGTGCTATTTTGAAAGCACATACTTATGCAAACAATTACTTCCATGCATAAAACTGAATTAAATAACTCCCAGGTCAAAACTGATGAAAATCGTTCTGCTGTAATGATAAGCATGTGTTTCTGATTATAGTCTCCAAATCTTGAGAAGTTAACTGGAGGTAAATGGTGGCATGTTTTTAACAAAATAATAAACCAGTACTTTTTAAAATTTGGTAATAAATATTGTATTCTTTTATTGTTTCATCATCAATCAATAAATTATCATATTAATAATGATTTATGTTTTTTGTTCCTTCCCTATATACCTTTTTTTTATTTATTGGCTACATATTTCTTATTTTAATTGTAATTCTCAATAACATAACAAAAGAAATTGATTTTGTTTTAAGTTTGTTATTAATTTATTTATTTAAACATTAAAAAACTATGAAATACAGAATAACATACAAATACATAACATGTAACCTGTGTGAATTTTTCCTATTAGAACAATAGCCCAGAGCTGAAATAAGTTTAATATTCCTGTTCTAGGCAATTAGTCAGCTATAGAAAGTGCATTTCAAATCTATTAACTGATTTTTTTCATCAGTTGATTTTTTAAGCTGGGAATCTAGTGGAGTATAAGTAATAATTTTTCAGTCTGAAATTGTTATATTTTGAGCCTCATAGATAAGTATATGAAATTTCTATCTACTGTTACCTTTGGCAGGATGGCTCAGTTGGTTAGAGCGTTACCTTAAAAATTCAATAATAATCAAGAATCTAAGGACCCAAGTTTGAAACCCATGCTAGTACTGTCACTGGTCAGGCCAGCAATACTTGAAGAAGAGGGGAGAATAATACCTCGAAAAGTTGTACATATACTAATCTGTTTGATGTACTATTTACTAACAGTTGAATGTATTTGGAATATTTAAAGTTAAATTTTTCTAAAGACATTCAATATGCATATTAGATGATGGAAATGGTCCAATATAAAAATACAACTAGAACACCATCATCACAAACTTTCAGGAAAACAACATTGCCTATAGTTTTGGCAAAAATTTATGTTGCAATTAATTGATGTAATTCTTTGGTTATATAATCTGAAGATGTTTCACTTTTGTCATTCTCTTGCAAATTTTACTCCTGGTGACTACTTGAGGCTTCTTCAGAATGAGCTTTTTATCAGGTTTCTTGCTGTACTTGTGAAATTCTTTTATATTTATTACTAAAGTAAAGCCTTTTTTCTTGTCACTGAGTATAGATTTAATTTTATACCACATGACTATTTGGTCAATAACTGAATAAAGGTGAAAAGATAGTCATATTTAATGTCAAATTGAGCATTGAAAATCTATTCAAATAGTTTCCTAGGCAGCTGATGATGGTTTGACTGACAGAAATATGGGTCCTCCAAGAGGTTGGTTGATTTTTTATCGAAAGTTGCTGCATATCGGGCCGTATATTTCTATAAATTTCTATCAAGAGTGAAAATAAATAATGTTAATGAATTATATGTATATATATTGCACTATAATGATATTACCACTATATTATCAATAGATTGATTCAACATTACTGCACTGTTGACCAATGATCCTGAATAAAGTTTTATTAAGACAGCCAATGCTCTACTAGTAATAATTAATATGCATGTTTGCATTGACTGTAATATTTCATTCTATATCAATCCAGAGCCATTGATTTAGGCCAGTGTCCTAAAAGTATCAAAGCCTTAAGTTTTTGAATTCAAGATAACTTTTTTTTTTTTTTACCTATGCAGATAATAGCACTAGATCAATAAATGTATATTTTAGTGATCTCATTTGTTTGCAAATTGTAAGCACTCATAATCTTTGCCAAATGATGGAAAATAACAAAAATAAAACACCAATTGATTTTTCTATCTTACTCTACATTGCTCGTCTTAGAAACACTCATATGTGAAAAGATTAATGAAGTTAAACTAATGCCATATGTAAATGTTTATAATAATAGTTATATTGCCCTGTACGATTTAGTGCAATGGCATACTAGAATTCAAATTTCACATATTGCAACTGGACTTTGACACTTATGATGCTCAAACTTCTAAACAAATCATTGGATTATATCTATATGATACTATAAATAAATACATATGACTTTATTGCTCAGGAGTTCATAAGAAGTTTAAGCACCAGACCTGGGAGTTCCAGAATCTATCCTGGAATCTTCCAATCCCAAGTCAGAAGCTCTGCCAATTGAACCAAACTATGCAGAGTATATCTAACCTTATGAATAGTTATTAATTATATTTATAATGAGATATTATTTTATAAAGCGCTATGCTAATATTACTATTACATAATTATATTGATGTATTTAAAAGATGGTTACTTTAAGTTTAAAATGCTAATTGAATAGCTTTCTTGCTTGGCTTTAATTTAATAGCTTTTTTGCTTTGGCAGTTCACAAGTTTGAGTGTTGGAAGTGCCAAAACTGGAATTGATCTGATCTTATACTCATGTTACCACTGTACTAAACAATGTAGAATAATTTTTAAGGTTGTAGTTATAAATTAAGTCATTGCAAAATACAATAGGTACATGGTGATGAAGATACTTGAGAGAGTTTGATAATGTGGATTGCCTCATATGGCTACTTCAACAGAAATGCATCTTGAAAATCAATTGCGTTTATTTCACATAATTATTAATTTGTTTGAAGGAGAGTTTTTAAATATACATGAGCAAGCATCAGTATTCAGAAATCTTATTGGCAATCATTAGATTACACAGTTAATAATAATCAAATGGCTTTATTGCTCAGAAATTTATAAGAAATCTGATATTACCAGAAGTATCAGAACTAGAATCGATTCAAAGACTTAAGTTTCAGTTTCTAGCACTACCACTGAATTAAACTCTGCAGGGTAGATTATACTATTATAATTGGATGCGAGGGAAATTGTGTTTCATATATCCTGTTTTTTTAAAGCTCTTACAGTTAATCACTGAAATGTTAAAATGAGAAAAAATAGTCCTTAGCTAATCAGTCAGATTAGATTAGTATTTCCTCTGGTTTCACTGTGTTTTATTGTTTGATTAAAAATAATTTTCTTCAGTAAATATTTGACAATTCCTTATGTAAACAGTTTTATTTTTACTAGTTTTTTTTTTTTAAATTAGTAATGATAAGGGAATTTTTTTTAAGAGAAAAATTTATTTTGTAAATTACAGTATTCAATTTATAACAATTTATTTTGATGTTGTAGAAAGAATTAAGTTTTGAAATGTTTGTAAATTGAAAGATGATGTAATGTTTATAGTTGAAAGATATAAAATGGATTTGCTAATCATATTTAAGATATCAGATTAAATACCTAATCTGAAGGCTAATTATAATTTAATTTAAATGAAATTAGATAAAATTTATTGATAATCATGGTATTAGTTAATGGTCAAATAACAGGTCCTGAATGCATATCAACTCCATAAATATCTTCAACCCATTTTGGTTCTATTTTTCAGATATCCATAACTATTTCCTTTCATAGATCTTAAAATACTACATTTATTTCATAATTCTTTCCATATATATATTTTTTTTCTCTTGCAAATTATATTTTTCAAGCTTATTTATCCATATCTTGTCTCAAATACTTTTACTTCTTTTATTTTTAATTGTCCAAATATTTTGTCCATCAAAATTACAATCCAAGTATTTGACAAACCAACTTTTTTTTAAAAAAAAAAACTTTTAATAGAGACACAATATCATCTTATTACACACATGTTTATTCATTACACTTTTCATTTTAATATACTATTTTTATCACCAAACACCTTTCCATGTTTTTGAAACCCTTAGATTGCTTATCTTCATTTAATTGATTATCATATTCATTCTTTAGTCATTGGTTTAGACTCAAATAAAAGTATGAATTGAAATTTAAACAGTCATTTTATATTTATAAAACACATTCTTGGTTATTAGACTGCATACTTAAAATGCTATAATATTAATATAAAATATATATGTATACAAGTAAATATTAATGTTTAAAGCCTATAAACATCATGTGATCACCTTTTCTTATGCTTGCTCTTAACTTATTAAAACAGGCAAAACTCTCTACACATATTGCCACTCAGTGCAAGCCAGAATAATCAAAGGATGCCAGAAGGCTTGTGCATAAAATCCCCACCTAGTGCCTACTCATCCAATATCCCCAGACTAGTTTCTGGCTTATGGCCTTTGCCAGTGAGGAGTCTTGGATCTGAGAGCACTGTACCTAGATCTTAGGATCTAATGCAACCCTCCAGCAGCCACCTTTTATCTCGACTACAAAACTATGAGACTTAAATTGAAAATACTATAATATTTTCAATCCAAGCTCATCAGCTTATATAGTCATATAGGTCTGAACTCAGTTCAGTACCTATACATTTTGGTGTCTTTGGTTTTTTAATAACCATAGCCACCACTATCCTATTGAGCAGGATTGGTTTAAAGCCTATAAATATCTCACGATCACCATTTCTTATGCTTGCTCTTAACTGTTATTAAAACAGGCAAAACTCTCTATACATATTGACACTCAGTGAAAGATCTAAATACAGTGCTCCCAGACTCAAGGCTTCTCACTGACAAAGGGCACAAGCCAGAAACTAGTCTGGGGATATTGGATGAATAGGCACTAGATCGGGATTTTATGCACAAGCCTTCTGGCATCCATTGATTACTCTGGCTTGAACTGAGTGGCAATACATATAGAGTTTTGCTGGTTTTAATAACAGTTAAGAGCAAGCATAAGAAATGGTAATCATGTGATGTTTATAGGCTTTAAACCAATCCTGCCCAATAGGATAGTGGTGGCTATGGTTATTAAAGAACCAAAGACACCAAAATGTATAGGTACTGAACTGAGTTCAGACCTATATGATTATATAAGCTGATGAGCTTGGATTGAAAATATAGTGTTTTCAATTTAAGTTTCATAGTTTTGTGGTTAAGTAGAGATAAAAGGTGGCTGCTGGAGGGTTGCATTAGATCCTAAGATCTAGGTGCAGTGCTCTCAGATCCAAGGCTCTTCACTGACAAAGGCCATAAGCTAGAAACTAGTCTGGGGATATTGGATGAGTAGGCACTAGATGAAGATTTTATGCACAAGTCTTTTGGCATCTATTGATTACCCTGGCTTGCACTAAGTGGCAATACATATAGAGAATTTTGCCTGTTTGAATATTAATGTTATTCATTTCTATCCTTTATAAAGTCTTACAAAAATTATAGTTTATATATTCAAAGGTTTATATATTCAAACGTTGCTCTTGATATTAATTTCATATAGTCATAATAAATAAAAACAAGTTTTTTAAAGAAAATTGGTTTGTGATTTTATATTTTGATGAATATTGTTTATACTGACTATTTTTTAAAAGAAAGAAGAAGTTCAAGATTAAAGGTTATGCTATTCAAAGGTTTAATGAAAAATCACCTATCCTCATAAAAGTATTCTCATTTGGGCTCTAGGGTGACTGGTGAAATCAGGTTGGATAAATAGAAACATTTATCTTGCAAGAGGTTAAATAGATTTTTCATAAAATGTTGTCATATAAAAGATCATCAGTTTCTATAAATTTCTAAAGAGGGTGTAAATAAATAACATTAGTAGATAATATATTTACATGGTATTTAATATTTAAATAAATATTAACAAATTTAAAATAATATATATCTTATTCATTAATGTATGTGTTTCACATAATTTAATAAATTTGACTATGCTAGACTAATGACTAACATGTAAATAAATAAATGGTCTAATGGGTGAATTCATTAGATCACTAATATATATATATATATTCTGACCTACATTATGTGTAGCTCCACTACACATCATGCCAACCACGTTGGGGGCCATAATCTAACCTTACTCTCATGCATCTTCACTTCCAGATAGTATATGATATAAAATAAAACGGGTTCTATCTCAGTTAATAATTAATAACTAAAATATTCAGCATTAAAATTAAAATATTCCACTGGCTCAAATTTAAAATTCGAATAAGGTTCAATTTATAAAAATATATTAAATAAATATTTAATATTTTAATGAGACTTGAAGTGAAAATACAGGTGACAAGATAGATTACATTGAGCCAATATCCTACAGGATACTACCTCAATGGCATAAGAACACTATCCCCCTTATTACTATTTTAAATAACAAACTCATAGTATTCTTACGACTTTAATAACTTCTACTCACTAAGATTAAACTAATAATTAAGTCTTAATCTTCTATTTGTAATAATCTAGCTCAAATAAAATAATCTCAGGTTCATAAAGTTTATTCTAAGTTAATAAAAATACGGTAGTAAAATATGAGAAGGGATTTTATGTCATAATCTACTACACTGAAACTAATAATTATAAATAACAATAATAATATTCTTCATTGTTTAACTAATTCTGTGTATCTTTTCTTTTTACTATACTATAATTTTATTACCATAATAAAATAATGAAATAATATAATATGATCTTATATCTTCATGTAATGATATAATAAATACGTGGTAGCATTTTAATAATCTGACAAACAAAATATGTGTGGCAACTGATAGCATATAATTTAATATAATATTGTGATAACTGATTTATGACCAATAAATAATGTAAGATTATGATTATTTAATTATAATGAATACTAACAAAATATTTAAAATTCTTAAAATAATTCTCTATTTATCTTTTGTGCAAAATTATATATTTGTTTCAATTATTATGCATATATTGTGTTTTCATGCAGCGATGTGGAGAAATAAATAACTCGGACACAAAGTTTTTGAAATAACAAAATTTAACAAAGTTTATTACTAACAACAAATAAATAAACAATTTATTTACACTATTTACAGGATATCCTTAACTTTTTTACTTTACAGTTTGATCTACCGGGTTATAAAAAATAATTTATATTTCAATTATATCTTTGTTTAGATTTAGGACAAAATTAAAAAAAAAAAGTTACTATTTGGTTTCTCATTATGGTTAAATTATTACAAATATATTTATCTACTTTATTAGCAACAGCATTTTATCCTTAATATTATTAAACTATCTTATTTTAAAAATTCATACTTAGAAAACATTCTATAGAAAACAAAATTTTATAATGAGTATGGACTTCTCAAAATATTAAAAAAAAATTTTTCATCTTGCAAAATCAAAGATGTTACACAAAATATTATCCAAAATTCAGTACTAGATTTTAGTATTTATCACACAATGTTTACTAATCATAATATATTCTTCTTTAAGCCTTACTTTAGTATGATATAAATGTAATCATCAAAACATGTCTGTTAATCAATAAACAAAAAATATACTATGCATATTGTTTACATAATTTACTTTGTACTATTGTATTTTAAAAATATGCAATACTTATTTTTCTCTTAAAAAAAAATAATACTAAAGCATTTAAAATTATTATCACTTTAAAGAAAATATTTTTGTTTAGATACTTTATTTTAAAAAAGTTTATATTTCATTTCCGAAATAAAATTCAAAATATATTCTATGATTCTTTTCTTTCCTTAGGATACTTTGGATCTTCAATTTTAAGTTATAACATCCTATTCCTTCTAAGCAAATAAACCAATCTTATACAAAAACGATAGCATAACCTAAGTTCTATATTATTTATCATTTCTTTTAAAATATCTTACTAAACGATGCAGTTACATGAAATAAAGATAGCGAAAACAGATGCATAGGATTAAGGAAGAAAGCTAGAGTATTACTCTTAACATATCTCAAAATCATGGTACAGTGCGAAGAGGTATGACATTTACTTGCCTAATAACCTCTAGTACAGGGACGATGTTAAAGCTATTTCTTCAGCTTTATTAGAACATCAAATATTTAAAGAAATATAAACACTGTCCAATAAAATGTGTATCAGTCATAGGGCTTTGTTAACTATGCTGATAACCACATAAAGACTAAATATTATTCCCATTCCTTATCATATCCTATTTTAAATATACATCATCTTGGTTTCCTGCTAACTATAGTACTTCCAAGCCACTATCTCAACATTATTTCTCAAGATTTTTCTACATCTTACATTGATAAAATAACTATCTGCATTTACAAAAACAATAAATAAAATTCATTAATAGTTAAACAATCTAGCTGTTCCACAAGAAAAGTCTGCTCACTTCATTATTCTATATGTCTAATCATATACAATCTACTTAGACAATATTTGAATATCCTAACATGAAAATTTTAAAAGAATCACATAATTATTTGTTATGTTGGATTATATTAATAATAATAATAAAAAAAATTGTTGTATGCATATTTCCAAATCAATCCTATCTCATAATGTTTTTTAAAATGTTGTATGAAATGCGGTACATATAAGTAAAAAACTTTTACACTTCATTCTTCCAATTTATGGATGATCTAAAGAAAACAAAAAAAAATATACATTATAAATTATCAATAGTTATTATTATTACCAATAACCTTTATCTAGTCATCGTGTTCAGTAGGCTTTTCTTTATCCACTTGAGCATTGCAGATATAAAAAAAATTCACACCCATACACTTTATATTAAAATATTTTTAGCTAAATTATTAGATTGTTATATTATAAAATTTTAATATTAATTAATTAATGTTTTTATGTTTTTCCTAATCTTATATAAAAATTTAGATTTAAACTAGGTTAAGAAAATAAAAAGAATCAAAACTATAGTTACATATTTTCTTGATGATAGTTCCTGATAAGTCCAAAGTGTTTATTATTTTCTCTAGAGTTTTTAAAAATGTTCTCCTCTAAGCGCGTTAAAGTTTAAAATAAAAATAATTATTAATCCATTTAGTAAAATTTAGAAAAAGATCCTTGGTTTTAATTTAAGACGATAATTATTAAATCATAATATTAATTAATCCCGTGAAGCTTCTTTTTAAGTATTTTCTCTACCAATATTCTCTGCGTATCCGATGCATCAATCCATCTAATTTAACTTTAAAAATATTTGATAAACTTTTAAGTACTATTTGTATTTCCATGGATCCATCTCTTATTCAACTATATGTTCACTTTTTTATATAAGTTTTCTTCTTGATACATTTAAACTTTCGTTTGGTATTTTTTATAAATCTCTTTTAAAATAAAAACTTCAAGTACTTTTGAACAAATCTTTTCCAAGTACATTTTAAATAATTCGAAGAACGGATATTTTAATACCAAAACGCTTCTGTAACATATTTTCCTAAGTTCTTTATTTAATTCTTGAAAAATATTTTTAAAAAATGTTACCTTCAGAAAGGATATAACATTTTACTCCTTTTGATATAATATATTATAAAATGATTCATGCAATATACAATTGTCTTATTACTATTTAAAAATAAATTTTGGATAAACTTATTAATAATAATGTGTCTCCAATTTTTTCATTAGACTCCGTATGATGTCCGAGCTGTGGTTTTTTTATGTACCAAAAAAAGTTCTCCGGTTATGCATACATAAAGCTGTATCAATAAATATTTCAAATATTTTTACAGTATTACAATTTATATCCATTTTATTTCGTAGTATATCCATTTTTTATTGCGTAGTTTAGGTTAAACTTTTAGATAAAATACGACTGGTAAGTACTTTAAAAATTTTAACAAAGCATGTTAAACGAAATTATTAAAATATTTTTTAGTTTACACTCTCTTTTTTGCAAGTTACTGTTAAAATTATCAATTAGTTTTTTTCAAATAAATTATGAGAAAGTACTAAAAAAAAAAAATTGACTAAAATAAAAAATTTTAAAATACTATCTTTTAATAGTTATAATTTACCTCTCTCCGGTTTCAATACATTATTAATCTCCCCCGATAACTTAGTTACGACGATATTTTTAGTCTGTAAGAATACCTATTCCTATTGGTTAATTCTTACTTTAGCTTGAGAACAAATTTACATATTTTTAGTTTATAGTAGAATTGAATTTCAAAATTAGAAATTGTGACGTAATGAACTTAAAATATTATTTAAAATATTACTTTTAAATAAATTATTATTTTATTAAAACTATTTAAACATTTAAAATAACTTTTAAAATAACTTTTAATAACTTATTCCATTTCTTAATATTCAATTTATTTTTATTTAAATAAAATATTTAACTTTTATATATCTGTATTTGTCTTTATTACATTACTATTTAAAACATTACATCATTTAAATATGCAATAATGACAGTTAACTTAATATTTATTATTATTTGCTTTTATGATAGGCAATAATTCTATCCAATTCTATACTGCAATTTCAAAATATTTTAAACTTTGTTATTAATTCAAACACGCGTGTGTGCGAGAGCATACATTAAAAGTCACGTGATTATAACTTTGACAGACGATTTTTAATCTATTTCTCTGCCTAGATTTATAAAATTGATACACTTATTATATTATATAAAGCAATTATAAAAAATTTGGAAGAATAATTTTTAAAAATAGAACTAGATATAATTTTCACCATCATAAAGTTTATTTTTAAAATATACTATATTAATTTTGACTATTTAAATATGATTACAAATCTAAATATAGCATTTATTAAATTATACGTTTTAAACTATTAAAATCGGATTTTTAAATATACTTTTAATTTTTATAGCTGTGTTATTTAATATGGCCAGCTTTTACAACCATATGCAACAATATTTTAAGTTTTACATAACTATTTTCAAATAATTCGCTATAATTTTATATACTATGTATTTGCTTTAGCCTCAAATTGTACTTTAAAGATATAATTGAATTAGTACAATTACCATATTAAAAGAACATATTCTAAATTTAAAATTTTTTAGTAATTGACTGTTATAAACTATTACTGACCTATAGAAAAGGGCACAATATATATATATATATATATTTATAAATCAGATGCTGTATTTGGGCTACTAGTGGGGTTTACAGATGATGAATAAAATGACCTTCAGATATGAGAGTTAAGTAAAGAAACAGTATTTGACCAAGAGAATCTCTTACTCTCTTGTAGGATTAAATGTTAGTTCATTAAAATTTATGTACTGTTTTGAATATAAAGTCTTCCACCTCTTTTTTGTTACTGCCTTCAATCACTTAAATTACCATAAGGCCTAGCAGAGCTTTTCATGTTATTATCTTCTTATACTACCTTATAACAGTGGTATAAATAATTTTCATTCAATTGAATATTGAAATTACATTGATGTCTTTCTGAAATTGATCTTTTTGAGCTGTTAAGGAAGAAATTCAAGTTCAGCATTGAAACATTAGATCCATGCTGCTCCTCAATGTGGGCTACTCTAATTGTTGCATTACCAGAATTTTTATTTATGCAATCCGTATCAACAATGGTGTTTGTTATTCTTTAGCCATTCAGAAATTAGCTTGTACATACGATAGTTCTTTTTGAATAAAATATCTAATAGTGTATACAATAATGTTAATTCTTAATTATCATGTGGTTTAATCACATATATTAATATTGTAATTTATGTAAAAAAGTTTAATATCCATCTTGAAATTATAATGATGTAGACTTTAAGTCACTATTCATCATTTTCTAGTATTTAAAGGATTTCACTTGAAATCAGAATGTTATTGTTTCTAGTCTTTTTCTCTATTGACTGGAACTCATAAAAATGGCTTAATGCAACATGTTTAAAGAAAATCTATTTATAGTGTTGCAGAACTGCTCTATTATTTTACTTTGGATGGTGGTTAACAATCATAAACCTCTGATTTGTAACAGAGTATGCTAATTGTTAATCTACACCCAAACGTGAGTTCACAAACATATATAAGGCCAGATAAGTTTATAAGTAAATTCATAAAAATCAATCAACACTTAGACAATATCAATAATAATTTGCTATCAAGGCAACCTTCTTTTAACAATAACAATAAATGGAATCTCATTTTATTGTTAAAATGAAATTGCCTTGACAACTGATTGTTATTGATATTGGGATTTTTTAAGTGTTGACTGATTTCTTTGAATTTGCATATATATATGTCAGTAATATACATGTGCCTTATTGCTTCCACATTATTAAGAAAGTTTATTATGAATCTGTGACTCTGTTACATAAAAAAAAAGTACGATATTCTAGATATCAAAGAACATGTGTAAATGTCTTATTTTATAAGACAATTATTCATTTATGTCTAAGTATGAATGTTTTTATATAGATGAACTTACTATTTAGATATACATATTTGCATTTTGGGAATTGGAGAAGTTTATTGGACTGAAAGTAGGTCATCAACTGATAGTGATGGCAAAAGTGAAACCACGACAGACTCTTATTCCAGTCATGAAAAATATTTTTCGTGTGAACTTCCTCTAATAGCTAAGGGTAAGTTAATTTCAGGTATTAAAAACTATTAATAATAATTAAAAAATCAAATAGTTGAATTTGGAGTAGTTAGTTTATTTTTTAATTATTTAACTATTTTGAATGTTATCTTTTAAAACTTTTTTTTTTTTTTTTGGGTTCAGTTAAAAAAAATCAATTTTATAATAAAATCAACTAGTAAAATTATGTAGGTTTTTAACTTTATGAAAACAAAAATCCACAAGAAGTTGATACCGAATTGTTTAAAAAAGAAAAATCAGATACTGTAAAAATGGTTTTATTCAAAGTCTATTAATGAGATATTATTGGGCATAATCCCAACACTATGACATGTTCACTGCATTCACTTGTCCAGAATATTTGGACTGAAGTATTTTATGAGCTCTTATCTTGGCAGTACTTTAATGAATTCTGAAAATAAGAAATTGCATCTCACGATCACATGTTTAAATACAAGATTATATTCATCCAGTTTAAAGGACTGCAATGATAATAAGCATTAAAATTTCACTTAAAAACTTAATAAAATACATGTATCTATTAATTCAATTTTAAGATTATTTATATATTTATTTTAGCAATTGTATTTGCTATCTAGTCACTTAATAAAACTATTACATGCTCCAGACATGAAGATTCTTTGTGGTAATTATAATTATACATAAGATTTTCCTCCACTATTGCTATCTATGATTGTTTACGTAGCTTTCCAGTTATTTTATTCATCACATATGTCATCCACTTTTGTTGGTAGATATGGATTATTATTAATTAATTTAGTCTTTGTCTGACCTATTTTTAAACTTTATCTTTGTCTCATACATAAGGTTTTTCATCATGCATGTGTTAAACTCAAGTGTCTAATCCATGATTTTACAATCACAAATTATTTTGGTTAATTTTTTTAAGTTAATATACGATAATGCCGCTAATGTTCATATTGCCTCTAATGTCCATATAGTTACTAATTACTTTCATAAAATACCCAAGCTATTTTCAATAGTAACTTGATTGCAGTTTAAAAATATTCTAAATGGCATCTTTTATATTAATTATGATGTTTTGTAAAAATATTTACATTGACATTAGTATAAGTTTGTGCACTCCAGAAAAAATAAAAATATATTTTAGATCATAATTTATGGATAAGTGTTAAATTTAATTATAATGATTAAATTTATGTTGTGATAAGAACATTGCGATCGATAAATTCCAAGAAATATTTGCTGATTACAAATATTTCTTGATAAGAGACTAATTAATTAATTGAATAGATTTCACAAATTATCTTATATGGAAATGAATTCCTAAGACACCAATTAATTAGTTATTGACTTAAAATATTACTGTATATGGAAATAAATTTCTAAGAACGTAATTAATTGTATGTGTAATTAAAAGCTAAGATGAATTCCATAGTATGATAACAAACTATAAATAGAGTAAGCAACAAAGTACATGCTCATTCTCCCAGTGCTATTTTCCAGAGAGGAGAGTGTGATGGTAGCTTCAGTGTGTATGCAGTGCTCTACAGTGAATTTGTGTTCATGAGCAGCAGCTGAATAGGCCCAAAGAGTTGGGGAAACTGAAGCCAGAGGAAACCATCTAGAAAGTAGCCAGTTGTGAAGAGTTTATTTTCCAGCTGATTCCAGTGAGTTTACCATGTGGATGGTTACAGAGAGACGGAAGTGATTGCAGCTGATAGAAGCTCATAGTGATGGTCACAATGCTTTATGTTGAAGCCAGATTGGTTCATATGCACCTGAACTGGATCAAAGCCAAAGTGTTTGGAAAATTGAGGCCAGTGGTAACCATCTTGAAACCAATCTTAAAATACATCAGGAGAAATGAACCAAAGAGAACTATATATATATATAAATTGTGTTATGTGTTTAGCAATACTTTGTTGGGAGCAGTTAACGAAAGTGATAATGTGTTAGGTCTGTAGCAATACCTTGTCAGGGGAAGTTTAACCAAAGGGACTACACCTTTACCCCTCTTAGCAATGGCAATTGGTCCTCCAAAATTCTTCGTTAAGCAAGAATATTGTATACAAAATCTGTATTTATAATCGGGGTCTATGGGGAAAAAATTGGTCAGTTCTAGTCGATGTAAAATATCCATATTGGTTTCCAAGCTCAAAGATTTTCTTGATTTTTTCATGAAAATGATGAATAAATACAGTATCTAAAAATAAAAGTTTTATATCACTAGGAAAAAAAATGCATATTTTCACTGTTTAAAAAGTACAGAACAGCAAAAAGAAAGAAAAAGTGAAACTAAATTTGAATTTAAGAATTTTTATATTCTTTCGCAGAAGTTTTTCATCGTAATGAAAAAAAAATCCATACTGAAGTGCATTTTTTTAAAATTTGTATTACGGTACATATTACTGTACATTTATGTTTATTACTTATGTGAAATTATTCAAATTAAAAAACAATGTTTAATTATAAATTATTTAATTGAACATAAAGACTCATTCCTGTACTCCAGAGTAACAAAAGGCTTAATGCGTATCGTAAATCAGTCAACTTTAGAAAAAAAAAAATTCAACTTTTTTTTAAAAATTAACTGCTAATTTTCTAAAACAGTCCTTAAGTTTATTTTTCTATAATTTTAGTAATGTAATAGTGCCTCCCCCCCCCCCCATTCAGGTAAAAAGATTATTCATTAATTAACACTTTATTTTAAATGCAATCTGTTTTTCTTTTTAAACTTTTTTTTAAAAATGTTTTTCTTTTGATTTGAAACCACTTGGGTGTACGTTACTAAGGAACAAGTTTGTAATGATGATATTTTAGTTGTATTGTTTTCATCTAATATAAGTGTTGAATGTCTAGAAAAATTAAACTTTATTTAAATAATCCAAGTATTGTACATTATATTTTAATAAAGACATTCAACACTTATATGTATACAGTGTTATAGATTCAATAATTATAGATATTTTAACTTTATACGTTCTGTATTCAAAATACTGAATGCAGCACTAATATTGTGTTTTATGAATAAAATATTGTATGTGCTATACAATTACAGCAAAGTCATTACCTGTATACATATTATAATAATATACTTTTGCTTTTGGGTAAAATAAATTTAAGATACCTATTCTCTGATGTCATCAGTGGTGCAAAATTCAAGACGGCTGCCAAAAAAAATTTTTTAAAAAATTTTTTCCCTATCGTTATAGTGAAAAATCGATTGTAAATCGAAGTAGTGGGTACAAATTGATGATGATCGCTATTGTGAAATACCGCTAAGTAGCCAATCGCTAAGTGGGGTAAAGGTATATATATTGTGTTGCATGTGTAACATTCTGTTCACTATTCTTATGATTTATTATTCTGTTTGTTGGTATTCGGAATGCATGCATTTCAAATACACAGCATTAACTTTCTGATTTTGTTTAAAAAAAAATATTGAAATCATGCTTAATGACATGAACTGTCTACTTTTTTAGCTTATAATGCCTTTTCACTCATTATCCAAGATGATACGATCTTATAAAAACATTCTAAATCTTTCAAAACTGTTAAAAAAATATGCTAAATTATTTTTTCCTCATACTCCAGGAATTTCTCTGCTACTTTAGATAATAACTGCCTTTGGTACCATCATTGATATAGAATTTCTAGAACATTAAAGTTAAAATAAGCTATTTCTATTTTACTAATGTGTTTAAGTATTGTAATTTTATTATATACAGTAAAATGGTTCATGGAATTTTCTTGCCTGAAGAATGTTACTCTATACTATCAAGTTGACAAATATGTTTCAATCTTAAATTCTTCATTAACGTATCTTTATATCAACAGTCCAAGTTCAATAAATACTAAAAGATATTGATGAAAAAAAGCTAATACCATTAAAATTATTCATCGTACATCATGTGATAAAATGTCAGCCTGTCTTCCAAGCTATTTTTCTAATATATGATGTTGTTATTTTTGCCAAGTTGAATAAGCATATGTCTTTTTGGCCCTTCATATTAAATTCAAAACTTATTTTGATCTTGTAAATTAGCATTGTTTGTTCATTCATACTTCATCAATTTCTAAGTCAACACATTTAATCTTATCCATGGAGTTTTTTTACCTAAAGATCTATATACATTTTAAAACTATTCATATTCATATACAGTGAAAGATATTTTCTAGGATTTACATCAGTATTGTTGAATATATATATTGAAGCATTTTGCCCATCTGACTAGGTCTCTGTTACACATAAAATGCGTGAGTTGATCAAGTTATGGAAAAATAAGAAAGTTTCATTCCTATTTCTAAAAACATAACTATATTTCCTGTCTATCTAGTAATTATTACGATTTACGCTATTGACAGAATCAGCTTTTATTTCTTTTTATAAGGGCACCAATTCATATAAGAATCCGCTGAAATCTGTCGCATCGCTTCTCGAAAATTAAAAAGAGAAATGCTTTAAAAGAATCGGTATCATATTTTACCATAACTAGAGTTATTTTCTAGAAATTGTTATTTCTGGAGCTTAGTCAACACATATTGGCAGAGGTAAATTATATTTTCAAATCTTACTAAACTAATATTAATAAATTTAATAATAATCATCAATAACGTACAAGGGAAAGTTGGTATTAGAAATAAATATTTTATTCTAACAAATTAAAATGTTTAAAGATAAATTACTAATTAAATAAAACTGGAGAGAAAACACGCAAATCCAGACATGAATCCATTAATAAAAAAATAACAGTTAAACAATTAAAGTTTTTGGGTAAACAAGAGTCTCTTGAACAATAAAATTTAAAGTCTCTATCGGGATTATTTTAAGCTTATTTTTTTCTGAGTTGTTTGCAAGTTTTAAGTCACAATCGGGAAAAGTTAATCTTAGCTTACCAATAAGTTTAGCGAGTTCACGAAGCTTGTAGATTACTATGCTTAGTTTTTTTTTGTGGGAGAATGAGCTCGGCCATTGGTTATAAGTTGATCTTGGTCTATCCTACTGGTTGGTCACGAAAGCTTTTCTGGTGTCCATCTTCAGGAACGATATCAGCAAAAGCCTCGGCCCACTCCAACATGCAGAATTATTTCAGTGTAGAGTGGTCCTGGATATATTTTTGTTATCCAGGGCCAACCAAAGGAAAAACAGATAAGACAAGACATTGATCAAACTGGTCTCTTCCTTTTTATACTCGAGATACAGTTTTCAGACTTCTGCACATATTATTATCATGGCACTTAGGTTTATAATCTTGTACATTCTTTTATATTTTTCAGTTACAAAGTCTTTATTTTTTGAGCATAATTCTGCCATCTTTAATTAGCTAAAAAGATTTTTCTTTTAGCTTATCTGGTTAATAATTTGTGTGTCTTTTGTTCTTTCCAATTTTTACTTTTATTTTTAATTAGAAAAAAAATATGGATGAAAAATTTAACTTTCATTGTATGTTTTTAAAAAAATAAATTATACAAACCAAAAAAAATTAATTGCATCTTTTAAACAAGATTGCTAAATTTACTTTTTTTTTCTTAGCTTTTAAATATCTTACTGAATGCCAATATATTTGTAGCATATATAAATAAATGGTACAATATATATATATTGATTAAATTCTTGGACCACTTTCTAGGTCATTTTTCCACAACCCAAGGTCATAACTCACATTATTGTTTTTATGCTAATGCGATAACAAATTAGGGTAATAGGATGTGCACCAATGAGCAAAGGAAAAAGTAGATGGATTTCATATATTTTATTTAAAAAAAATCACAAACCCTGAAAATATATATTTAGAAAACAAACCTGAAACTAATTTAGCAAACAGTGTTATAGTATTAATTATCTGTTAGACACTATTTCCGTCATATAATATTAAAAACTGAATGTCTTTAGGAAAAAATTAAATTTTATTTATACGCTTTAAGTACATTCAACTATTAGTAGTAGCACGCTGGTTTAAATAAAGTTTAACATTTTTTCTGAAGACATTTAGTTTTCAATATTAGATGATTGAAATAGTTCAAATAATTAATACTAAAATGCTATCATCACAAATCTCCATACAGTAGCACCCTTTAGTGCAAACCAGAGTACCAAACTTGTACCAAGGGGCACTACTATATGAAGAGTTTTGCCTCTGTGAAAAATAGCTTGTGTAAGCATAAAGAATTGTAATCATGTGATGTTTGATGATTCATCATAAATCTTCAAAAAATAGTATTTTGTGTAATGTTTCAAAAGTCAGATTGCCATTATTTAACAAGGCAAAACTCTCCATACAGTAGTGCCACCCTGTGCCAACCAGAGTAATCAATGGATGCCAGAAGGCTTGTGCATAAAATCCCTATCTAGTGCCTACTCATCCAATATCCCCAGACTAGTTTCTGGCTTGTGGCCTTTATCAGTGAGGAGCCTTGGATCTGAGAGCACTGCACCTAGATCTTAGGATCTAATACTACCCTCCAGCAGCCACCTTTTATCTTTGCTTAACTACCAAACTATGAGAATGAAATTGAAAACAAAATATTTTCAGTCTAAGCTCAATAGCTTATATAGTCATATGGGTCTGAACTCAGTTCAGCACCCATACATTTTAGTGTCTTTGGCTTTTTAACAACCATAGCCACCACCACACTATTAGGCAGGATTGGTGTTAAACCATTAAACATCACATGATCATCATCTCTTAGACTAACACATAATTGTTATTAAACAAGGCAAAACTCTCCATACAGTAGTGCCACTCTATGCCAACCAGAGTAATCAATGGATGCCAGAAGGCTTGTGCATAAAATCCCAATCTAGTGCCTACTCATGCAATATTACTAGACTAGTTTCTGGCTTGTGGCCTTCATCAGTGAGGAATCTTGGATCTGAGAGCACTGCACCTAGATCTTAGGATCTAATGCAACCCTTCAGCAGCTACATTTTATCTCTACTTAACTACAAAACTATGAGAATGAAAACACAATATTTTCAATCTAAGCTCAGTAGCTGATATAGTCATACAGGTCTGAACTCAGTTCAACACCCATACATTTTGGTGTCTTTGGCTCTTTAACAACCATAGCCACCACAATCCTATTAAGCAGCATTAGGGTTAAACCACTAAACATCACGATTACCATCTTATACTAGCACAATTGTTATTAAACAAGGCAAAACTCTCCATACTGTAGTGCCACCCTGTGCCAATCAGGGTAATCAATAGCTGCCAGGAGGCTTGTGCATAAAATCCCTATCTAGTGCCTACTCATCCAATATCCCCAGCCTAGTTTCTGGCTTGTGGCTTTCATCAGTGAGGAGCCTTGGATCTGAGAGCACTGCACCTAGATCTTAGGATCTAATACAACCTCCAGTTTTGCCTTGTTTAATAACAATTATGTGCTAGTATAAGAGATTGCGATCTTGTGATGTTTAGTGGTTTAACACCAATCCTACCTAATAGGATAATGGTGGCTGTGGTTGTTAAAGAGCCAAAGACACTAAATGTATGGCTGCTGAACTGAGTTCAGACCCATATGACTATATAAGCTATTGAGCTTAGATTGAAAATATTGTGTTTTCAATTTTATTCTCATAGTTTTGTAGTTAAGTAGAGTTAAAAGGTGGCTGCTGTAGGGTTGCATTAGATCCTAAGATCTAGGTGCTGTGCTCTCAGATCCAAGGCTCTTCACTGACGAAGGCCACAAGCCAGAACCTAGTCTGGGGATATTGGATGAGTAGGCACTAGATAGGGATTTTATGCACACACCTTCTGACATCCATTGATTACTCTGGTTGGCACAGGGTGGCACTACTGTATGGAGAGTTTTGCCTTGTTTAATAACAATTATGTGCTAGTATAAGAGATGGTGATGGTTTAACACCAATCCTGCCTAATAGGATAGTGGTGGCTATGGTTGTTAAGGAGCCAAAGTCAACAAAATGTATGGGTGCTGAACTGAGTTCAGGCCCATATGACTATATAAGCTATTGAGCTTAGATTGAAAATATTGTGTTTTCAATTTCATTCTCATAGTTTTGTAGTTAAGTAGAGATAAAAGGTGGCTGCTGGAGGGTTGCATTAGATCCTAAGATGCGGTGCTCTCAGATCCAAGGCTCCTCACTGATGAAGGCCACAAGCCAGAAACTAGTCTAGGGATATTGGATGAGTAGGCACTAGATAGGGACTTTATGCATAAGCCTTCTGGCATCCATTGATTACTCTGGTTGGCACAGGGTGGCACTACTGTATGAAGAATTTTGTCATTTAATAACAATTGTGTGTTGTATAAGAGATGGTGATCATATGATGTTTAGTAATTTAACTTTTCCCAACCAATTTAATGATATATTCTCAAGCCATTCTCATTAAAATTACCATATCCCATCATAAAAGTTAAATTCTTAATACCATTATAACTCTTTGGTTTACTTATTACACTGCTTGAAGGTATCTAATGAATATTATGACAGATAAATTTATGGTCAATCACATATTTAGGTTATTTATCTCATCAGTTATTGATTAATACACCTGATCATTCCATTTTTAGCATGGCCTGAACTTAATCATTAGAGCCAAAATGTATAATGCTTTATTGAAAGATTCCTTTTTTTTAATTATACCAGCGCCAAGTAAGTTGCTAAATGCATTACAATATGTTGGAAAAAATTTTTTTATGAATTTTGTTCTGCTGATTTCATAGACCAGTTAAATGTCAGTTTAGTGGCTGTTTTTTATAGTAGTTTAACGAAAGTTGCCTATTCATAAATGTACCTCTGGATTGCACTTCATATTGATAAAATATTGATCCATATTTGCTATAATCTTAATCCATTTTTTTAATAATTAAAAAAATAGAACAAAAGAAAAAGCAGTTGGCTAGAAAAGATTTTAACATGTTAATAAATAAAACAGTAATTTATCAATAACTGCAGCAGGGAGAGAAATCATTTGAATGTGAAAACTAAGTATTAATATGATATGTTCTTTACTATTTTTTATGTTAGCTATTCTTACCTTGATGTTATACATGTAAGTTAGTATTTATTTGGTCCATGTAACAAATTTCTAGACGTTCAGAATATTCAGATATCAAATGGCACATTAGAGATTATAGTTTCATTTAATGATCATGGAAATTATTCAGTAATCTTTTGCTTTTTAGTTACTAAGTTTTGCCATTGATATAGAAATTAATATAGATAACGATAATAAAATTACTTTAAAACATTTATTAAATTACATAAATTAAGAAAAATTATTCATGTAGATTCACAACAAACATGGGTACAAAAATTGGCAGTGATTAAAAATTTTAAATATAGGAATGATAAATAAAATATAGATAAAAGTGTAGCTCAATTGCAAAAGAATCAATTTATTAAATTATATAAAGATTACGAATACAATCCTAAAACTATTAGCAATATATTTTTTTACTTTTAAAAAAATATATGGTAGATGATAAATTTTTTGAGAATAATGATGGTATTGATAATGGTAATAATGAATCAAATATTAAAGTTTCATATTATCCTAAGATTTATAATACTTTAAGGTATAATAAAAATTTATATTGATGAGATTATAAATATTGGCTGGTCAAATAGTAAAAATCTTGTTCAATTAATAGGTAATTATAGGTTAAGGGATGATTTACAGTTCAAAAAAGTAATTGTACATAAAATTACATGCAAAATTGTAAAATGATTTACTTTGGGCATACTGGAAAACAATTAGAGATAAGCCAAAGAACATAATAATGCTATTAAAAGGAGATGATAGATCTGCATTATATATTCACTATATGAAATATGGCCATAGAATAGATGCTACAAAAAGTATTAGATATTTTAATTTCATCAAAGATCCAAAAAGAAGGCAAATATATGAAACATATTAAAAATAATTTGACTAATTGTATGAATATTTATAAGACTTCTACAAATTTGGTTAATAATTGGTTGAATGGAAAATTATATAAGTTGATATAAATAATTGTATAAAAAATGCATGTAATATTGTTTAACATATTATGATATAATCAATTGTTTTGTAATTATTGAATTTATATATGAAGGTTTTGATTTGTTTTAATTATTTATATTATTATTGTTTGTTTTAATTCCATTATTGAACACTGGATGGTTTTATGTCAGGCGATTCGTTAATGTTAAATAGATTAATAACATTTGAAAAGGGCACCAAAGTGGGTGCTGAAAAAAGCTTTTTAATGTATAAAATTATTATTTGATTATATAGCTATTGTAAAGAATTATTACTGTTTTTTTATTATTATTTTGTGGAAGAGCAGCATAAGGATTTTTATTCCTTTCCAATTTTGATAATTGGTTTAATAGTGATTTTACAAATAAAAAAAACTTCTCTTCATTGAGGGATAATCCATTTTATAGTCAATTTTAAGTAGTTGTCAATAGTTGATTTTAGTCTATAGCATCTTAGAAAAATAATAGTACCATTAGAAATTTCTCTGGAAGTCATGTGATGTTCAAATACATCAGAAAAACACAATGGTTCTGATGACTTTATTGAGTTTTTTAATTTATTTAACTGTGAAACAATCTACAGAGTTTTTATTTTTTTGATCAGCGACTCTGTCATTGTAATGGAGTACTATAGGATTGAATTATGTTTTAGATTATTTCTATATATCAGATATGTTGCTGAAAATATGTAATGCAGTAGCTTTGAACTTGAACTCTTCTCTCCATACTCATTTTTTTCATAGTGCAGAATCTTGATGTTGTCATTTATTATCCTCACTCTGTTAGATTTGAGTTATGGCTATGGATATTTTGTGTGTTTGTGGCTATTTATAGTCATAGATTTATTTAGATAATAGAATGGATTAATAAAAGTTCTAGTCATTATTACTCCACTAACATAATCAATTGGATGCTTTCAGAAATAGGCTCCAACTTATTAATAAAGCAATTAGATGTCAGTCTTGGTTCAATATGTATTATTTCTACTATTGTATACTATTTTAAATAACTTATAAAAATTTATTGTAGATCTTTCTATAGTTATTTGTGCAATTATATGCAAGTTTAAACCAATTATATAGTTATTGTTTTTTTATTGCAAACTTTTATTAAAAAGCATACAAATCGGTTTCAAGTATTAGTAGATTTTGAACATGATTCAGATTTGAATGAAATTAATATGAAAATAACTGATACACTTTTAAAAACTGCAACAAAGATAGCTGGTAGAAAAAAGCAGTAATTGACCAGTAAAATTTCTACTGTGACTAGAGAATTTATGAAGGAAAGAAGGAATATGAAGATATACAAATATGATGCATTAAAAAGGATTGAATATCTAGAATTTTTGTAGAATTGTGCAGAAAAGAGTTGAAAATAATATAAGGAAGTATAACTGTGAACTAGCAAAAAAAGCTGTAGAAGAGAATAAAAGTCTCAAGAGTGTAAAACAACATTTTGGTATTGGTAGGAAATTTTTATCTGCAATAAGAAAAAAAGATAGAATATTATTAAAAAAAGAGATGTCATCATGAAATGGGTAGAAGACTTCTATCAAGAATTATGTAAGAACAAGTACCTCTTATATCTATTATATCTTTTGAATTGCCCAGAATTTTAAATGAAGAAGTGAGCCATGCAATTAATTATGAAGAAAGGAAAGGCTCCAGGTAATGATGGAATTATAATTGATATATTAAAGGAAGCAGGTGAAGAAATAGATTTTTTTTAGCAAAGTTATATACCAAATGTCTAAATGATAAAAAAGTATTAGATGTTTGGAAGAATGCAGTATTAATATTTATAAAAGGTGATAAAGAAAATATTAGAAATTACAGGCCTATCAGCCTTTTATCAGTTTTATACAAATTTTTTACCAAGATAATTACAACTCGTCTACAGAGAATATTAGATTTCCACCAACCAAAAGAACAAGCTGGATTTAAAAGTGGTTTTAGTACAGTAAATCATATCCAGGTATTGAGAGAAGTTATAGAAAAGACAAATGAATATGAGTTGCCATTTTGCTTTTGATTTGTACATTATGAAAAGGCATTTGATTCTATAAACATTTTTTCAGTGGTTAAAGCATTGGATCATCAAGGTATAGATCCAGGATATTGTCATATTTTAAAGAATATTTATAAAAATGCAACAGCAACAATTAATTACATAATGATACTATGAAAATCAATATTGAGAAGGGTGTAAGACAGGGTGACTCCATATCTCCAAAAACTTTTACTGCAGTGCTGCAAGAAGTATTTTGTGGATGAAAATGGGAAGCTGAAGGTATGAAAGTAAATAGAGATTATATGTCATTTAGATTTTGCAGATTATGTAGTTGTTTTTGCAAATAATGCTTTAGAGCTGCAGGAAATGTTGCAGGAGTTATCAGATGAAAGCAGGACTAAAGATAAATGTTAAAAAGACTAAAGTAATGTTCAATGCATTTTTTTCAAAATATGAAAATAAAGATTGATTATGATGAGTTAGAAGAAGTTAACAGCTACAAATACCTTGGTGAGATTAGTAATACAGATTGAAACATAATGGATGAAATTAATCATAAAATTAAACTTGATTGAAGTGCTTTTGGTAGCAATAACCTGGTACTAAAAGGAAATATGCGTATGTGGTTGAAAAGGAAGGTTTTAATAAATATATTTTATTAGTTCTTACTTATGGATCTGAGACTTGGACACTTAATAGAACACTTAATAGAATAGCAATAGAGAGAGTTCAGACCACTCAAAGAAGTATGGAGAGATGCATGTTAGGAATAACAAGAAGAGATCGAATACACAATATATGGGTAAGAAAACAAACGGGTGTTACTGACCTCATTGAAAAATTAAAAAGACCGATGTGGAGTTGGGTTGGACATATTGCTAGAAGTGATGATCATAGATGGACAATAAAATCTTAAACTGGATTTCAAGAGTTTGTAAAAGACCCAGAAAGAAACCACATGTGAGATGCATGGATAAAATAAGAAAGTGTGCAGGGGTGATGTGGAGAAGAGAAGCTAAAGATCGGAGAAGATGGACTGAACTTGGAGAGACCATCCTGCAGTGGATTCATAATGGTATATTGAATAATGAGTCTCAATTAAGGTGCTTACTTATATTGCAAAGAATGAATTAGGACATTTAAGGATGCTTTAAGAAAAATAGGACATTTAAGGATGCTTTAAGAAAAATTAAATAATGGTGGAGAAAACATATATGTCATGTAATAACACATTTTTTTTCAAAAGTAAATTGTGATGTATGTATTTAAATTCATTGTATCATTTGGAACTTTGTGTGTAAATGCATATGTGTTGTATGTTCACATTATTATTCCATTGCTTTAATAATATTATTGAACTATTTATTTATGTTACAATATATAAAGTTTAAATAACAGTAACTGAAGTAGTTTTAAACAATATATAAATTTTATATAACAGTAACTTTAGTAGTTATAAACACTTTCCTAATATGAAGGGTACAACTTATGGAATCAAGATGCCAAGGGATACACAAATGAAAAAAAGATTGATAGCACTGATGTTGAATATCATTATAGAGAATGCAGTAAATTGAAATGTTGTTATAATAAATTGATGAATTAGTAAATGTTTGATTTAAAATATGTAATTATAAATCTGTGGGTATTCCTTATAAACTTCAGTTTTACTAAATATGGTTTCAAGGATATAAATTTAAAAAAGCACCAAAACTGGTAAAACTTATGCCATATGCTTATGAGCTGCAAGTTAACAATGAAATCAGATTAGTAAATACAATATTTCATTGTATTATGTAAAGAAAACAGTACATTGAGATAGAAAGATTTTACAGTATGCAAAGTTAATATATAGAGACCTCATTTCCACATATTTAAAAAAATATATAAAAAAATATATAAAAAATATATTTCCACATATTTATATAAAAAATGGAATAAAGATACAAATCAGTTGAATTAATTGATAGTCTCATCTATTAATTAAGTAAAATTTATCTTTCCTTCTCTACATATACTATTATATAATCAATTTTATGTTTCATTAAATAGATTCCTGCTAGTTTATGAATTGTTGGTGAAGGTATTGAGGGGGGCATGGCATCTAAAGATAAGGTTTCTCTTATACTTAACATTTTAATTCTATAATCTTGCGTTTCGTTTGTTTTGTAAGAATTGAAAATTATATAAAGAATTTTAGTTTTATTAATATATAAAGGCAAAGTACAATAGTCCTTTGAATTATATATGTGATTATATTTCTACATACGTACATGTTGCCTTTGATAGAACAGTCTAGTTGGTTAGATCACTACTTTAAATTCAGTCTTCATGAATATAAAGATCACCAATTTAAATTCCATGCCCAATTGAATGTCTTTAAAAAGTTTAAAGTTTGAATTCTTTTAAAACATTAATTCTGGATGATTGAAATACTCCACATATAATTGCAAATGTATATATATAAATTCTAATTTATTTTTACATCTCAAAATCATCATGCATGACTATTCAAGATATTGTCCAATAGACACCATGAATTTAATTAAACATTAAATGGGTCATATAGAATTGAAATTCTATTAAGTACATTGTTAATACTTTTTACATATTAAAAATTCATATAACATTTTAATACTAGGCAAAAAACTAAATTTTATTAAAATTCTTCCATAACCATGGTTTTGTCTATGAACAAATAGACCTTTTCAATTGAAATTCAACTAAACATACCACATGTATATACCAAATAAAATAGTCTTCCCATCATTCACTTTAAAATCCAACTTCCTTTAACATCAAAGGATGTCTTCATGAGATTAATGGCCTCAGATTCAATATACTTTTATCATCAAAGTTTCTTTTACTCTTCTTTTCGATTCACTTTTTTCATAAAAGGTAACCTCTGCATTCTCAAGTAATATTTTATGACCTGTATTCAGTTCATGAATTTACAAAGCTGAATTATTGTATTTATTTTTAACTCTACAATTATGACATTTAATCCTTTCATTAAGATGTAATTTATTCTCACCTATATAAATTTTATGACAACTGCAAGGAATCTTATAAACTACACCAGGAATAGATTTGAAATTAATTAACTGTTTTGAACCATTTAGCAATGAATTTAAATTCAGGTCTTTCTTCCAAGACACTTTCATACCACCCAATAAAAAACTATTTTTGTAAATCAATTTACTAATTGATGACTTATATTGCAAAGAAAAACTCTTTATTCTCATTAACACTATTAATCTTTATTATTAACAGATTTATAGATATTTTTAGTAAATATAATATTCCCAATAAATTCATTAGTATATCCTAACTCAATATAGAAGCAAATTGACTTCTCTGAATGTAACTATTACTTTCAATATTATTAAGCCTTTTATTCTTATAACAAAAATTCAATAAAAAGTCTTTTATGAATAAAAGTTGAGTTTTGAAATGAGTGATGGGAAGGCTATTTTGTTTGATATATATATATATGTATTGTGCCAACATTGTGTTGGCACATAATAATTTTTACATAATAATTTTGTTTAAAAATTATTAAAATAAAAATCTTTCATCAAAGAAAACGTAAGATTAAAAGTTAAAGTTTCATAAAAGAAGTAGAGTTTTTTCTTATTATTATTCGTTACAATAAATAGTTAAAAGTTTAAAAATATAAATCTCTTCATTCGAGTTAAAGAAAGGAAAAAGGTAATCTTAAAACTAAAATTGTGTTTATTAGAATAAAATATACAGGTACGGAAATGACAGACTAATGTGTGCTTGTTAATAAAATATATAGGTACGAGAGTAAACAAAGAAATGATGAATGTGTATATGTGTGCATATTAAAATCATACTGAAAGAAAACACATGAAAATAAATATTAAAATGAAATAAAGGAAAAATATATTTAAAAAACAGCGATGGCTACTAATTAAAAATATAAAACAACATGTTTGCATGGCTACTAATTAAACGATCTTCAAAAACACGTAATTAAAAGATTATCAAAGGAATTTCGACAACAGATATTGCTGGAGGATATCAAAATGACAACACGTATGTATAAATAGTCAATTTTTTTATCGGACAGTTAGTTGAGTTAGTTGCGTTTAAGATAACAGTTCAGTACAATCTATCAGCGAGTTACATCATTAGCTTATTATATATCCAGAATCAAGAATGCAGTGTTAAAACCTCGGAAAACACGACTTTCTCCAGCCTGAAGTCTGATGGAAACAGCCAACCTACCCGATAAAAGTGATGCCTGTGTAACAACTTGAAACCGCTCAATATCTAATTGTCTTAAAGAAATGCCTCGGAATAATCAGCATCAAATCTCCACAAGAAAACTTCAAATCTAACTGGTTAGAGATATCTCATTAGAAGCAGCAAACAGCAAGAAGTATCCATGTTCAAAATCCTAGGTAATAACATTTTTCTTATTTCTAAAGTAGCCATCACATTCGTAAAGCCTCAAGAGTCAAGTTTAAGACCTCTATAGCATACATAGATGAACTATTAATATGTGTGTTTAAAATGTTGTGTGTGTTCATGCGTTAGTATGTAGTGATTTCATTGTATTTTGCATTTCAAATATCATTTAATGCTTTCTCCTAAGATATTATAGTGTGTAAATTATAAATGTGCGTGTGTTATAATAGTAAATAAGATTTATAAAATATTTAAAATTAGTTTAATAAATGTTAATTAAAATAAACTGTCTTTAAACGTAAAGCTTTATTTGTCGGTCAATTCTTTTGCCACTATTTAAGTGAAACAATATTTTGTTATTGAATTAAAAATAGACTTGAGCTAGTTAAGGGATTTTTCGAGCGCTGGATTATGGGCCTACTTTTTAAACATGTTAGTTCTGAACTAGCTGATGCCCGGGGTTTACTCCGAAACAAATAAAGTGTTTGGATAATAGGAGTTTGAATCTAGCAGCCGAAGTGGGCTACGATCTGGAAATGTGATCGTGTTATGTGTTGCATAACTCGGTCTGATTGTGGGTAGTATTGACAGCTTTGCTATCAATAGTATTCCCATTTTGTTCGAACGTGCCAGTTCATTCTCAAATATTTATAATTAAATAAGATTATAAATGTATTGTAAATAAGGTTGTAACCCAGCTTGCAGGGTAAGTGTGAGCGTCATCAGATCAAACCCGGGACAAAATATATATATATATGGTACGTTTAGTTGAATTTTATTTGAAAAGGTCTATTTGTTAATAAATGAAACCATGGTTGTGGAAGAATTTTAGTAAAGTTTAGTTTTTTAGCTAGTATTATAATGTTATATGAATTTTTATTTTATTTATAATTATTAGTATAGCATTAGACAGTATTTAATTTTTTTAAGCATATTAATGGACCGTGTATCATAATGTAAACTTCCAAAATGTAACAATACGTTATTGAAGAAATTAATTAAAAAGTAAATTATATTTATTAAACTCCTATTCAAGAAAAAGTAATAAGTGAGACACTGTTGTGTATTCTAAAATGAATTTATATAAATACCAACAAGTTAAATGAAAGAAAAAATAAGTCGAGAAATTAATGATAGTAATATATAATTAACATTTTAACATTTATTAACCTTTAAGCGACATAAACCATGTACATAAATGACAGTTAACATTTTAAGTATTTACAGTCAAATCACTAAAATCCCAAAAGTATTCTCAATTTTCACTAATGTTCACTGTTAACTATATTTTAACTCAGTCAATATTATTATTAAATCTAGTTTACAATATTCACAATACTCACCGTTTCCTTGCTGATCAATCCTATAGAACCCATCAAGTGTATGAAACTAAAATAAGATCTGTGTGACCTGTTTGTTACCCAGACTATTGGCACCTACAGAGGCTCTGTCTCCAGGATCAATTCCCTCATTGTGGAAAATGTTCTTCACTATTTTTTGGACTGCTTTCCCCCTGGATCTTTTTCACTCCAGTCAAATATATAATGACAGCACCAAACACAACAGCCTTAATAGCACCAGGAACATTGCAGGGAAGTAATATCACTTTTTTTTTGCACTTGATATTTATATCTCCATATCTTTTCATATCTGGTAATCCAGATTTTATTAATAATCGCAATCTTCTTTTGTTCTTATCATTTCCTGTTTATGTGCATGGCTATTTTTCCTTTTAACACAATTAGTTCTTTCAATCTCCATTGTATTGAGCAACTTTTCTTTATCATTTCTTTCAATCAGTTTTACACAATTTGCTCTCTGCTTTATATATACAATGTTATCTTTTACACAAATATTTTAATGTAACATACATTTGCTAATATAATTATCATTTCACAGTTACTTTATCTTTAAGCAATCTACTTTCGTTGCATTCTATTTAACATAACATTTCTATAATTAAACTTTCATTGTGTTTTCTCCTCTTTTGTTTTTTCGGAGTCATTAAATATGGCTTCCTATCTTATACATTATTAAACTTAATAAATCTATTTTTAGCCAAATACAACAGACACAGAATCTGTTTGCAAAGGCTTTATCTTGTCAGTGTCAGTGGTACTAAATTCAAAACCTTCATATTGATAATGTTTTTTTTTTTTTTTCAAAATATTGAGTATTTCTTAATTAAGCAAGACTTTCTATGTAAAGATTATCAACATGTTTTTACTAGAAGGTAACAAATAGTATCTACATAATTTGTGTTAATGAGTATTAATGTTATGATTATAAAACAAAAACACGTGAAATGTAGTGTTGAAGGGCTTAATAAAAATTATATTTAATTTTTAAAATAAAATAACTATTTAAATGCCAACACAAAATTGCTTAATTTTTTAGCTTATTACATTATAAATGAGCAATTTTTATCTTTTTTTTTTTTATCACTCTAGTGTTATTTATTAGAAGCTTGAATAACCAGCGTTTATTAGATGGTAGTGCAATTTAGTCTCCATTCCTAGACTGGTTTCTATCTTTTGTCTCAATCAATGAGTGAATTGAAAGCAATTGGAACTAGTGCCATTATGTATCTGGCAGCTATCTTTAACTTCTTTTTTTTTTGCTCTCAAGCTAATGTTAGAATACAAGCAAGCTGGTTTGGATTGAAATCTTTAGGGATTTTTGAAATTAACACAATTATATGAGCATATCTCAGAATTAAAAGTGGATATCAGCATAACTGCATTATTTTCAAATTTGGATCCAGAGTTCTCATTGATAAAAGGCAAACCACCAGACACTAGTCTGTGAATGGAATTAAGTTATAACACCACCTGATGATCACTGAATACTCCAGCTAATAATAAATGGCATGGAAGTTGTAGTAGAAAAAATAACCACTCTTGTAATTACCTAATTAATATATGTATGCTTATTATTTAATAACTGTGATTTATTTTTTTTATTTAGAGGCTAATAAAAGTGATTATGCTTTAGCAGCAGGAAATTATGTTTTGCCATTTTCAGTAGAATTGCCACAAAACATTCCAAGTTCATTTGAAGATGAAGATGGTTTTGTGAGATATTTTTCTAAAGCAGTTGTCGATCGCCCATGGAAATTCAATTTTGTCACAAAGAAGCCGTTTACTCTTCTTAATCATTATGATCTTAATCTTCATCCTTCAGCAGCAGTAATTATTTAATTATTTATTTGATAGCGTATTGCAAGAATAAAAGTTAGGATGAGTAGTAACAAGTAAAGTTACTAATGAATTATTTAAGTCAAATTTGCAAACATTTATTCATTATTTAATTAAAAAAGTATGCATGTTTTTAAAGTACAAACAACTAGAAGTATGAAAGCAGAAGTAGGAAATCATAGAAATTATTAGAGAAATAGAAAAATAAGGTACATATGTACTCGGGTACTTATATACTATTTTATGTTTAATTGTTTCTTTAAAACACTACATCTATATTGTGGAATAATACTGAGAAAACTAATTGGTAAATTTAAGATTCAATGTATTTTATGTATATAAAATGTAGGTTCGTAAATAGTTAAAAAACAGAACAAAAAATAAAAGATAAAAATGAAACATTTTACTGTGCATTACAATAAATACTTTTTTTTTTAAAATTAATCTAAAAATATATTTTGTGTTCTTCATTGATATTATTAAGATCTTTTTATTTGAAAGTAAATGTAAACATTATACTTGGAGTTGTTCAATTGAATTGTTTTTTTTTTTTTTTAGTTTTTTAAAAAGGTTAAAATAAACCATATGACTGCATTAATTTCACGTCACCTATAATGAAAAAAGAAAGCTAAAGGAGAATTTAGAGTGATTTTCCATTGTCCATCCATGTCAAATTATGTGGTTCATATAAAGCAGTAAGGCCTTTTTTTATTTTCATGAAGTAAAAAAGAAAACTACTGACTGGTAGGAATCCAAATATTTAAGAAGTATTATTTTAATTTGCTGTTGTTGTTGTTTCAAAGTCAGCCAATTCATTTTTATTTGTATTGTTTTGTTTGTAATTTGTATTGAATGGATCTGATATTTATTATTTTCGTAAAAGTTGACTAAACAATTGCTCATATTAGTCAAGCGTTGTTAGCCGAGAGGGCATCGCAGCCGCCTTGCAAGCTAGTAGTTGGTTGCAGACAGTTGTGGGTTCGCCTCCCGGCCGATGCTATGACATATGAAAAAAAAAAACAATTGCTCATATTTCCCCCTCCTCCATTATTTATTAAAAAGCAAATAATTAAAAAAAATTAAAGACAAATAATAAGAAAAATTCCAAACAAATCTGTTAATTACAAGTAAGAGGCAGTTGTTTGAAATTATAGATATATAAATTTGTAAGTCAATATTAGGTAGTATTACAAGAAATCAAAATAAACATTAAAACTTATAATTGACCATATTTTTCGCTCTCACCCATTTCATCCTTCCCTCCTATTTCTCAAAACAAAAAAAAAATTGAAAAACAAATAATACTATAAGTTTGAAAAAAACATGTAAATGAAAAGTAACTAGTGGTTTTAGATTACACATGGAATTATATAGTTGTATCTCTTTTTCAAATTAAATAAATATTAATTTATCAATTAGTCATGCCAGTATTCTTTCATGAAATGGAAAGCTGTGTTTACAGATTCAACTAAAGATAACTTAGAATGTAGATGGTATCAAATATAATGTCATTAGATATGAAAATCATGGTATTTTAGATAATTCTTCTAAAATTTATGAAATAGAAGTTAATATTAATCAACTAATTTCAAAAAAATAATGATAATTTTATAAATATTTCAATATGAAGCTAGTTTTGAAACCACTAAAAAATAATGGTCAAGCTGATAATTTTAATCAATATCCATAAATTTTCACTGAAGAGATCATTTTTGTTATCTAACAGAATAGGTCAGAGAATATTACTAATCAAATTGATAACTTTTAATTATGTCTCAAGGGTGAGAATGTTTGTGTTGAAAAGAATAGTTCAAAATAAATTTCACCAATCAACAGGTAAATTTTGTCCACATCTCAAAAAGAAGATATGTTCTGTCAAAAAGAAATTTATTTATGCTAATCAAGCAAATAAATTGATTTTTTTTAAATTCTCTCGGTAAGAATGCAATTGACCTTATCTGTGCCATAGATTTTATTTTATTGTACAAGTTTAATTTCAATGCTTAACATTTAAATATAATCAAATAGCAAAAAGTGTACTATGTATCAAAAGGTTCTTAATCTTATAACAAATGGGAGTTTATACACACATTAATACAATTTCACCAATAACTGTTTCTTTTCAACACTTTAAAATTTAGCATCAGTGTTTTCTATGCTCAGAAGTATATTCTCTTATTCTCTTTCACTTTCTTTGCATATCTTCATATAATCATATATATATTACTTATAACACTTCTTTCATATACACTTCAATGCAAACAAATTTTCTTAAAAATTTCTTTATTTTTTTTTACAGTTTCGACTGTCTAGCAGTCTTCATCGGAGTACCTCTATGTTTCTTCTCTGCTTTAGGAAAATAAAGAAGTTTTTAAGAAAATTTGTTTGCATTGAAGTGTATATGAAATAAGTGTTATAAGCTATATATATATGTTTTCTATGCTATCAACAATTTTTTTTAGAGTTCAAGCTTAAGCTTAATTCTGGGAAGCCTGTAATTGATATTCTGGAAATAATTATATTTGATAAATTCCTATGCACATAAGTATCATTGTTGGGCAATTTTATTTATGTGTTCTACTGATGAAGTCATGCTGCAGCAAATTGAACTACTAATCAATGTCTATTGTGCAGTCTCTGAGACCAATGAATCCATCATGGCCCTAATTGACACAATAAATGAGATGAAATCATGATCTTGTTGATGGCTCTTGTCAATGAAACATCAATTTCAAATAGAATAATCTTGTCAGAATGCTTTCTGAATAATTAGAATCCTTTTATTCCCTTCATTCATAAAGAAAATGGTTGCATTTTGAACATGGAAGAAAATTTTCAATGTTTAATCTGTCTAACATGATAAATTAATACCAGTATTCTATACATCTCACAGCTTTAGTAAATATTCAAGATAAAAATGATAATAAAGATACCAATATCATAAAAAGAGACTTTATAGATTATCAAAGAAGTTTGTAAAATATAGTAGATCTAAATTGATAATGAACTGATCAAATTGATGCTATAAATACTAAAGGCATTAATACCTCAAAAAAGGTACACAAATGAATGAGCTTTCAAAGTTCTATGGAAAACTCTGGCTAATTCATGTAAAATCAAGCAATAAATTTATCTGAAAGAATGGAACAATATCATTTTAAATAAGAGCCCAGAAGGTGAATTTTGATATCAACTTACAAATCATTATCAGGACAATGAGTATGCTGTTCTTTATTCCATTCAGTACATTTGTGTTCATCCCAAACTAAACATTATATGATCATAGCAAATAAAAATAAATACTACCTTCATTACAGTCCATCTCATTCCCAAAATCAGTTTCAATAATGGCTGTCTCAGTTCCACATTAGAAATTTTCCACAAGATGGAAAAATAATCACTAAATTTGATCAAAAGATATCTTCTGGTTTACCAATAATATGTTTATTTTATTAATAGATCATGTTCTTTTTTGCCCAATAGTTGATTTTTTCCCACATTTTCTCTAATTTCTGTTTACTTTTTGAATCATAATAAACTATATTATGAACCAATTAATTAATTAAATTTTGATTTCCCAACTGAAAAGAAAGTTCTCTATAAATCTCCAGTTATTAACTACAATATGTACAGAATATAAATTACTAATGGCCAATTTATAAGAGCTCCTCTCAATCTAAGTTTGGTCATTTAAATGATGCACTTTATTGAAGATGCTATAATTATCTTTAAATTATTGATTTAATAACAATGCGATTAATACAGCAATAATATGATGTGAAATTTAGCATTTCTATTTGAAATAATAATTGAACTGTCTCTTAGCTGCCATATTCCATAATGTTTTGCAGCAAGAAAATGGACTGTCGATCACTTTCTACTGTATTTTAGATTTTTTTATTTAGAATTATCCAAAACAATAACACCGAGAGAGCAAACTTAAATCAGTCTAAATAACACATTAAGTTTATAGAATAAACATATCTCACTCATTTGTAAAACTATAATAAGTGATCACATTATATATGTGATAATATTTTAATATTGAATAAATATAATGTCATGTGAAATTTACCATTTCTATTTTAAATAATAATTGAACTGCCCCCTAGCTGCCATGTTCAATAACTTTTTACAATAAGAAAATAAACTGGACCACTTCCTATTGTATTTTTTTTTTTTTTACTTAAAATATATATAATGATTTCAATTTAATCTCTGTTTGTTTTGTTTTGTATAACTTTAATAAAAAGATCTAAAATACATTAGTAAATGGTCCATAATCCATTTTTTTACTCAATAAAGTTATTGAACATGACAGTTATATGGCAGTTAAATTATTATTTAAAATAGAATTGGTAAATTTCGCATGATAATATATATATATATTACATTTACTTCAAACTTTCACTTCTCATTCGTGAAAGTATTTGGAAAAATTTTTTTTAGAATATATTGTTGAGTTGAAATTTTAATTAGATCTAAAAAAGACATTGCTCATGGAAAAAGAGAGATGAAATTAAAGAATTATTTTATGGATTTCTATTTTGATATACTAATCTTTAACTGGGTTTAAAGTTTATATCTGAGCTAGGAATGATCTTTACTTTAGTAAATGATTAGTACTATTAATGTTCTTATTTAAAATGATTAGAGTCCAAGTTATGAGTGGAGAAAATTTGACATTTGTAAATTAAATTGTAATTATATATATTTAAATAAATTAAATAGTATAATATAAATTTAAAAAAACTTTATATAGCAGCAATAATTGTATACGTATAATAAAAATAATATACAGAAAAAGTTTTTTTGGCAAATATTTATTTTTGTCCTTTTCCATGTGATGGAACTATTTTAAAACTTCAATCTTTTTTATATTCAAAATTAACTAGAACCAACTATAACAATAATACAGTATATACAAAGAAGAAAAAAACCTGATAATCTATGTAATTTTCCATTCATTTTTTATTCACCAATTATTAGTAAAATTATTTGATGTTTTACATACATTTACATAATTATGTTTATTGTAAAATATAATTTTTAATATATTTTCCTTATATTAGGTTCTTTAATATAGTTAAATGATTTTATATTTTTTATACAATCTATTTTGTGTCTGTATTTTAAATAATGAATATATAATGCAGAATTATCTCCTTTGATAATTGCATGATTATGTTCTTTTGCTCTTTCATCTAATTGTTTTATATAATTTATTTTCTATATGAATATACTAATGCAATTATCAGAAGAGATGATAAATTTGTATTATATATTCATGGGAGTTTTATGCACAAACCCTCTAGAATCCATTGATTACTGTGACTTGCACAAGTTGGCACTATTGTCTGAAGGCTTGGCTAAATTTAGTGAAGAAAAATCAAATATAATGATGGTCAATACTGGGGAAAGAGAAGACAAATAATTTTTATTGGGAGATATAAAGTTAAGTGTGGTGAGTAGGTATAGTTATTTGGGAATCATCTTGAGTAATCAGAAAAATTGCTTGGATGAATGGGAGAAAAAATTGATAAATGAAGCAAAAAAAAAAAAGAAGAAAGGGATTGATTAAGAAATTAACAGTGTTTTCATATAATAAATCTGATGTAGCTAGAATTGTATGGAAGAGAGTGGCAGTAGCAGGGTTAACATATGGCAATGATGCATTGTGTGTTAGTAAAGGGGTATTAGATTACTTACAAAAAGTACAAAGAGAAGTAGAAAGGCATGCATTAGATTGCAGATGTGTGGATGGCAAATCAAGGAGAAATGGGATGATCAAGTTTTTATATGAGAGATGCAAAAAGCAAAATGAAAATGTTCGGTAGATTGCAGTTTATGGATAATAAAAGAATAGCCAAAATAGTATTTAATTTGGTTATGCAGTAAGGGGCAGGCAACAAGATGGGTGAGAAAAGTAATGCGGTATGCAGATTTGGATAAAAATTTATATCAGTATACTTGTACAAGAGGTTGGATGATTGTGTTAGGAATATTGTTGAGTGTTATAGTGGTAAAGAATGGGATAGAAGAATAGATGCATTAATAAAGAATAGGGAGTTAGAGAGATGGAGAACTAGTATGGAGAGTAAAAAGAATTTAAAAATATATAGAAATAAACGGAACATTGAGTGCGAGTTAATTTATGATAATAGCTAGGAAAGTAGTTACTATTTAAAGCTCAAACGGAGTCTTTAGCAACAAGAGAATATACATGTAAATGGAAAAATATGGGTGATTTAGTCTGCAAATTGTTTAAGGAAGGCATAGAAAATATTAGGCATCTGTTGATTCATTGTAAATGCTTGAAAACAGAAAGAGTACAAATAATGAAGTTATGGAAGACTATATATAAATAAAATGATTATACAGAAAATGGATTATTGGTTTTTATGCTGGGTTTGGAAACAGATAAGGGGAATTCATATATGAAGGCCATGGAGTTGACAAAAATTATATTGTGGAAATGGGATGGAGCAGGATATGGAGAAACTTAGGGGAATGGAAAGGGAAGGTAAAGTGGATAATAGGTTTCTCTGGACATAGTTGCTGAGAGATTCCTAACTCCATATAAGGAGAATCACAGTGCATCACATCACATTATTGTATGTATTCATTATTTAAAATATAGGCATAAAATAGATTGTATAAAAAATGTAAAATGTTTAGACTATACTAAAAAATTTAATAGAAGGAAAATATATTAATTACAACAAACATAACTGCAATAATATATATAAAATATCAATTAATTTAATTAATAATTGGCTAATGAAAAATGAATAGAAAATTATATAGATTACATTTATACATGGTTTTTTATAATTGTTATAATCGGTTCTACCTAATTCACTTTGTATTCAATGTAAATTGAAGCTTTTGCCATCACATTGAAAAGTGCAAAAATAAATATTTTCTGAAAAAAACTTTTCTGTATTTTTATTAAATATATACAATTATTGCTATTATATAAAAATATTTTTTATTGTGTGATTTATTTAAAATATAAAAAAAACAGCATAATGGATTAAATTTCTTTTATTTTTGATGATATATATATATATAATACAATAACAGTTAATATCCTGAAAGTTCATTAATAAAACTTACATAAAATATACTAATATCAGCCTATTGTTCTATTTTTGATGGAAATCATGATAATGATAAAAACTAAAGATTTTTTTTTTCATTTATAGGTCATTTTGAATTAGCTAATTAATCATAGCAATTCTATATTTTTTATTGTCTTACTTGATGACGAATTACAAATCAAGAAATTGAATCTGGTGACCATGAAAATCTGTCATCACCTTACATTCTGATTGACATGTATAGTTAGTCAATTTCACATCCTATTCCTAAAGCATTACAAATATAATGATAAATACTTTTAGAGAAAGGCTTTAACCTTTATCGTATATGCCTTGAACATTTATAATAGTCAAATGATGTATTTTTTTGACTATAGAGGGACCACTTAAACCTTGACACAAGATAGCGACTATAGATGTCCCTATATAGTCAGAAAAAGATTGTTTGACTATTATAAACATTCAAGGTACAAATGATAACGGTTAAAGGTTTGTCTCTAAAAGTATTTACATACTATCTATGAGCTTAATCAATAATCACAACTTTAGATATAATGATGGTGAATCCTCATTTAGATTATAATAATAATAATAAACAGCCACTTCTAAATGAGTATGGCCATTCCACTGTAAAAAAAGAAAAGATAGAAAGAAAACAGAACTTTAAAAATGAGTTATTGTAATGACTAGACAAACAAATCCTGTGAAAGACAAATACATCCACATATGGAACACACTGGTTCATTTCTATATATTTTAATATGTTGTCTTTTATTTTTTTCAGCAGAAAACTTTTATTTTTGAAATAATTCAGCATCATGTCAATTGTAGTTCACCAACATATTCCATTCTCTGCCATATCTTCTCATTGGATATGATAATTAACTTCTTTAGAACAACTGATATAATTCTTATACCATAGGCAGGATTTGTCTTACATGAAACCACATTAACTATACAACATCCTTTTAGAAAATCCCGCACTGTTCATTTCTTTTGTTTGTCCAATCCAATGATGGTGTAATTTTACAATAGTGGATTCAATAGTATTATATCCAGCAAGGTGAAGAGTGCATTGCTTGTTTTTATGATGTCATTATGTTGTAAGATTTTATGGATCATCTTTAAATGCCTTTATATTGCACCAAGAGGATGGCCAAGTTTACTTCTAGATAATAAATTAGGTAACATAATAGCATTAAATACAGCTAACTTATTTGTAATAGTTATTTGTGTTAAAAGCAACAGCACCATACTGGAGTCTGTGTTATATCTTAACATCTAAGTCTGGTATTTAAACTAGTTTACATTCTCAAGTTGATAACCAACCAAGCTAATAGTTGCTGATGATTTTTTATCCATGAGTGGCTGATAAGGAACTTGAGTTTTTTGAACATTAATTAATGAACAAAATTGTTATATGTTGCCTCTGGCAGTATGGGACAATATTATTTTCACTTTTAATTGAATCATATTAAAAGATCCAACATCAACCCTGCATTGTATTGATATCCCTACTTGATTAAACCATCTACAAATAGTTCCAAAGACCATTTTCCATAAAAATTGAAAATAATGTTAGAGCAAGTACAGATTCTTGTTTAACACCAGTTTACATTTCAAATAACTCAGATTTCTACCTGTAGTAAAAACATTTCCTTTTGCTCATGAAGAAGCTATATAATATAATAAATTGGTGGTCAACCAACTAATTTAAACAATTGCATACACCTATTTGATTAACTATATCAAATATGTTGACCAAATCAATAAAAGTAATATATAATGATTTCTTTGTTGGACTTTCCTGGCAACAAAAAACATTCTCTTTGGTAACCATACATTTATAACTGGAAGCAATTTATTCCACAAAATTCTGAAAAGTACATTTATTATTCTGAAGAACAGTGAGTCACATTTCACAATAATTACTACAATCTTGTCTATACTTTTTGCTTTTGAAAATTAGAATAATAAAAGCATCTTTAAGATTGGGAAACACAACTTTATAAGCCCGTATATTCTTTAAAAATTCCAATATTTTTGAGATTAACATATCACCATCATATTTTAAAACTTTACATCAGAATCGATAGCCTTTTCCTTTTTAAGATTGCAAAGAGTTTATTTGACTTTATTAAACTGAATTTTTTTTTCCAAATTTAACTGCGGTGTTTTGGGCAGACCATCCATGCATCATTGTTATTCATTGAAAGTTAGTTTTTTTTTTCGAAATTAAGGAAAAACAAAGAGGACTATGCATGCATGAATACCACAATTCTCTGCATCTTTTTTCGTAGGTAGTCGCCATTTTTTTCTACGACAAAAAAATAAAGAGTTTATTAATTTTTTTCCGAGGAAGGTTAATTATTTTTTTTAATTTTTTCTCGGTTCTTTAAATTACATGGAGACAAAACGACGCAAAGAAATTAATCGGCAAATATGGATTCAGAAACGGATTCTTTCAGCCTCGACAAATTTGAAATTCCTAAACCATTTGATTCTGATGACAGTATTACATACAGCGATCTACAGGAATACTTCATATCATCATCCAAAGAAGAAGAAGCAACCACTTTACCAGCAAAAAAACGAAGAAAAAATACAAATGTTGTTCCAGACGATAGCAGTAGAGCAGGCCCATCAACTAGTGCTTTTAATATGCCTTCGAATGTTACTACAGGACAGGTTTGAAGTTTTCGACTGTGGATGAGTATTCTATCTTAGATTTCTTTTATATGTTATGTGTGTAAAAATTATTGAAGAAACGAATAAATATGCCACTAAGGAGAAATGTATGCATGATTGGAAAAATGTGACAGAATGGGAATTGTCTGCCTTTTTTGGGATGACATTGGGAATTTCATGTAAGGTCCCTGTATTCCAATTGAAGGACATTTGGAGTAATGATCCTACTATTAGAATCCCATATTTTGCCAATATAATAAAAAAATTCCGAACAAAAAAAGTGCAAAATTTGACCGTATTTATAAAATTCGACCTACTATAGAAAAATGCAATGTTAATTTCAAAGCTGCATACCAGATGCACAGAGAGATTGCAGTTTTTATTGTTTTTGTTTTACAAACTTAGTTTTTATTATTTTTGTTTTACTAACTTAGTTTTTATTGTTTTTGTTTTACTGATTACTTTTGCCAATTGGTAAACAAGATCTGGAATGATTTATCTTTTATTAATAATAATATTGAATAATATGAAATATTTAATATTTTGTATATTTATATTAGATAATATGAACAGGTATGCTTCTCTGGAAGACATATCCTGAAAGAGGTAGAATATAAACATTTTTTTATATATAAATATGTGCCTTTAGAACCTTTTTAGTAATCTTTGACTTCTCATATTCTAAATTTGTAAATTGTTTTCTGTATTGGCAATGATTATTCAGTATGATGATGTTATGAACAAGGTTGGTTTATCCAAAGTCTAAAATCAAAATAATTTATAGAGGTAAGTAATAATATCTACACTTGTTTTATTATTTTTACATTCTGATAGAATTCTAATTTTTTTTTTTATCTTTTATTAGGGAGAACGTTTTTTTCTTCCAGACGCCTTGAACATTTTCAACTTTGGGGTGCAAGAAAAAAATTAAGAATTCTTATCTTCCTATTACTGCAAGTTCTGAAGCTATGGATTATCTCAGGTAAGACATGTTATATATGTTTTTAAAGATAATTTTGTGAGGAATACAAAGAAATTATCACCGAAGATGTAATTTGAACTTTAGTTAATGTTAAATTCCAAATTATGAACAAACAATAAAATAATAATTATTTCGGATGTGAAAATTTCTTTTTTTCCTTATTTTTTATATAGTTATCACTATTTATCTTATGCTTATTGTTTTCCTTAGTTTTTCTAGTTTCTATCAATGTAAATTTTTTTGCACTAACATTATTGAAACTGAAGTTATTGTGAAAATTGTGTCTCAAGTCAGTTTTTTAAAAAATTCAATATGGCGCATGACACTTAACTAGTTAAATGAGTAAATAAAACATATAATTAAAAGTCATCATTTCAATTCTTGTACCATTATTCAAAAGATGATCAAAATTCTCATTCCATCTGTTCAAAATATTATCATCATATATGCGAATGTCATGGTTGGATTTAATAGAAATTAACATAGGTTCATTTGTTACTTTCAATGCATCATATCTTTTTCTAACAATCGGAGGATATTCATGCAAACATATTTGCATTTATCTTCCTTACAAGAGATCCATCCAGTCTTCATTGACAAACTCATATCTATTTGTTTTGCATTTCAGCCTATTGTATGCAATTATTCTTAAAACAGGCAAAACTCTCCATACAATATTGCCACTCAGTTCAAACCAGAGTAATCAATGGATGCCAGAAAGCTGGTGCATAAAATTCCCATCTAGTGTCTACTCATCCAATATCCCCAGACTAGTTTCTGGCTTGTGACCTTTGTCAGTGGGGAGCCTTGGATCTGAGAATGCTGCACCTAGATCTTAGAATCTAATGCAACCCTCCAGCAGTCACCTTTTATCTCTACTTAACTACAAAACTATGAGTCTTAAATTGAAAACACAATATGCATAAAATCCCCATCTAGTGCCTACTCATCCAATATCCCCAGACTAGTTTCTGGTTTGTGGCCTTTGTCAATGAGGAACCTTGGATCTGAGAGTGCTGTATCTAGATCTTAGGATCTAATGCGACTCTCTAGCTGTCACTTTTTATCTCTACTTAACTACAAAACTATGAGTCTTAAATTGAAAACACAATACTTTCAATCCAAAGCTCATTAGCTTACATAGTCATATAGGTCTGAACTCAGTTCAGTACCTATACATTTTGGTGTCTTTGGTTCTTTAATAACCATAGGCACCACTATCCTATTAGGCAGGATTGATTTTAAGCAATAAACATCACGTGATCACCATATCTTGTGCGTATAGCTGTTATTAAAACAGGCTAAACTCTTCATACAGTATTGCCACTCAGTGCAAGCCAGAATAATTAATGGATGCCTGAAGGCTTGTGGATAAAATTCTCATCTAGTGTCTACTCATTCAATATCCCCAGACTAGTTTCTGGCTTGTGGCCTTCATCAATGAGGATCCTTGGATCTGAGAGCACAAGCCTTCTGGAATCCATTGATTACTCTGGCTTGCACTGAGTGGCAATACTGTATGGAGAGTTTTGCTTGTTTTAATAACAGTTATAAGCAAGCATAAGATATGATGATCATGTGATGTTTATTGGCTTAAATTATAATTCTTGTGATTAGAAAAGCATTTGCATGAAAAAAATCAGTTATCTAATGAATTGGAATTAATTTAGACTTATAGGAAGGGTATTATGATGTAATCTTTAAAGGTTAACTTAATAAGTTTATACTATTATCATGGTCAATCCAATCAAAATTGTATATTAATCAGTTATATTAAAAACATTTAAAAACAGTTGAATGCAATATTTTTTATAATCTATTCTATTTCACTGACAGTTTTGATTGACTCACATTCTTCACCAAAGCAAAAAGTAATTTTACAGCATATATTAAAATTTATTGATTTAAAATATTTTTTAAAATAAATCTAATAATTTAAAAATATATAACTGACCTTCATATATATAAGAAGGAACATATGGATACATGTATGCATAGTTATTATATGTATCTAACTAACAAATTAAAACTTAGTTTTATTCATTTTAAAGGTTTTAATTTGAGAGTTTTTGCCTGTTTTAACAATTATACTAATGAATAATATTTTTGTAGTGTAATTTTCACTACACCACTCACACAAGGTAGGAAATTGTTTCTATCCACTTTTAACACCTTGAGGGGGGATTGTAATCATAAACATATGATCAAAGATATATGATCCCCAGGATGCATATTTTATGCTGATCCAGCACTCATTAATTGGCCCAGATAACAATCTCTTACACATATCTTTGTCATTGTTTAGTATATATAGATGGAGAATTACTACAGTTTAAATGACAAGTGTCAAACTTACTGCTCTCATAACTTTGACACAAGGTGTGAAAAGTGGATACCAAACCAGTTCCTACTTTAGTGTTTTCCTGAAGGTCTGTGATGATATTGTTCTAGTTGTATTTTTATATTAGATTTATCTATTTCCATCATCTAATATGCGTATTGAATGTCTTTAGAAAAATTTAACTTTATCTAAATATTCCCAATACATTCAATTGTTAGTAATAGCAATACATTTTAAAAATAGCAGACAAATTAAGGAAAATCTGCAATCAGTATAACATCAGAACAGTTTTCCAGAGCCATACCACTCTATGAGGAATTCTAACATCTACAAAGCCTAAACTTGAAATGCTGAAAAGAGAAAACTGCATATATGAAATACCATGTGAATGTGGAAGAGTATATATTGGTGAGACCAGTCGTCCCATTGAAAAAGGCTTGCAAGAACACGAACTGATGATTAGAAGAGAGAAAACGTGTTTAAGATAGTAGACCATGTATGTGCCAATGAACACGTACAATTGGGAAATACAAAAATATTGGATAGAGAAGAGATACAAAGAAGAAAATATAAAGAAGCTGCTCACATTTCAATGGCAAAAAATCCCATGAACCAACCAAGTGTGATTATACATAATGTATGGAAACCACTAATCAACTTTGCTCTTAGGAATAAGTGGAGAAATCAGGAGGAACATCATAGATTAGTCTATCAAATTTCTACACACTTGCCTTTGGCAGGATGGCTCAGTTGATTAGAGAGTTACCTTAAAATTCAATACTCAAGAATATAAAAGTCCTGGGTTCGAGTCCCATGCACTGGTCAGGCCAGCAACACCTGAAAAAGAGAGAATAATAGCCCTCGAAATGTGCATATATTAACATGTTTGATGTGCGATTACTAACAGTTGAATGTATTTGGAATATTAAAAAAAAATTAAATTGTTCTAAAGACATTCAACATTCAATATGCATATTAGATGATGGAAAAAGTCCAATGTAAAAATGCAAACAGTTCCTACCTTGTGTGAGAGTGGTGTAGTGAAAATCACACTACAGAAATATTCATTATATGGATAATCTTTATTCTACTAAATGACTAATAAAAATTATTAATAATTATATGTATTTGTATTTATAAAGATTGGTGGATATATATATTTTATATATAGAGCTCACAAATAAGCTCTTAACAAGCTTTGCAGAATATCTCGAACCCCAGACCGGTTTCTATTATTAGTATCATCAGTGAGATGCTTGGATATTCAAGCATTAGATTAAAAGTACCAGGACAAGCCCAGCACTTTATATTCTGCAAAGTAATACAAGCTTATTAAATTAGGTTATGTGACATCTGACTTCATTTTTTGTTAATATGAATATTCTTATGGATAAATGATGAATTTGTAGTATTATTTTCAGGAGCTTCCATGTAATAAAAATATAATAGCTAAATAGGTAATGTTTCAGTACAAAGAAGCTCTGAGGAAAGTACTTGTTATTGTACTGAAACATCAGATATTTAGTTATTATATTTTTATTACATGGAAGCTTCTGGAAATAATACTATGAATATATTTTATATATAATAAAATGTATAAATATGTAAAATTATAATGCTGTCTATAGAATTTTTTCAATATTTAAGCAGCAACATTTAATGAAATAATCAGTGAACTTTTAGCTAGAGGTATGCTCCCGTCAATCAAACCTGATGTCACTACTGTCTCAGGAAATCAGTTTAAGATTGCAATTAACATCATCACTTATGTTGAACTTTGCAAGTATATTTAATAGAGACTGGAAGGTTATGCTTGTTGGAGTTTCAACTGATTTGTTGAGTTACTGATGACATCAGGTTTGATTGACAATCTAGTAAGAAGTTAATTGATTTTTTTATCAAATGTTGCCACTTGAAACATCAAACAATTTCTATAGAGATTATAGGTAAATAATGTTAGCATTATTATTTTTAAATCATTCAATTTATTTAAAATTTATGGGAGTATTTTTAAAATCCATTATTTCATTAATAAATACAATACTATAATTAATAAGTTTTAATATCCATATTAATATCATTGTGTAGTTCTGATGAAAACTGTTTTCAGTTAAAATTTAATGAAATAACATATCAAGTATAGTATTCAAATATGACAAAATAAGGATTAGAAGGTTTTAATAAAAAGGATATTATATTAAAAATGGTATTTCAACTATCAAAAATTTTATTCAGACTCATCAATAGTCCAAAATACTGAAAATCTGCTCAAGATTTCCCTTTATCCAGTTTTCATAGGATTGCTTAATAAATTCTGTTTTTCTGATGTTCATCCACATGAAAATAAATTTTATAATTAACAAACAAAGTGAAAAAATGCTTCTCATTCAGATTGATCTGCCTTCAAATATAAAAATTAGTAATGTATCTATCTTGGCATTTTATTCAGATTCTGCTCAATTGCAAGGCACAATCACAAAAACAACCAAGCGAATATTGCTTTTTACACTCTTAATCTTTGGAGTTCTGAGAATTCCAATTCATTTTAATGACTTCAAATATGATGATCCTCAGATTTTTTATGCAGTATTCCAATTCTAAGATTTTAAGAGGATGTGCAAAAGCCCCCCCCCCCCCCAGTTAACAAATTTGCAGGACATTTTCAAGACATCTCTAAAGTTATTGTTCTCAAATGAGACTTTGCATGTATGAATATTTTAGCTCATATTACATATTTTATTCTCAGGTCTAATCTTATAAACCCTGATTGAACATTATTCTATCTACATAATATATTATTCAAACAATTTCTTATAGCTATAAGAATGTAATTCATTTTTGGATGCTTTTACTCAAGTTTTGATCATTCATTAGGAAACACAAGCTTAACATTACTGAAGATAGATTTGTGGATCCGTGCTTATTTTGCATTTACTTAAGAAATGCACTTAATCATTCAAAACAAAACTTTAACCCAATTCTAAAATCTTCAGTTTGATCAATAAGAGAGAATAACTCTCATGCAATTTTTTCCTTATATTTGATTTGTCCATAATAATGTGAATTTATTTTCTGAGATAATTAGTACCATCTTAGAATTTTTATGATAACATATAATCAAAGAAAAGATATTCCTTTCCCCAGACTCTTTAATCCATGGAAGCCTTTGTTAGTTCCAATCTCTTACATTAAGCTTTAAAGTTGAATCACTATATAATGTTAATCAAGACATCACTTATAATATTACACCCCAAGAAGTAAACTATTGATAAAGTTGTGGATAATCACCAGCTGCATATTCTATAGATAATCTAAGGGTGCTTCACAATTATTTAAGATTGCAAAGCCATGGATAAATTCTGGACAATCTCTAGATGTTCTATACATATTCTGAAATTGTCTTGCAATTAATTAGTCGATATTGTCTATTTATTACTTACTTAATATTTTATGGAATTTAATTTATTTTGATAATTTGTTTGTACTCCTAATTTGTGTAAATTAATCTATAGATATTAAATATGTTAATAAATAAATTCATGCAACCTGATGCCTTATTTACTCATGTTTTTTTTTCTCTCATGTGTCATAGCATCGGCCGGGAAGCGAACCCGCTAACCCGGGACAACTATTTGTAAGGCAGCTGTTCTGACCTCTCGACCATCGATACTTGATACTTATTTACTCATGTTTTAGTTGAAATCTACAAGAAATTAAGAAATATTGATTTTAACTTGCTTGAGTTTCCATTTTGCTTATTTAATTAGTAAATAGATTATAGGCAGTAAATGAATTAATAGTGAATAACATTTTTAAAATAAAATATAAAAGTGTAAACAGATTTTAAGCTAGATTACTATCACTAAATGAATATAAAATATGCAGACTCTAAACAATGGAACTTTTCTAACTTGTTTGTTTTGTTTTTTTTTGTGTAGATTGGTGCTCAATCTGAAAGTGAACACAAATTTTGCTGCTGGTGTTGTAAATCTGAACCAATACTATTAAATGTCTGTATTCCACATACAGGCTATGTGCCTGGAGAATGTATACCAATAACAGTTAGCATTGAAAACAACAGTAACCGAGAAATAAAAACAGTTAAAGTGGTTCTATTTCAGGTATTATGTTAATTAATTTTCTGACTACTTTTAAGTACTACAGTTAAATTTTTAATAGTTAGAATGAACTAAAAAATGTTATTGTTGAAATCCTTTTTTTAAAGGTAATTTATATACTGAAATGACCATTTATTTCCTTATATTCTTAATCAGATTATGATGTCAACTATTTGTATTAGCTTGATTTTAACTATTTACACTATTTTAACAATATATATGTATATATAGTAATGGAATGGAGGAAATATGGGTGGTCATCCCTATGACGAACATTGAGTGATGGCACATCATCATCAACCCCAAGTAAACAAAATATAAGATTAGAAGTATATTATTTAAGATATTAAAGTAAGAATATTAAATAAAAATATATTGATATTAAAGTAATGCTTAATATCAAAAAATATATATTAGCAATTGTATATATTAAAGAGAGCATGAAATCAATGGATCTCTGTGAGATCATTGAGAAATCAGCCAGCTAGAGATCAATTAGTTAATTCCTTAGAGCAACTACAATTAAATAAATCAAACACCATTATAAATAAATGAAAGTAAGTATGAGTAATACTCCAAGTAATAACCATTTATCATCATGAATCATCCATCAAAAGAAATCAACTGGTGACTGGATTGGAAATGGGTCTTCTATAGACCGGGCTAACTATTGAAACAGTTGACCTTAGTTTAAGATCGAGTTTCACTGTTCTACCACAACCCACATTTCATCCTGCTCCTTTTTTTTTGTCATTATGTATATAAACTATATGTACATTTCTGAGAAGTGTCTGTGAGAGTTATAAATATAAATCTTAAATAAAAATTTTCTTTAATTATTTTAAATATTAACTTTTATAGATGCGACTCAGATATATACAGATATTACAGGAGCATATATATATAATTAAAAATACTAAATAATTTTGTCTTTTAAAATTATATATTTTTTTACTTTTATTTTTAATACTTTGTAATTATTTTTCTTCATATATTTACACAAATATTCAAGATTGAAGATGCAGTCGTTAACTGTCCAAAAGTAATTAAAGGGGTAGGGAACATTAGTTTGTTTCATGATTTTAAAATAAATTTTTAAATTAAAGTTAATGAAAGTAAAATTTAAAATAAAGCTAATTGATTTAAGTTAGCTGTTAACATTTTATCAAATCTATTTCCAATCTGGAAATTAATTTGAATTTATTTTTGGACAGTTATTTAGTGATTGCATCTACAATAACAATAGAGAAAATATTTCTGTAAATTAAAGATTAATCAAGAGTTAAGAAGTTTAATTAAAAACATTCTTTGAATAACTCAAAGTTTATATAAATAAGGCTAAAAATCTATTGTGTCAGAGTTTGGTCAACAGTCACTAGCCGACTCCATGTCTGTTTAATTTTGAGGGGCCTAAGCCACCTTCCCCTCCGTCTTCAGCCTGACTCTTCACCGTGCCGAGATGTAGCTCCTGCTGATCAAGAGTGCCCATGCCATCGAAGAATGCCGCCTGCCACAGAAGATTCATCAATACTTCATTCCATAGAATGCTGAGGTAACCAGAAGAACCAAAATCATTATAATCGTATTACCTAAATTCTAACTTGTAACTCTTTAAAATTAATGTTTTCTGTATATTTTGAATCTTTTTTAACTCACTAATCGGCGAGTATGCTAAATTAATAATTATCTTTTTTGTGTCGATTCTCTTCTATCTAAAGAATACTACTGTCAAAACTTCATCCAACTCATGCTTCTTATTATTTTTATAATTTAGTGCGGTTATAATTTATTTTTAATGATATTCTTATATTTTTCACTTAATTTTATTTGTAAATGCCAATCAAACCCAGTTTTACGAACTTCTTCTATATCCCGCTGTGGAATAGAAGGGGGGGTGGGATTAATGAGTTCTTTTAGTTATTTCTAAATAGCTTATAAGATTGAGTTTGTATTTTAAATAAATATATGCTTTTTTAAAAAATATTTGATCATAAGTTTATAAAAAATATATAAATACTTTTCAATCTGGGGTGGATATTGGTGTCCGTTAATTTTGTTAATTTCTTTATTGATCATCATCGCCAAAAGGCTGGTGACTTAAATTTATTTTGTTATTCGCACTTTTAAGTGCGCGAATTTTAGTTTTTTTTATATGTTAAACAAAATAATGATTCAAGAAGGGGCAGCAATGCTCACTTCATGTATTATAGCGTTAACTTTTAATAAATGAATATCTCACATGGGTCATTATTTTAACATATCATTATGTATTTGTTAAACCATTTAAGGCTTTATGTTAATATTTAAACTCAATGATTTCATATTCTTATAAAAATGTTGTTAGCATAGGCCACTCTTCATATTATTAAGCTTTATCTAGAGATGTGCGTCGGAATGCCCGAGTCATCTCATCTTCGTTTCAGGTCGTAAACAGGGTGATGAATATCCCTGGACTATATATATACTTGTGTAACGAGAGCAATGCATGGCATAATTCTGGCAAAGTTCAGCCCATTACAACTCCGTACGAGGAACCTTTGTCAACCGATTCCACAAAATATGGGTGGCAAGTCAGCTAAACTGTTTTCTTCTGTATTATGATAAGGCATCTCAAAAAAAAAAAATGGATCCGCAAATATTCGGCTATTATTCTAGCACTGCAATTTCCTATGTTTTGTTTTCTTGCCTGTTTGACAAAATAAATCGTAATGATATGTGATAATGAGACGTTTTTCTCTTTGTAATTTTTCATTGGAATTTAGATCCAATCTCTCATGAAGCTGCCCTCCCCTTTATTAAAATAAGCCATTTCCTATATTGATAGAGTTTCACAATATTTGATAGTTTTTTGATAACTTAATATTTGATAGTTAAATGTCGAAATTGTTTAATAAATAAATATTTTTTAGTATATTTTATAAATGCTATGAATGAAAATAAAACTATATTTCAGATACCAAGGGCATTTTATTTTAGTTGTATAAACTGCGAAACTCTATTATAGTATATTTATATGTGTTCTAAATGTATAAAACATCCACCAGCCACCCTGATGAATTTGTTTTTGTATCAATAAATAAAATCCGATTTCCAAATTACATGTTATGTATTGTAATGCTGCACTAAATTGATATCTGTTAAAATAAAAACAATTGACTAAAGATTGTCAAATATTTGTAACTAAAACAAAGTTTTAAATGCGTGAAGTTGATTATACATATATAAAATCTTGAATTTTTGTCAAATAAATATTTATATTTTTAAACTTAGTCTAGTTGTTTGAATCTCATTAATATATTTATGTATGTTTTTAACTTATATCTTGTGTTCATTCAATCTCTCATCATTGTCAATTGAGTACTCATGCAAAACGCTGTAGCACCAGGCCCGGAAATAATGAATTTATGTAGTATCACTGTAGGTGTTGTCTGTAGTGTTATAGATTTGGGGAATGGGCAAATAGGTTAGAATTTATGATTGCTCCTGACCTGTGTATCTCGGGCATGATTGGATTCAGGGTACTTTTGTTCAGATTCTAAATCTTGTTGGATGGACATACATTTTCGACCGGTACATTATTGAGCCTTTGCCAGCTTGGGCAATTATTTAAACATTAATTTGGATGCACCAACTTAAGTGCTCATTCATCAGGATATGTAATAATCAAATCCAATAATTCTAGGACATTAAAATATGCTGGTCATCATCAATGCTCTGGCCACTTAGTACCATTAATGTACTAGCCAACTGTAAACTTAATTTCTAAGACTAAACTAAAATAAAAGATAGTGCATGGGCTTTAAAGAATATACTCTTAGTTGCAACCAGAATGCTATCTAATCACCATCATCTGAATGCCCATGCACTAAAATACATCCCCATTTATATATCAAACCGTTATTCATGAATCCAGCTCAGGAGAACACAGGCTATTATTGTATGTGACCAAGAGATGATGGAAACAGATATTTAGAACTACTGGAATAATTTTCATAATTGAACACAAGTTTATTAACAATGAAAATGAAAAAAACAACAACTATATTATCATCTAGAATAAAGCTATGCATCTCAATTAAGACTTCTGATTTTGATTATCATACAATAATAAATTATCACATTGTGACTTACATATATGTGATTAATAATAGTTCAACACAATTGAAATAAAACAACTATATAAAAATAATAAATATTTCTTTTATTGAACCTGTTTTCACCCTATATTAGGGCCTTTTCAAAATACACTTCTAATATAATCACATGACCTTTATATCTATCACAATATATCAAGATATTAAGGTCATGTGATTATATTAGAAGTGTATTTTGAAAAGGCCCTAATACAGGGCGAAAACCGGTTCAATAAAGGAAATATTTATTATTTTTATATAGTTGTTTTATTTCAATTGTGTTGAACTATTATTAATTATTGAAAACAACATTATGGACAAATTTATGTTTGACCATTATTAAGGAATATATGTGATTAATACAAAATTCAAGTTATTACATAGTGGTTTACATATATATGCACACAAATGCACGATTTATAATATACAATTAATATATTTCAATTGATATTCAATAATGACAAAGAATGATTAAATTTTACACATATGTCCTATTTGACAAACATTGACATATATACACACACATAAATATGCAGTACAATTGACTATATTACAATCATCGTATAAATTAAACTTTTCAATTTTATAAAAAAATACTATAAATGATTAAAATTTTACATGTGTGTGTATATATATATACTGCACTGATGTTTACCTATTTTAATTTGATACAATAATATATTTTTCATAATTAATTTCTTGATTAACATTAAAAGTATATAAAATTCACATGTGTATGTGTAATATATAAAATATAATTTGATGCAGCTATTAAACTTTATTACAGCTTTTTCTTTTTAAAAAAAGTATAATCAATTTTTGACAGGTCATGTTTTGATTGTTGATTAATTAATTATCAACAGGATTTTAAATGTAAAATATCTTTTTTTTTTCTAAAATATTTTTGAAATCTGTTTTTTCTTTTAAAACAAAATAATTATTTCTGTATATAGCTATGGTCATCATAGGTCACTTCTCTAAAAGATTTTAAAATATCTTTTAAATCTTAATTCTGACTTAGATTTTTTTTTATTTTTAAAATATATAGAGTTTAATTAAACAATTTAAGATAATATGTAAGATTATATATCTCACTTTTTTAGAATGTTATTTTTGAATGAATTATTTACAAAACCTTATTTAAAATTTAGTTTATGTTATAAATAATGCTACTCACCATTGTATATATGTTTATCTGTACTTCTCTGCATATATAGATAAATAGCAGCATACATATACCAATTCTTCAAGTTTTCTCTTGGTAAGCTTGGTTTTTGGTTCATCATCAAAATATAATCCAGGCTTGTCATCATTAAGAAAAACTATAATTCAAGTATGGTTGGCATTCTCCCTTCTATCTAGAGCTTGGTGAGCTTCAGGCCAGCAAACTGAACATATGTGTAACTGAATTCCAACACAAAGGAGTGGGTCATTTTTCTCCATGTGAATTCAAACTACCATTGACTGTCCTACTGCCTTGATTTCAGCTACATCTTCATGGGAGCTCTGTCCAACTCTGATAGGTAACTGTAGCTAGCTATTCTGCTTTTCAAAAGATTATTAGTCAAGCCGTCTGTTCAGCTTTTATAAAATATATTTAGCCAAGACTTAATACTACATTTTCCTGGCCAACTCTTACAAAACTACAAGCCAAACTATATTGGTCAACTCTTCTCAAAAACTACTATCCAGACTTTGTAGCTGGCTAATTTGACCAGTTTCTTCTCAAAATATTAAAGCCAGAATCTTCTGGCCAGCTCTTACAAAAATTGCAAGCCAAACTGAACTGATATTTTTTATCAGAGCATTTATAGAATCATTTACTGAAAGTTTTTTAAATCTCTCTAATTCCTTATCTTGATTAAAATCAAATTTAATCTTTTCAAATCAATACTTTGAAATTTTACCAAAGGAATGATCTATGTGTTTTTACTTTAATCCTTTGGAATTTTTAATCTACGAAGATTTTTAAAAATAGATAAAAGAAATGTATATAAGCATTATTTCAAAAATAAATCATGATTATTTTTAAATTCAAAATCAGAATTACAATATTAATTTATAATAGTTTTAACAAGGCTGTAAACCTTAGCAATGAGCGTCTGAAAAAATCGTCACTAGGGACCTCTGTAGGTCTTTAAAACACATGCTTACGCTTTAAAGACCTACAGAGGTCCCTAGTGACGATTTTTTTAGATGCTCATTGCTAAGGTTTACAGCCTTGTTAAAACTATTACTGAAATAATAGTGAGCGTTTAATAAATTTATAATTACAATAATAATTTATTTAGATGTTTTTAAATGTTTTAATTAATAATAAAATTCTGTTTTAAATTGAGAATTATTTAACCCTTTACAATCATTATTATTCCAAGTGAAATGTAGAAAATATCTACAAAAATTTATGTCTCTGTGTATTTTAATTTTCCTTTATATATATATATTTGTGCACACACACTATATTATTGTCTGACATACATCAGACTTATAATATATATATATATAATATTCTCTTTTCAAATGCTTTCAAGGTTGAAAGTCTGAATTCATATTTCCTCTAATAATATCTAGTTCAAAGTATATATGCTATAATTGTATTTCAATACTTCATCTAGTGTGTGTAAATAAAGAAATTCTTTCAAATTTTGCAAAACTAGTTTTATTTCTGAATCATCTTACTAGAATACATAATTATTCTAACATTTCAATTATTTCATTATAATTGTTGTCAAGTATAAATCATAATTTAAAATACCGTTTACTTTGAGAATGATTATAATCAAACAGTTGAAATCTTGGATAATTATATACTTTTATAAATTAATTCAGGAATAAAATTAAGTTTTCAAGAAATTGTGTAATTAATTGTTTATGCTGTTTTGCATTATTCTTATTATAGTTGTTTGTCTTCATTTTTTTTTAATTTCCAATTTATTGCAAGCATCTATTGCAGTGATGCGGTCTTTTTGTACTTGTGATCTCTTCTTTGGATGAAAATTTGATGTGACTCTCACTTGTGAGATCCTTCCTCAGATGAAAATTTGACATGACTCAGTCTTTGTTTTTACCATAGCTAAATTATAAGTATGAGAATGTAAACATATTCATAATAAAATGATACTAGTTTTAATTAATATACGAATTTATATATCCTAATATTTTAGTATTAAGCACATATGAATTGAAAATTTTTGAAAATAATTGTATACTTATTTAAAAAAATATTTATATACAAAAACAATTTATTTTCATGTAATTTTTATCTATTTAAAAAAATTAAATTCTTTCAAAAAAAAAAACCTTGTCATTATCAAAAGTTAGTTTCTTTAAAATTCGTGACTCCCAACAATTTTCTGCAAATCCTTGAGGGATTGTGACCCACAGATTGCACACTACTGATCTATTGTTTTATCAGATCTATATATTTTTTCATAATAATCACAGTTTATAAACTAATTTCATTTGTATCCAGATTCAATAGGGCCACACAATATGTTATATCCACTTACCATGCTTATGACTTGGGGTTTGAGTTTAGTCCAGGCAAACATGAAATGCTTGAGATTTTAATGAGGTTTATGATTTCTTTCAGAAAGCAAGACCTTGTCCAATCAACCAGTCTCACAATTTTGACAAGGTTTGGAAAAATGCTTAAACTCTCATAAGCTGTAAATCTGCAAGTCTAGTGAATAATGCCTTCTCTTCTAAAGACTCGGACAGAAAATGGATTAATAAAAATCATCTTTAAGGAATTTCTTTATATATATATATTTATTGACCTTTTTTTAGATGTTCTTTTTTTTTCTAATATGTAAATATGTCATTTGATAGGTTATATAAATAAATAATCAGTTAAAATAAGATTGAAATAAACAACTATTAATAATTATAATATTTATCGAACCGGATTTCACCTCCATACTGCAATTAAAGTACTATCCCAATTTAACATACATTTCCAGAAAAAATAAGTATTTATATTAAGGTGCCTTTTATCCTCTAGATAAAGCAAATAATTTGGAAGCCTATACCTGCATATATATTCTTTCCACAACAGCGGCAAAACTTAGTCAGTGGAAACATACATTTCATCAGCTTATGAAAACATGAGAACAATGTATTCAATCACAATACAAGAAATATTGTATATCAAGAATAAAGAGCTGAAACTATATTGTTAATAATAGAATAATTAATGTAAAATTAATAGCAATAATTGTTTTATATATATATAAAGAAAGGCATATGGCTTTATTTCTCAGGAGTTCATTAGAAGTCCAAGTGCTAGAATTGATCCTGGGACCTCTTGATCTCAAGTCGGATGCTTTACAAACTACACCAAACTGGATTTTAGATATATTTGTTCAAATTTCGAATAACTGCATATCTAAAAAAGGGGTGATTAAGATACATTTCCAAGTATCAATGTTTCTAATTTCCATTTCATGCAAAACTGATGTTTAATTAACTCAATCATTCAATTATCATTAGCAAATGCTAAGTAATTAATCTTAGGTTGAATTGATGAGAGCTAATGTGCTGAACACACAAGATCTATTATTAAAACAGGCAAAACTCTCCATACAGTAGTGCCAACCAGAGTAATTAATGGATGCCAGAAGGCTTGTGCATAAAATCCCTATCTAGTGCCTACTCCAATATCCCCAGACTAGTTTCTGGCTTGTGGCCTTCGTCAGTGAGGAGCTTTGGATCTGAGAACACTGCACCTAGATCTTAGGATCTAATACAACCCTCCAGCAGCCATCTTTTATCTCTACTTAACTACAAAACTATGAGAATAAAATTGAAAATACAATAATATTTTCAATCTAAGCTCAATAACTTATATAGTCATATGGGTCTGAATCCAGTTCAGTACCCATACATTTTGGTGTCTTTGGCTTTTTAACAACCATAGCCACCATTATCTTATTAGGCAGGATTGGTATTAAACCACTAAACATCACATGATCACTTTCTTATGCTAGCACATTACTGTTATTAAAACAGGCAAAACTCTCCATACAGTTGGCACTGAGTGGGACTACTGTATGGAGAGTTTTGCCTGTTTTAATAACAGTAATGTGCTAGCATAAGAAATAGTGATCATGTGATGTTTAGTGGTTTAACACAAGATCTGGTGAGAAATTATATATACTAAATCCATAGTTTACTTTATTTAGCAAATTCAAACTATACCATTTGTATGTATATAAATACTAAAATGTATTTGAATTTATAATTATGAATAGTTATTGCATATTTAACATGGTAAAAGATTTAATTGTTTACTTTATTGAAAATATTAATGACATTATAAATGAGTACAGTTGCATGAAAAAATCTCCCATCAGTAGTGAAGAACACATTAGGTTTTACAGTCATTTTTTTAATTTTTGCTTTTACTGTCAATAAACTTCTGACCAACTCAGATAATTTGCACAGATGTTATTTTCCAGTCAATAATAGTCAGATACCTGTTTACACACTAGTAAAGCTAGGTTGATTAATCTTAAACTTATCATGACCTGAAAAATATTTTCAAATTTACTTGAACTGAACTGAAATTCACATCATGGATAGTATAGGTAGGTATACTAAACATTGAGCCAAATGTTGATTTAAATTAGCCAAATTGTTTCAAACTTTTTTTAAATTAAATGATTTGCTCAAATTCTTGCTTATTCTTTTCAGTTAACCCGTAATGAATAACCTCTATAATCAAATAATTCTGTAATTTAAACATCTCCTTTTTTTATAGATTGTATTATTTCATGCTACAATGAAAACAAAATGCAAAAGCACAAAAATATCAAATGCTGAATTAGGTCAAGTTCTACCAAATGAAAATCGTGTTTGGAATGATGTTCTTTTACCTATTCCACCAATTCCATCCAGTGATCTACAATGGTGTCAAATAATTGATATTACTTACGAATTACGTGTAAGATATATATATATTAAATAATGAATTCCAATAACTAACTGGTTATTACATGTAAGTTACATCACCACAGTCTTCATGAATAACCATGGTAATAGAATAACAATCTGTAACCAAGGCAATACTGTAATTGGGTACAATCCGTTTACTACTAATCTTGCCTTGACAACAGATTGATATTTTATTATGTTATTTAAGTATGATGGTAAAAATGATGGAATATATATATATCAATAAATATAATGGTAATTAACTATTATATTTATTATTTTTATTGTTATTATAATAGTTTATAATTAATGGACATTTTATTTATATTATATATGTATATATTAAACTGAACTACTTATCTTTCAAGATTCTACCCAAATTTCTTCATAGTCTAAATTATCTATTGTTTTACTTTGTTGCTTCAAGAAAAAGTCTACTTTAGACTATAAAGAAATTTTATTAGCATGTTTAAAAATAAATTATGATGCAGTTAATATATTTAAATTCTCGTACAGTTTTAGTTTTAATATTATGCACATGTAGTTAAAGATTAATATGTAATATTGATATTCCTTTCATTTATGTTTGTATTCAAAATATGCAAAAATGTTTGAATATTTGAGTAACCAAATGGTTTTATTTTTTTATAATATAGAATCATCTGAGAGCACTTTTGGTGAAGTTATGAGTGAACTTTATCAAAATTACACTCAGCTGATTTTATATCATGAAATAGTAAAACTTTTTTATTACATAGACATTCAAATGTTTTTGTGCATTTTGCTAAATATTTAAATATATTTGAAATATTTCCACTCTTGCTTGCACTAAATTCTCTGCCTGAAGGTAGGTTAAGTAAGCAACCAAGTGATATCATTTAATCGTAGTTGATAAAAGTTTACCATGATTTGCTATTCTTTTAATACTATCTTAATATAGTATATCAGTTTTAGCTCTCGAACCTTTGCACTATTAAGATGTGTGATACACTATATATTGATTCTAACTTAGCTTTATCATTAGATACCAATGATATCTGTCTTTAATTTCAGAAATTGCATTGTAAGCATTTAATCAATAGTTATTAAAAGACCCTTTAGGTATGTGCATTTTATTATCAAGTTTAATGGCTTGAAACTATAATATTTAAGATTTAATTCAAAGTCGCTGTTGCATTTTTATATGGATTATATTAAGTCAGCAACTACAAATACTTTTGACTTTTTGGAAAAGGATTTGCAAAAATTATTTGTGAATCTGGGATGAATATAATAAAAATCAATAATCTGCTATCTGAAGCCAAAAATACCCCAAAACTAGTCGTAGAAATCTCACTTTGTTACTATTGAGTATCTTGATTTTTCTCAAGGCTTATATTATTTGATTTATGAAGTTGAAGTGATGTCTTGCTATATTGCAAATTGTTAAAAGAATTAATAAAAGTTTAAACATAGTTAATTGTTTGGACTAAGATATTTTTTTTGAAAGATCAAAATGTTTATTAGGAGACAATAAGATATTTGAAAGTATTGAAGGATTAATTTAGATAATTTATATCTTTTCAAATTATTATTATTTTTTTTCTTAAATTGTTCATTTGTGTGTGTGGGAGTTTAGAAAAATGCTTAAATTTCCTACTTTAACATTTTTGACTAATATTTTCAAATTTTTTATTTTGTTAATTTTATGGTTGTTATGGCATGTTTTTTAAGAGATTAAAAGATATTACAGTTTATGTGATATTCCTGTATAAAGTTAAATTGCTTATTTGGAATAATTTTTAATTTAGAAAAAACTAATCGATTTTTAATTTTTCTGCTTGTAAATTAACTACATATGTATTTATATCAAAGTGCCACAGCAGATTATCTTATATAAATTGTATCACTGCAGCCTTCATGTTTAAACAAATCAATAGATTATTGCTAATCTATTGTCAGTGCAACATTCCAATTAGGTAGTCAATTGTTTTGACAATAGAATGCTTAATTTGTATTGGTTTTTGAAGCATGGGAGTTGTGGTGATGTAATTTATATATATATAATCAATAAAAATAATAAATATAATGACAACTATTATACAGTCTTTAAATCCACAGAAGTACTTTCGATTAATTTCTTAACCCTCCTGAACTGCCATTAAATTCAAAGAAACATAAGGAAAGCAAACACATCTTCAACTCAAATTCCATGAATCCCCAATTTTAACTTTAGCAGCTTGTCTATTAATTATATTTATTTTATTTCTATTTTTTAAAATTGCCTCCTTAATTTTTCTCTTATTATGTTTTCTCTTTTCATGAAGAATCTTAACAGTTTCAATATTAAACTTTAATTTATATTTACATGTCATGATCCAAGAAAACTGAAGAGGGAAGCCATAATAAAAGAAAAATTAAGGAGACAATTTTAATAAATAGAAATAAAATGAATATAATTAATAGACAAGCTGTTAATGTTAAAATTCGGGATTCATGGGATTTGAGTTGATGATTTTGGCTTCCGTTATGTTTTTTGAATTTAATGGCAGTTGAGGAGGGTTAAGAAATTAACCAAAAGTACTTTTACAAAATTGAAAGACTGTATATAATACTTAATTACAGTTATATTTATTATTTTTATTGTTATTCCAATAGCTTTTAATTAACAGACATTTTATTTGTATATATATATATGTAATTCAAGTATTTATAAATCTTGTCACCAGATAGTATTCAATAATATCAAATAAAGTATCACATGATTTAATTTACTTATTTTTCACATTTACATTAGTAGCAATAATTCATTCTAGTCACTTTAGAGATATCTAGTCTATGTTTGAGTAATCAATGATTCTTAGATGATGATAGTGGCACATTCAAATCCAGTTCATTTTTGACCACTGGTTTTCATTGTAAAGCATGAAAACTTTTAGTTGATAAAGATTCAAGCTTGCAGTAAATGGACTAAGAAAGAAATTAATATGAGTGAATTATTGTGGAACAAATAAACAAAACCCCAAAAAGGTAAAAGGTGGCTGCTGGAGGGCTGCATTAGATGCTAAGGTCTAAGTGCACTGCTCTCAGAACCAAGGCTGTTTACTAAACTAATCTGGGAATATTGGATGAGTAGGTACTAGAAAGAGATTTTAAGCACAAACTTTCTTGCACATTGACTCACTGGGTGGCGCTGCTGTACGGAGAGTTTGTTACTGGATTACTGCTGCTAATATATAGTGAAGTACAATCACCATATTTTACTTCACTCATATGCTATTTTTAAAAATAATAAGTAAAAATAAAATTTGTAAACAAAACTAAATTTTAATTTCCTGGTTCACATAGCAGTTATTTAGAGTGGGGGGGGGGTGCTCCATGCACTTGAAATTATAAATATCAATCAGATATTGTATTTTTTGCTTTTTATTTGTCAATTTTCATCTATGTGACATTGGCATAAAGTGTTTGCATATATAATTTAAATATCATAGTAATTACATAATTAAAATGGTTAATCATAATATTTTTTTCTCGGCTACAATATTAAAAAAGGTTTATTGACATTTTTTTAAAAATTTATTTAACTTCAATAGATATTAACTAACACCAATTAAAATATCCATGTTTCAATATTGTACTTTATTGTCAACAAAGGTTATATGATGATTATATATTTATGTCTTGGTTAAAGTGGCATGATGATTTTTACATATTTGTTTTCACTTTGAGATTTTCATTGCTAATTATATAGATAGAGAGATATTAATTTATGATATTCTTGTCATTGCTATCATTGTTTAATTTTTACTTTCGTTAGTTTGTGATTTTGTTATTGGTTAGAGCCCCTCCTTCAATCTCTCATTTATATTCTGTTATTGACTGTTGATGGGTCAAGAGTTTTAATTCATTGATTCAACTATGTATCAACGTTTCATATTGTCTCTTTAGTTTCTTGTTAATTATTGGTTTTGATTGAATAGGCTGTGTTTATATAACTGCTAGTGATTGCATGCTCTTATAAGTTAGCTTGCAATTTTAGTAGCCACCAGGTGGCTGAAAAGATACCTGGACCTGCTATCTTTGCATCTGTAATTCCTTATTTGTTGTAGTTTGTTGTAAAAGATTACCAGATGTCATCTGGTGTTATTACCCAGGCTGAATATACTTCGTGTGCACCAATTAAAATATTTATAGGCATGCAAAAACACAAAAATTGTTTCTTCTAAGAGGTCCTTTTAATTTAAGAAAAAAAGTACAGTACTTTTTAAAAAAATTTAATAGTCTGTATTTTTTTATTATATGTAACTCTTTTTGGATTTTTTTAAAAAAGGGCTCAGTAGTTTTTGTTTTGATTCTAAATGAAATTACTTTTAATAATTAAAACTTAAAAGTAATTTCAAAATATATAAATATAGTATATTGTATATATGTATTTTTTATTTTTATTAATTATTAAGAAAATTTACAGTGTATTATAGAAGAATTTACACTCATATATGATGGACAAAACTATATCATGATTCTTATTCCCAGGAGGCTGTAAAGTCATCTGTCAAGGCAATGGTTGAAGGCTGAAGGTGGACTGTACTAAGAATCCCATGATTGTGGATCCAGGATGACATTTGATGATGACTTTTTATTTAAGTATTTACAATTGCAGATCACTTTTAAATGAATGAAGATTACATGAATTGGAAGAACTGTAATATTAAATGGGACATTGTAGAATACTTTAGAAGTTAGAAGAATAGGTGAACAAACAATTGATTTAAAAACATTCATGTATTTTATTACAAAAGCATAAATGTTGGAAGCATAAGTAGGGTTGAATTCATTATAAATATAAAGTTGAAGAACAAAATTGTGAAGATTGATGGTGTATCAGAGAAATTGACAAAATTGGTTATTCGGCTTTAATGGAAGATATCAAATGCACATAATTCAACAAGGTTTCATTCTGATGAAGAAGTAATGAATTTTTATATGGATGTATAAAAGGCTTTTGATCAACCCAAACAACATTTTAAAATTCTCATGGGAGACTTTAATTTTAAAATTGGTAAATAATTGAAACATTAAATGACTGCAGGTAAATTTAGTTATAGTGATAGAAATAAGAAAGGACACAGACTGATAGAGATTGCAGAAAAAAAAGAATTCTTTCTTTGGGAAAAATGCTAAACGAATGGATATAGAAGCATCTAAATAAAGATATAATAAAATTGAATTATATGTTAGCTAATAGAAAATAAATATTTCAAGATTGTAATATTCTTAATAAATTCAATACAGGAAGTGATTATTAATTACCAAGATGTAAAATACGTGGTAATTCTAAATTAGAGACAAAAAATATTAAGAAAAACAATATTTGCAATTGATATTCCTAACCTTCAGAAACATTCCAATAAATGCAAATTAGAACTTGCAAATCATTTTAAAATATTAACAGATTTTGAAGATGGTTCTGATTTGAAGGAACTTAATAGGAAAATAACTGATACATTATTAAAAATTACAAAGGAAGTTGATATAAGAAAGTAGTAATTGACTGATAAATTTTGTGCTGAGATGACAATGGAATATAAAACTATATAAAAATGATATATTAAGAAGAATTGAATATTTAGAATTTTGTAAAATGGTACAAAAAGATGTTAATAACAATATAAGAAAATATTTTTGTGAATTAGCAAGAAAAGTTATAGAAGAAAATAAATATCTCAAAAAATATAAAATAGCATTTTGGAATCATATAATAAGAAGAAAATACAGAACTATTAAAATAAGGATGACATCATGAAATGGGTGAAGAGTTCTATGAAGGTTTACATAGCAGTAAGAAACAAGAATACAAAGTATTTCTTACCATTAGTATATCTTAGAAATTGTCCAGTATTTTAAATGAAGTAAGATATGCAATTAAATTATGAAAAAGGAAAAGCTACCAGCATCTTAAAAGAGGCAGGTGAATAAATTGCTGGCAAAATATATACAAAATATCTAAATGATAAAGATGTACCAGAATACAATAATAATATTGATATTTAAAAAGGTGATAAAGAAGATATTAGAAATTACTCACTTATCAGTCTTTTCTGTTCTGTATACAATTTTTATCACGATAGCTTGTCTATAATGAATTTAAAATTTTAACCAACCAAAAGAACAAGCTGGATTTAAAAGTGGTTTTAGTACAGAAGATCATATCCAAGTATTGAGAGAAGTTATAGAAAGGACCAATGAAAGTTAGTTGTTATTATATTTGGACTGATGGGTTATGAAAAGTCATTTGATTTTTAAGCATTTTTTTTTTCTGTGATTGAAGCATTGAATCATCAAGATATAGATCCAGGATATTGTCATATTCTGAAGAATATCAAAATACAGCAGCCATAATTAAATTACATAGTTATACTAAGAAGATTAACATTGAGAAGAGTGTACAAAAAGATGACTCCATATTTTCAAAACATTTTGCAGCAGTTTTATAAGTATTTTGTGGATTAAAATGGGAAACTAAGGTATTAAAAGTAAGTGGAAATTATTTAAGTCATCTAGATTTTGCAGATGCTATAATTGTTTTTACAAATAATGTTTTAGATGTTCAGAAAATATTGAAGATGAAAGTAAGAAAATAGGACTAAAGATAAATATTAAAAAGGCTAAAGTAATGTTCAGTAGATTTTCTCAAAAGAAGAAAATAAAAAGTTTGATAATGATGAGTTAAGAGAAGGTAACAACTACAAATATCTTGGCTGAATTATTAATACATATGAAAACAAAGAATGAAATTAATCATAGAATTAAATTAGGATAGCGTGCTCTTGGTAAGATCTGAGACTTGAAAAATTTAATAGAAAAATAATACAAAGACTTCAGACCATACAATAAAGTATGAAGAGATCTATATTAGGAGTAACAATAAGTATTCAAAAACAAAAATACAAAAGAACAAACAGGTATTGCTGACATCATTTGAAAGAATTAAGAGACTGAAGTGGAGCTGTACTGAATATATTGCTAGAAGAAATGATAATAGATGGACAATTGAAATCTTAAACTGGATTGTGATTTGCAGAGGCTAGAAATCAGAAAAACTGGATTAAACTTGGAGAGATCGTCATCTTGTAGTGTATTAATAATGTTTAAAAATATGTTTTTATATGTTAAGATGTATGTATTCTCTCTATGTGTGTGTGTGCATGTGTTTTTATATAATCGATACATATTGTAAACAAAGCAATGTAAGTAAAGTACAAGTTGTTCACTTATTAATGTCATCTACTAAATGGTGTTGGAACAAAGCTAAATACCGTGAGTATTCCATTGTGTTTATAAACTGTCTAAAGAAATCACAAGTATTAAATAAAATTTATTCCATTATTGATACTGTAACAGTCAGAAAACGTGTGACTCGTAAACATAGTGCAGAATTCGACCACCGCACAGAACAGCAGCACCATCGAGGTAGCGAAGCCATCTGTGGTACTGAGTTCGAACATAGTTTATCAGTTCTACAATACAATCCATGAAACAACGCATCTGATGCGACATTAGTAAATATTTCTTTAGGCACGGTGGTCAGGGATATGCAAGAGATTCATGATTTTATTTTCGAGTTAGATTCATGATTTTATTTTCGAGTTAGCCAATAATCAAACTAATATTAATTAAACATTCGTATTTACATAATCGAGGAAATATTGTATAGAATGGATATCGAATAAATGAAACGTAACTGCAGACGTATAGTTTAAAATTATTTATTAACATATTTTAATAAGATCATTTACTAATAATATTTTATGGATTAAAAGCTTCAGTAGTGGGATTTGCGACATGATTATATTTTAAAGAATACATTTATTTATTGGTTTACAAAAGGAATTCATTTATTTGAAGGCGTAATCTAGCTACCTAAAATTCTCGAGTAAGTATTTCTAATGCGCATGCCTTGAGGGATTTATACCTTTGCAATGCAAGAGTCTAAAGTAAGATTTAAGAGTAGTGGTGGACATATATTTATTTATTTAATTAAAATGTTTATTTATCACTAAGGGCAAACATTTATTTGAGAGTGAATTATGAAGATAATGCAGAGGCGGAGTGATCTATAGAATAATAAAATTAAGTAAAGGAACACGTACGCTTTAGAAAGGCGATATGGAATGGCAGTATATCGAAACTGCAATGCCGTGAATGAGTTTATAAGAATGTCGGGCTGGTCTCTGCCATCGGCCTGACGAAGTAAGGTGTCACATAAGCATAACCAGGGACAAGCGGTCCGTGTCGCAGTTTGCCAGCTGGCTGCATGACATCGTCAAATCCTACGGGAGCACCCATTATGTCTGCTTGTGTAGCACAACTGGGGTTAATTTCAACCCTGAAGAATCCGGAAATTTCACGGTGGAATGCCCACATCTCTAAAACATAACACATGTATAATGTATAAACGATTATGATAAGATTTAAATAGATTTCTAACTCGGCCCTACATTATCAACATTTACTAAAGAACTTTGGCGACTCTCAAAGAAATGTAATTTTATGGAATTATTCATTAAGATTTAATAAATGCAAAACATATATAAACTGGGGATTATTACAACTAATATGCCAGCCATTTGCGAAGTAGTAGACTCTGCATTACAATAAATGATGCATTGAATGCGTGTTGATTTATATGAAAGTTAAGTTATTTATGAAAGTAATGTTAATGAAATCTGATACGCACTCACTGTTTCAAGTGATCATAGATTTAAACTTTGAAAATAGAGATAATTATGAGCATGCAATAATTAAATAATAAATATAGATAAAATGTAGATTTTAGAAATATGCACCCAAGAAAGATAGAATGAGGTAAGCTAGATTATTAGAGAAATTTACACATTAAGTTAATTATTCAGTTTTAGTTATACATATGGTAGTTTTTACATTTTATAATTTCGATAAGTAGTATGAAGAAGAGCTGTAGCATATTATTAGAGTACTCTAGAGTTTGAACACAGACAGGTACCTGTTTTATAAGAAGTTTTCCGAGTCCATTGGTTTAGTAGCAAATAGTTCATGAGTGGCAATTCTTGTATTTAGACGTTTCATTTTACTTTAACAGCAGCAGCAGCTTTCTCATTTATTTCAGGCAGCAGATCTTCATGGTGAATTTATGACGGGCAATGGAAAGTTCAGCATCCGATAGGCCATCTCCCGATAGAGTATAATCTAGGTGCTTTTACTTGGTCATACCTTGGCAGGAACAATTTATTTTTATATTTTGGAGACTCAGTGATCGAGAGCAGAGCTAAAGGTTAAGTGAATGTCTCCAGCAAGTCTCAGATGGCCTCTTTTCTTATCTTGATCTTTCACATTTTTGTTTAGATATTTTTAGGTTCTACTTAATCTGCCCTGAGGATAATCAATGCATTTTGTTGGTTTTAATTATAAAGAAAGCTGCCGTTCTATTGTTTACATTTTACATTTACTCATTACATTTTGGGGAATTTTTCTTTAATTAATCTATTATCTATCACTGACCGATGCTTTTAAATTTCAAAGACAAAAAGGATTATTTTAACTTTTAATTAAATATTACATCAGATTTTTTTAGAATTATTATTAAATGAAATTTAAACAAAGCAATAAATACGAACTTTATAATCCAAAATAAATGATTAAAATTATACAAAACTATATAACTAAAAGAAATCTAAATTATATTATTTTATCCCTATTTATTGCCTTTAATTTGAGATCGAAATGTGTGTGTGTTTATGCTGAATTCTACATATATTTATACATTTTTAATATTGCTACACACACACAATTCGATACCAAAAAGTTTAAATTTGGGTGGGATAGACTGGTCACTGAGAGACGACAGAAAAAGGTGAAACTTAAGATTTGAATACGAATCTTACTGTTTCATTTCCCCGTACTTCCCGTGAACAATTAAGGAAGGACAAAAGGAGGCAAGAAAGAGAAAAAAAAATTTTTACATTACATAATTTAAATACAAAAACATTATTATTGTTTTTACAGATATATTGAAATATAGAAAGCAGAGATTACATGAAGCAATGAACAATTTATATACCCGGATCTAGAATTTATAGTTTAATTAAAATGGCCTAATTTGGCCGGGTCTGGTTAAAATCATAGTAATAATTAGTTAAACTGAATGTATATATATATATAATTCTTAGAATAGGATTAGTTAGTATAATATATAAAAAAAATTTTTAAGAGTGATAGTAATTAAAACAATAATATATATAACAAAATTTCTATCTAAAACCCTATTTGACTAAAGTACATTCCATTCAACCAAGTTCATTATATCAAGTTCATTTTAATATTTTCATATACGTTTAATAACCATCCTAATAGTCTAATATTTTTACAACCCCGGGTCAGGTGGATAATACTGATCTCTCATCGTCGATGACTGCGGCCTTGGGTTTTCTAATCTTTGCCTTTTATCGGGTCGTTCTTTGGCCCAATAGTTAAAATCCAATGTAGTGAGAAATTCAATCATTTCTTCTATGTCTTCGATCCGACTGCCTGCCATTAATTGTTGGATGGTTAGCGGCATACTACACTGGATGGTCCCTATGATGTGTGAATCTGAAAAGGTGAACGTTGTAAGGGATTTAAACCAGTTCGCTTGGTGGAGGAAAACTGTGCGTCTCTTGGGGTATCGTCCCATATTTTTCCTGGCAGAGCATATTGTAGATACCCTTTGATGTTCGTTGCTCCAGTAATGCTTCATTAATGCATCTTTGTATTTTCTATGGTTTTAGGCTTTCATCTCACCATATTCCACCAGTCCTTGGCAGATTCCTGTAGATGGTAACTGGCTATCGCTATCTGCTCATCTGGCCCTGTCTTATGAACTTGGAAGATCTTTTGTAAGCTCTCTAAGTGGGCTTGAGGATTTTCTCCTATCTCCTCTCTAAAGATTTTGATGTGGATCATCTTTGCTAAGTAGCTTTGGTGTCCAATGTCCATCTTCGTCTCTTCTTTAATGACTTCCTTCTCTGGTTCTTGTGGGCCTTCATTGGCTGGAATGAGGTTTCTTTGCTCATCACACTTTTTCATATTTACACACTACCTTCTTGCCCTTCTACTATCATCAGTTCATCTGATCTCTCTGACTTCCTTTCCTTTTCCATATCTTTAATCTCTTCTTCCTTTTTACTAACTGGGGATATTCCAAAATGTTCCTTTATGGCTTCTAACTCTCTCCACATAGTGTCTTTAAATTCCTGATATTCTCTAACTCTTATCTTTTCTTTTTCCTGTCTCTGTTTTGATTCTTCATCTCTTCTTTTTCTCATTTCCTTCTCATACATTTTCTTCATTTCTTGCATATTCTGTCTGAGTATTTCCTCAATGAACTTGAAATTAAAGTCCATTGATCCTCTGTATTGTTGCGGAGCTTCCCTTTGCTCGGGTGTCGACTCCAAAGCTTAGATAAATCTACTTGCTCTATATCAATATTTTCTGATTCCATTTTCTTAATATGATTTATTTATTTTATACTACTAGCATTTGACTACTCCCCACCAGTATATTGGCCCTATAACACTCTTTCGCTGCCCTCACCTACTCTACATTGCCCTATCTCTATATTGCTGCATTTAACATATATATTATAACGAACTACTGATAATGCGTATAATAAGCCACTGCTGTCTATGATATATATATATTTGTACTTTAACAAAATATTTACTGTTAACATATATAACAAGCTTCTGCTGTCTATGCTATATATATATAACGGTGCTTTAATAACAAAAATTCAATGCTACTTGCTTTCTCATTTAGCGACTGATTACTTTTTTTTTTTGACATATATATATATAAAAATATTTCATTAGATCCGAGTATTTTCGTTCCTGCTTAAATTACACACACACCCCTGCTTTCCTTAAATTTGTTATTACGCCTACTGTCTTTTCATTCACTTGACCCACATTATTTCACTCGATTTATTTTTTTTTTCATTATTTTTATCAAAACAAAATCGTATATATATAGAATAATTAGCTAACTCGAGTAACGAACGCTAACGAACGCTAAAAGAAATTTATATGTGTTATATTTTGCTCAGGGTATATATGGGTTTTTTGTATCGAAAGCTCCACGTTGGAAAGCGCCAAACGCTAAAAAACATTTTACTATGTAACAGTCAGAAAATGTGTGACTCGTAAACATAGTGCAGAATTCGACCACTACACAGAACAGCAGCACCATCGAGGTAGCGAAGCCACCTGTGGTACTGAGTTCGAACATAGTTTATCGGTTCCACAATACAATCCATGAAACAACGCATCTGATGCGACATTAGTAAATATTTCTTTAGGTACGGTGATCAGGGATATGCAAGAGATTCATGATTTTATTTTCGAGTTAGCCAATAATCAAACTAATATTAATTAAACATTCATATTTACATAATCGAGGAAATATTGTATAGAATGGATATCGAATAAATGAAACGTAACTGCTGACGTATAGTTTAAAATTATTTATTAACATATTTTAATAAGATCATTTACTAATAATATTTTATGGATTAAAAGCTTCAGTAGCGGGATTTGCGACATGATTATATTTTAAAGAATACATTTATTTATTGGTTTACAAAAGAAATTCATTTATTTGAAGGCGTAATCTAGCTACCTAAAATTCTCAAGTAAGTATTTCTAATGCGCATGCCTTGAGGAATTTATACCTTTGCAATGCAAGAGTCTAAAGTAAGATTTAAGAGTAGCGGCGGACATATATTTATTTAATTAAAATATTTATTTATCACTAAGGGCAAACATTTATTTGAGAGTGAATTATGAAGATAATGCAGAGGCGGAGTGATCTATAGAATAATAAAATTATGTAAAGGAACACGTGGTACGCTTTAGAAAGGTGATATGGAATGGCAGTATATCAAAACTGCAATGCCGTGAATGAGATTTATAAGAATGTCGGGCTGGTCTCTGCCATCGGCCTGACGAAGTAAGGTGTCTACATAAGCATAACCAGGGACAAGCGGTCCATGTTGCAGTTTGCCGGCTGGCTGCATGACGTCAAATCCTACGGGAGAACCCATTATGTCCGCTTGTGTAGGACAACTGGGGTTAATTTCAACCCTGAAGAATCCTGAAATTTCACGGTGGAATGGGTCATCGCGTCTCTAAAACGTAATACATGTATAATGTATAAACGATTATGATAAGATTTAAATAGATTTCTAACTCGGCCCTACATTATCAACATTTACTAAAGAACTTTGGCGACTCAAAGAAATGTAATTTTATGGAATTATTCATTAAGATTTAATAAATGCAAAACATATATAAACTGGGGATTATTACAACTAATATGCCAGCCATTTGCGAAGTAGTAGACTCTGCATTACAATAAATGATGCATTGAATGCGTGTTGATTTATATGAAAGTTAAGTTATTTATGAAAGTAATGTTAATGAAATCTGACACGCACTCACTGTTTCAAATGATCATAGATTTAAACTTTGAAAATAGAGACAATTATGAGCATGCAATAATTAAATAATAAATATAGATAAAATGTAGATTTTAGAAATATGCACCCAAGAAAGATAGAATGAGGTAGCTAGATTATTAGAGAAATTTACACATTAAGTTAATTATTCAGTTTTAGTTATACATATGGTAGTTTTTACATTTTATAATTTCGATAAGTAGTACGAAGAAGAGCTATAGCATATTATTAGAATACTCTAGAGTTTGAACATAGACAGGTATCTGTTTTATAAGTTTTTCGAGTCCATTGGTTTAGTAGCAAATAGTTCATGAGTGGCAATTCTTTCTTGTATTTAGACGTTTCATTTTACTTTAACAGTAGCAGCAGCTTTCTCATTTATTTCAGGCAGCAGATCTTCATGGTGAATTTATGACGGGCAATGGAAAGTTCGGCATCCGATAGGCCATCTCCCGATGGAGAATAATCTAGGTGCTTTTACTCAGTCATACCTTGGCAGGAACAATTTATTTTTATATTTTGGAGACTCTCAGTGATCGAGAGCAGAGCTAAAGGTTAAGTGAATGTCTCCAGCAAGTCTCAGATGGCCTCTTTTCTTATCTTGATCTTTCACATTTTTGTTTAGATATTTTTAGGTTCTACTTAATCTGCCCTGAGGATAATCAATGCATTTTGTTGGTTTTAATTATAAAGAAAGCTGCCGTTCTATTGATTACATTTTACATTTACTAATTACATTTTGGGGAATTTTTCTTTAATCTATTATCTATCACTGACCGATGCTTTTAAATTTCAAAGACAAAAAGGAAACATAAGATTATTTTAACTTTTAATTAAATATTACATCAGATATTTTTAGAATTATTATTAAATGAAATTTAAACAAAGCAATAAATACGAACTTTATAATCCAAAATAAATGATTAAAATTATATAACTAAAAGAAATTAAATTATATTATTTTATCCCTATTTATTACCTTTAATTTGAGATCAAAATGTGTGCATGTTTATGCTGAATTCTACATATATTTATACATTTTTAATATTGCTACACGCACAATTCGATACCAAAAAGTTTAAATTTGGGCGGGATAGACCGGTCAGTGAGAGACGACAGAAAAAGGTGAAACTTAAGATTCGAATACGAATCTTACTGTTTCAATACATCATAATTTGTTATCAGATAAGAAATGATATCTAGCTTTAGAAATAATCTTAGAATATTTACTAATGGTTTTTTTTATATCATAGGTAAAAGGGTTAATTGCGTATTTTTTGATCTTCAAGCAACCTTCAATTATTTATAAAATGTTTATTACCATTGTGTTAGCAAATGCATTACAGAAGTTTGTCCCTAAATGAAATCTTAAAAACAAATTGTATCTTGGACTAAATGAAAAACTTTGTTTTTGCAGGTAAAAATTCATTTGACCATATTATTAGTCACATATTGTTTTATTATATTATTAAATGTGACATCAGACAAGTGTTGCACATACAGGTCTTCATGTAAATACCTTGCTAAATATGTGATTTCTATGTAAAGAGATCAAAACATAAAATCAATTGTATTCACAAATTTAAAAAGGCAATAGCCAGAGGTCATCACTGATGACTGTCCTGAACAGTGACAGTACTAGCATGGGATTCCAACCTGGGTCCTTAGATTCTTGAGTATTGAATTTTAACATAAGACTCTAACCAACTGAGCCATTGGTTTTTTTAGTAAGTTTATTAAAACTTTTTTTAATCTAAAAAAGACAGTGATTTATTTGAGAACAAAGATAACATTTTGAGGCCTAAGGTTGGGAAATACATGTTTATCAATTGCCATTGAAAGAAAGTAAAGTTTGTCTCCTTTTGTACAAAGTTGTTTGAAGAGTATGAGAGGAAATAATATGGATTGCAATGGATATATAATGGTCATAAAGAAATTAGGTATGCTGTGGTAGAACGTACCGTATGTAATGATGTTTATCACTTGAAAAGTTTAAATAAGACTAGGAAGGATGTAACAGGTTTATAGTTATGTAGACAGTGTGTAAATATGATAAAAGAAGTGAAAAAATGATTTTTAAGTGTTGATAGCGTAGAGAAAGTGAAAAGAAATGGAGCAAAATGTAGTTGAAGAAGATAGAATAAAGTATGTTTTTAGTGGAGTAACGAGATATGGATGAAAAATAGGTAATGCAATAGAGACAGTTAGCCAAAGAAATAAGCTAGAGGGTAAATGATGTAGAATCATAATTAAAATTGTTAGAGACATGTGAGCAGATAAAGGAATTATTGAAAAGGAATGATAGAAAAGAAGTAGATAAGAAAGTAGAGAAGGTGGAAGAGAGTGTTATAGATGAAGTAGAGAAAGTAAACTATAAACAGTATTGATAGGATATTTACTAATTAGGGAATGTGGAGATATAATTGCAAGGAAAAATAGAAATAGGTACATAAGAATATGTCTGCCTGGAGCTAGAATTAGGGATGTTAGAGATAAGGTAAAGAAACAAGGGAGTAGAGATGAGGATGTTATGATAGAGACAAATAATATGTCAGAGCTATCAGGGAGAGTAATGGATGAGGACATAGAACTGATTAGGAATTTGAATAAGATTAAAGGAAGAGTAGGAATAATTGAATCATTACCAAAATCTGACAATGGATATATATTAGATAGGGCATTTTCTATAAAGGAGATTGAAAAAATTGTGTGAGAGAAATAAGGTATGTTTGTGGATGTGTGTGATTTTTTTATTAGTAAAAGGGAGTTATATAATAAAGTTGTATTGCACTTAGCAAAACAAGGAAGTGAAGTATTAGGCAGTTTGATTTATAAAGAATATAGTTCAGGAAACTTATAGGGGGGGGGGTATGGTTTTGAATTGCAGTGTTATCAGAAAGAAGAATGGACAGGATGAAAGAAATAAACACAGGGTAGCTGATTTAGATATAAATAGGGAATAGGTCTGTAAAATTAATGGTAAGCAAGTTATTTATAAATGTAATGGAGAAGAAAGCATCAAATGAATTTATAAAAAAGTAGTTGGGAGAAATGTTGTTAAAATTGGATATTTGAATATGCAAGGCAGTAGGAAACCAAAAAAGTGGCTGGAGTTAAACAAAGCAGTTATAAATGAAGAGCTTGAGGTACTAGCAGTAGTAGAAACACATGTAAGAGAAGAACCTATACTGGAAGACTTGGTATGGCAGAGTATAAATAGAAAAGAAAAAAAGGGGTGGTGGTATAGGAGTTATGTCAAAAAAATATTTGGATACTGTTAAATGTCAAGAACATTCATGGTTTGAAATAAGGTTATGAAGACAAGAATGGCAGCTGGCTATAGCATATATAGACACTTAAGATGGAGTAAACAGTAGCATATATGAATGCCTAGTTAAGGATATACCAAGTTTCAAAGAAAAGGGAAAAAAGAAATAATGGTTATAAGGGGATATGAATGGACATATTGATGAAATTGAAGATATGGATAAGAAGAATGGACAGCTTTTGAAGAATTTTTGTCAGAGAGAAAATTTGAGCATTGGAAATTTGTCAAATATTTATAAGGGACAATACACATGGTCTAGAAATAAATATATTCCACACAATAGATTATGTATTAGAAGAGAAAGAGAGAATGAATAAATTATGGAAAATTAAAGTGTTTGATAATGAAGAGAAAGTGTAATAGTGATCATAACTTCTTTATAATAGAAATGGTTAATAAGGTGATGAAAAGTAGTAATAAAAGTAGAAAGGATAGTGAAAGATGTGGATGGAGAATGAATGATAAGACTAAATTAGAGAAATATAAAATAAAAGTTAAAGAAACTATGGAAGAGTTGGTTGGGGAATATAAGCTCTGGTATGAAGAAGTAGAAAAAGTGCCAAATAGGGTTATAGGTAAGAATATTCAGAAGAATAAAAGTAACAGGAAAGTGAGAGTTAATAAAATTGTAAAAGAGAGGGAAAAAACATGAAGAGAATATAAGTGTGCTATTAAGAACAAATAGAGTGAAAAATATATCAATGTTAAATGGTAAAGTATTTAAAGAAAAGGAAATTGGCTGAAATAGATAATTATTAAAAAAGAATGAAATTGAATAATAAATTGTTGGAGGATATATAAAAGTGGAAGAGATGGAAGTAAAAAAATTTGGAAATACATTAAAAGAAGGAATGTAGGGAAAAGAGAAATAATATTACTAGATGATGAGGGAATAGAGTGTAGCTCTATAGAAAAATTAGACATTTTAAGTATATAATGGATATAAAAAAAAGGTTAAATGTGAAGCACAGAGTGATAACAAACATGAAACCATATAGTAACAGAAATATTAGGCTTATAGAAAATGAACTGAATGAGGTAGGGAGGAAATAGAAAAGTGGAAGGACAAGAGGTTTGGATAGATGGGCAGCAGAGGTGGTACTGAATTTTTTAATAAGATGGCACAGAAGAGAGATTTTCCAGATAGTTGGAGTAATACAAGAGTAAGGCTACTATTTAAAGGAGAGGGTAAGGATTATAGAAAATTAAGCAAATATAGATCAATAGTGGTAACATCTGGGTTATATAAAGTTTTTACATATATGGTGGCTGGAAGGATCAAAAAATGAATAGAGGAAAATATAGTGAGAGAAATGCAAGAAAGTTTTCGATCAGATAGGCATATAGGAGATAGTTTATTTGTAGTTACACAACTTATAGATACAGTAGAAAGACAGTTATATATGGTTTTTATAGATATAGAGAAAACATATGATAGAGTAAATGGGAATAAATTCTGGGTACATTTAGTAAATTTGGAAATAGATGGAGCTTTAGTGGATATTATTAAAAGATTATGTGAAATTAATTACTATATGTATCAATGGACTGGGACTTGAGGCAAGGATGCCCTATGTCATCTATTTTGTTTTTGTTGTATTTGAGAGAAATGGAGAGAGCAATAGAAAGAGGGATAGAGATATCATTAATAGGTGGCAAGGGAGTATATAGAAAGAGGGATAGAGATATCATTAATAGGTGGCAAGGGAGTATATATATTATCAAGTCTTTTATTTGCAGAAAGAAGGAATATATGAAAGTTATGCTGAGGACATGCACAAGGGTGTGTAAAGAGATGGGGATTAAATTTAGTGAAGAAAAATCAAAAGTAATGATTAATACTGGGGAAAGAGAAGACAATATAAAGTTAAGTGTGGTGAATAGGTATACCTATTTGGGAATCATTTTAAGTAATCAGAAACATTGCTTGGGTGAATGGGAGAAATGAAGCAAAAAAAAGAAGGGAACTGAATAAGAAATTAACAGTGTTTTCATATAATAAATATGATGTAGCTAGAATTGTATGGAAAAAAGTGGCAGTAACAGAGTTAACATATGGTAATGATGCATTATGTATTAGTAAAGGGTATTAGATTACTTAGAAAAAGTACAAAGAGAAGTAGGAAGACATGCATTAGATGCAGTTGTGTGGACAGCAATGAAGGCAATTTAAGGAGAAATGAGATGGTCAAGATTTATATGAGAGATGCAAAATGAAAATGTTCAGTAGATTGCAATTTGGATAAGAAGAGAATAGTCAAAATAGTATTTAATTGAGTTATGAGTAAAGGGCAGGCAACAACATGGGTGAAAAAGATAGTACAGTATGCAGAGGATTTGGATAAAGAATTTATGTCAGTGTACTTATACAAAAGGTGGGATGATTGGGTTAGGGGAATTGTTGATTTTTATGGTGTAATGAATGGGTTAGGAGAATAGATGCATTAATAAAGAATAGAGAGATGGAGAACTAGTATTGAGAGTAAAAAGAGTTTAAATATATATAGAAATAAATGGAGTGTTGGGTGCAAGTTAATTTATGATAATAGCAAAGAAAGTAGTTTATTGTTTAAGGCTTATATAGGATCTTTAACCACAAGGTAATATTAAACAATTCAAAACAAAGCAAATCTCTCCATATAGTAATGCCATCTTGTGCTAACAAGAGCAATCAATGGATGCCAGAAGGCTTGTGAATAAAATCCCTATCTCGTGCCTACTCATCCAATATCCCCAGACTAGTCTCTGGCTTATGGCCTTCATCAGTGAGGAGCCTTGAATCTGAGAGCACTGCACTTAGATCTTAGGATCTAATGCAACCCTCCAGCACCCACCTTTTAACTCTATTTAACTACAAAACTATGAGAATGAAATTGGAAAACACAATTATTATTTTTAATCCAAGCTCAATAGCTTATATAGTCATATGGGTCTGAACTCAATTCAGCACTGCTCTCAGATCCAAGGCTCCTCACTGATGAAGGCCACAAGCCAGAGACTAGTCTGGGGAAGTAGGCACTAGATAGAGATTTTATGCACAAGCCTTCTGGCATCCATTGATTGCTCTTGTTCTTGTTAGCAAAAGATGGCACTACTATATGGAGAGTTTTGCTTTGTTTTGAATTGTTTGTTAACAATTATGTGCTAGTATGAGATAGTGATCATGTGATGTTTGGTGGTTTAACACAAGGGAATATACACAAATGTGGGTGATTTAGTCTGCAAATTGGGTAAGGATGGCATAGAAAATATTAGGCATCTTTTAAGTAAATGTCTGAAAGCAGAAAGGATACAAATAATGAAGTTGTGGAAGAATAAATATGAACAAAGTGATTGTACAGAAAGTGGATTATTGGTTTTTTATGCTGGGTTTGGGAAAAGATAACGCATATTTAAATATAAAGGCCATGGAGTTGACAAATATTATGTTGTGTAAATGGGAGGGAGCAGGATAGAGAAGAATATGGGGAAACGGTGGGGGAATGAAAGGGAAGGTAAAGTGACTAATAGGTTTCTTTGGGCATAATGGCTGAGAGATTCCTGACTCCATATAATGAGAAGTCACAGTGCATCACATTGCTTGGAAACAGTTAAAGCAGTAATAAAAATATGCTTTATGAATACTTATTGTAATTGATTTTATTTGTTTTTAAATGATTGAAAACAACCGACTCCATAGAGTGTCTTATCTAGGAATTTTATTTATATAATATTGAATATTTTGAATTTAATTATTAGAAGATATATATATTGGATTTACTTTTATCACTATAACTTTGTTGATTTAAATTATTTAGTATATACCAGGGCTTTGCAAACTTCTTACAAGAAGAGCCATTGTGATTCAATATCATTCTCCACACCACCCCATAAAAAATCACAAGAAAAGAGCTGAAAAATAAGTTCATGAAAAATATGGATTTCTGGATGACTGGATATTTTTGAACATTTTTTTAGTAATAGAACATGATAGAATTCATATATTCTATTGAAAATAAAAATTCTCTTAAAAATAAACAAAAAAAATATTTTGACAGTCAGATTTATTCAACAACTTGTAATATTTAAACATTCATTATATACAATAATTAGTATTCTATAATAAGGCTGAAATCAAAAAATTACATTGTAAAGTGTATTTTTTTTTGCCTATTTACCAATCACAAGAAGAAGCAAAAATTCTTTCTACATTTATCTTAATACGAGATTGGGATTAAAAAGCTACATATGGTTCACAAGCTGCAGTTTCCTGACCCTGTTATATAGCAAAACATTGAAGATGGAATTTGATAATTTGAAAGAGTTATTTTTATCCATTGTCAAGTGCTATATTGATGATTTCATAGGATGAAAAAAGTAATTCATTGCTTCCTAATTTTTTTGAATATTTTATATTTGAGACATTTTTAAAGATTAAAAGGAACCTGATATATTAGTTAAAACATAAATCACCTAAAGAATATATAAAATTGAACTTTGATTCAATTATTTTCTGCTATAAGTCAATGCTCACATACACACGAAAAGCAAGAACGGTAGATAAAAGCTTTATAAAGAATCTCTGAATGTATTGATCATGGGTTCAGTTATATTGAAACTTTGTTGGCTGCATTGTCTTCTCAGTGCTTACCAGATAAGCTCACTCACTGCCTTAGTTATAGCTGTACAGTTTTGAATGTGTTATGCCAGTTCAGATGTGATTGTGAGGTAAGACACTGTCTGTATCACTCTTTACTGATAATGTTTTGAAGACTGTGCACAGTATGAAGAACGTATTTTGTTGTGAAGAAAGCTGTATGACTAAATAGAGATATTCAAGAAAGTTCGCACAACTATCAGCCATGAAAACAGAGCCAGATGCCTATCCACATCTATGACTGATGATAGCATTGAGCATGCATGTGATGCGATTCTGATGGATAGATGAGTGATAGTGAATTTATGTGGTTAATCATTTGCAAATCAGCCATGGCTCTATGTATGCAATAATCCATGACAGACTTAGCTTTTATAAAGTTTATGCAAGATGAGTGCCAAAAATGTTTGTACATCTGCAAACAAAATTTGAACTGAAAACTCTAAGGAAGGTGAAAGTTTCTTAAAATGAATCATTAATGCTGACAAGACATGATTCATTTTTGTGAGCATAAAAGCAAATGGCAGAATGTGAAATGGAAACATCATCAATTGCTAATGTTCCAAAGTCAACCATCAGTTGAAAAATTGATACTTGTGTTCTAGGATTTTCAATGGCCAATATTGGAACATCAGAAAAAGATTTAATTATAATCAGATGCTCACAGTGAGCTGAAGCTTCAAATTCAGATAAAATGCAAAGAACATCTATCTAAGGGTATTGTAATGTTGCGTAGCAAAGGCCATCTTCACCCCCTTTCCACACTGTTGATACTGCCCAAAAACATTATTTTGGAATGTATGAGTATGTTTTAGTCCTGTTATTTTACCCATCAGATTATAATCTGTTTGATCCCATGAAAGAAACCCTACAAGGATGAAGATTCTTATCTGATAAAGAAGTTTGCATTTGCATCCCACACCTCAGCCTAAAAAAATGAAAGCTTGATGAGAAACGGATAAAACATTGAAAAGCAGGAAGTTTACATTGAGAAATTATATTTTTTTCTGAAAGATGATTAAAATAAATTATACACACAAAAAATAAGAGCACAGATGGTTTTGAGAAGAAATGTTTTATTTAGCTAACAGGATTTCATTGAAATATAGTCTGTGCATGAAAACTTGTTTAAGAAGCCATTTTACATAACATCACAAGAATATTATAGATGCTGATAGTTACACAAATGATATACATAAAAGAGAGATGAAGCTGAGTTATTTCATGTGTATGTTTAATTAAAGGACAGATATACTAATCTTTAATTATAGTTTAAAGCTTATATTTGGGCTAGATATAATCTAATTCAATAAATAATTGATCATAATAATGTGTTTATCTGAAGTGATTTGTTCCAAAGATGTGACTAGAAATTTTGACACTTGTACATTGGGTTGCAATATTGATGAGGAAGTTTTAAATATATCTAAAAAATAATACACACTAAAACTGAAACTTGATTAGTAATACCAAATGATTAAAAACAATACATATATTTAAAGTTTATATCTGGACTAGGAATAGTTTCTAGTAAATGATTATTAATAACCATCCATATATTTGTCTAAAGTAGATGGTATTAAAGAAATGAGTGCAAAAAATTTGATACTTGTAGCTCAGATTATAGTAATTTGATATTAAATAAAAAAATGAATGATCTGGACCAACTAAATGCTAATTCATCATGAGATACATCTTGGAGGCCGTTTACTATTTTAGATGTCTTTATTCACATATTTTGAGAATGTGTGATAGTAGAAAAATTTTATGTTTATCTAAAAAATTATATATATTTTTTCTTTCTGATGAAAATCAGTTCTCTGGTTAAAATATTAAAGTTTTATATACATGTAATTTTCTTTGTATTTTATTATATATATATATATATATATATATATATATATATATATATATATATATATATATATATATATATATATATATATATATATATATATATATATATATACATACTTTATATGTAAAAACTAAGGTGTAATATTGGAGGCAAGAATAAAAAGAAAGAACATGTTTATACTTAGAGAAGATAATAAGATAAATTGGATGATGAAAGATGTAAAAATTACATATGATATCTGGAGATTGTTGTAGATTTTTAAAAAAGTTCAATGATATAAATTTAAAAATTGAGTTCATAAATATGAGAAGAAGTAAAGATACAAATAAGTGAACATAGTTGGAGGATGGTTTTATAAAAGAGAAATAGATATGTTAACAAGTAATAAAAATATATTTGAGAGAAAAAGTACTATTTGAAGAAATATGAATGGAAGAGTGGTAGATGTGAAAGTAGCAAAAAAAGGCTATATAGATTTTTATTAAGAAAGATTAAAAAAACTGAAAAAAAAAATGTCAATATTGAATATATACAAATGAAAATGTTGAATAAAATACTGGAACCTGGGAAAAATATAAAAAACGGAAATGAGAGTATATTAATAATGTTTGAATAAAAATATTGAATATTTAGAAAATATAATTGCAAAAATCTGATATGAAGAATATGTTACTGAAAAGAATATTTGAGAGATGAGAAATGAAAATTTGAAATTGAGTAATGTAAATGATGGAGTTCATATTATTAATGCAGAATTGAAAGATTATTATTAATTATATGTTGATAAATAAAGAGAAATTAGGAAAGATAAAAAAAATTCAACAAACTTGATTAGGTTAGAAAAGTAAGTAATTAAATCTTATATGTAGAAGCATTGTTTCTATATGTTTGCATAAAAAAATAGGATAAGTAAGATGTGAATATATTTCATTTATATAATTATGAGGAATGGGAAAAGATAATAGATTAGTTGGAAAGGAAGGAGAGTTATGAAAAATGAATTTGAATAAAAAAGATAGTTTAGAATTATGCAAAAGTAAAAAATATACAAAAAAGATATTTTATGTTACTATGAAAAAAGTATTTATAATTCCTAACCAGGAGATCGTATCATTAATTGCTTTATTAAGTCCTTTAATTCTAACACTATCTGTAGATTTAACAATCATTATTTATGTGAAACATGTTTTGTGTTTGTCCACATGTACATACCTAAGTAACCATTAAGTTCCATTTATTACATAGATGAGCATAATGACATTGAATTATCTGAATGTGTGATGAACTAATAATTAAAATACAGTTTGCTTTACAGTTGGATCTGGAAAAATATATTTGTTTGGAATCTTATAAGTCCAATATTGCACCTTAATTCTTCCTTTGTAGGATCTTGGTTGACATCCAGAAAGGGAATATTGACTTGATATGAGTCTTAGTGAAACTATTTTTTGAGTTTTTGGCAAATACAATCTGTTAAAAGCTCTTTATACATTTTCTGTGAGACAGATTTTTTTCAGATATCTGATGGAAGAGTATGTAAAATTACAGAAAATCCTGCAAAAAAATAATCTTGGGTATGGCAATAGTATTATTTCTCATGGTTACATTTAATTGAGTATCCAGAAGTTTAGTAGGATTTATTTAGATATTACCTGTAAAATATGAATGCTAAGGATGTTGTTTGTAAAATATTTGCTTCACAACCCCATATAATGTCAGCTTTCCATGGAAGTTATTCTTAGAAATTATTTTAGATTTAACTGTAGATAAAAAGGAAATGCATTAAGCTGTGTCCCAAGAATATTCTATTTCAGATATTGTAGCAAAAAGTTACGTTCAGATTACAAAATATTTTTATGATATTTAAATAAAAAATAGATTCATATTTTTGGATTAGGAATAAAACTACAAACTTGATATTCATATCTTCATTGAGGTTTTTTATTTCTCGAAAGGAACTCTTATGAAATCAAAACAATATCAACAGCAGCATAGATGAATTTTCAATATTCTGTATCTGGAAGATCATTGATAAATATATAAAATAGGTGGAAGAACTGAACTCTGTGATAGACCTTTTGCAAAGTTTTGTATCTCCAATATTAAACAGGCAAAACTCACTATATATTTCCACACACAGCAAGCTAGAGTAATCAATGGATGCCAGAAAGCTTGTGCATAAAATCCCCATCTAGTGCCTACTCATCCAATATCCCCAGACTAGTTTCTGGCTTATGGTTTTCGTCAGTGAGGAGCCTCTAGCTTGCTGTGTGTGGCAATATTTTGTACCGTAGACTCTCTTACTTACTCTGCCAATGGTTTAACTAGTTTTCAACCTTATTTATAATTTATAATCTTATTTAATTATAAATTTTACATGAACGAACCGGCACGTTCGAGCGAAGTGGAAAATATTATTGATAGCATAGCTGTCAATAATACCCACGATCAAATCGAGCTATGCAATGCATAACACGATCATATTTCCAGATCGTGGCCCACCTCGGCTGCTAGATTCAAACCCCTACTATCCAAACGTTATTTGTTTCGGAGTAAACCCCGGGTGTCAGCTAGTCTAAAACTAACATGTTTGGACAGTAGGCCCATAATCCAGCGCTCGAAAAATCCCTTAACTAGATCAGTCTATTTTCTAATTCAATAACAAAATATTGTTTCAATTAGTGGTGAAAAGAATTGACCGACAAAATAAAGTTTTAAGTTTAAAGACAAGAATTTATTTTAATTAACATTGATTAACCTAATTTTAAATATCTTATTTAACTAGTATAACACACGCACATTTATAATTTACACTATAATATCATATAATAAAGCAATAATATTTGAAATTTAAACATATCAATAGTTCATTTTATGTATGATATAGAGTTTTTAAATTTGACTCTTGAGGCTTTGTGAATGCGATGGCTACTTTAGAAATATGAAAAATGTTATTACCTAGGATTTTGAACTTGGATACTTCTTGTTGTTTGCTGCTTCTAATGAAGTATTTCTAACTGGTTAGATTTGAAGTTTTCTTTTGGAGATTTGATGCTTATTATTCCGGGGCAATTTTTTTTAAGACAATTAGATATTGAGCGGCTTCAGGTTGTTACGCAAACATCACTTTTATCGGGTGGATGGCTGTTTTCATCGGACTTCAGGCTGGAGAAAGTCGTATGTTTTCCGAGGTTTTAACACTGCATTCTTGATTCTGGATATATAATAAGCTGATGATATAACTCACTGATAGATTGTACTGAACTGTTATCTTAAACGCAACTAACTCAACTAACTGTCCGATAAAAAAATTGACTATTTATACTTAAGATGTGTTGTCTTTTCTGATATCCTCCAGTTATATCTGTTGTCGAAGTTCTTTCCTTGTTTTTTGCATTCCTTTGAGATAAGCTTTTGATTACATGTTTTTGGAGATTGTGTAATTAGTAGCCATGCAAACATGTTGTTTTTATATTTTTAATTAGTAGCCACTGCTGAGTGTTTTTTAATATTTTAACTTTCATTTATTTTTTTAATATTTAATACGAATACATTATATTTACAGTCGCACACACATATATAATTTATTAACAAGCTCACATTAGTTTGTCATTTACGCACACACATATTTTTATTCTAAAATCAACACTAGTTTTAAGATGATCTTTTTTTCTTTAATATAAATAAAAGAGATTTATATTTTTAAACTTTTAAGTTGTATTTCAACTGATAATAATACTAAAAAACTCTTTACTTTTATAAAACTTTTAACTTGACGCTTCTAAACAAACCCCTTTCCCACTTTTAATTAATTAATTATAGCTTTTATTTCAAAAAACTCTTATACTTTTAATTTTACGTTTTCTTTTACGAAAGCTGCTTTTTTTTTTATTTAATAATTTTTTAAACAAAATTATTATGTGCCAACACAATGTTGGTACATTACACCGCCCTCCATTTGAGAGTAAAATGCATCATTTTTGACCATTTTATCTCTGGCAACTTTAATTTTTAATTCTAAATATTTATTAATTTTCTAAGTTTGCTTTTTAATATCTTTTACTTTACATGCTAAGGGCAATCTTCAATTATTTTTTACTTCTTTCGATGCTGGCAACATTGCTTACAATGAATCTTAGTCCTGGATAGTGACCACGAGGACAAACTAAATTTGTGGCACAGTGATCTTTGGAGATGAGGCAGATGCAGATTCGCTGGCTTATACTGACTTACACATATGAAAACCGAAGCTTCGGGTGCCGGTTCTCTTGATCGGACTTTGCCAAAGAAAAGGTCGCTGTGAATGGCAGGATTTATCAACTGTCCATTTTCGATTTACGCTTTGGAAACAAGGTACGAGATATGGGGATTCTCCCCTGAAAAAGTGACTTACGACTTAGTCTGGTTGTTCCCAGTGTGCATTTTAAAAGAAGAATGATCCATGATAAGTCCGTTACGGGTGCTAAATTTTATCCAGTTGACAGCTTTAATTTAATCCTTATCTGAAACTTATTTCAATACTACCCTAATTCCCTTTAATTTCAACCCTTATACATTCCTAATATAAATTAGATTGGCTTCTTATTTTTTTATTTATGAACATTACAATATTATTTTTTAAACCATTTGTTTAACTTCTTTATTAACGTGCCTGTATTTAGGAAACTATTTTATTTTATTGCTCTTTATTATTATACAAGTACTTATTTGACTAACTTGCTGTTATTCTATGTATTTCCATTAATTTATTCATTTATTTAACTTCCTTTTATTAACTTGCACATATTCAAAACAACTTACTTTATTACGATTCATTATTACACAGATATTTTTCTTACGGATATTTTATTTATTTATTTAACTTGAATACTTGATTTATTTAATCCTACAAACATTACTTTTAAATCATTCATTTGACCTATTTCTTTAACTTGATTTTTATTGATTTTTTTATTATTTTTGAACTGTTTATTTACAAGCATTTCTTCTTTATTATTTTATGTGCAAGACAAACAAAAAAAAATCTTTTATTTTACGAAGCCTCCATGATTATTATTACTTTCAAACATTTCATTTATTATTATTCATTTATTTTCAAATTTATTATCTTAGTTTTAAATAGAAGTTTTCAGATTTATTTACGTTAGCACAATCATATTCATGCTCATTGTCCATTTTTGGTCCTTTGTGTCTGTTTACTTTAACATTCCATCCCTTTTACTAACTTTTAAACTATGTGCGGTGGTTCCTTCTTTCTACTAATTCACTAACATAAATTATACTCCATATCCTCATGTCCATCCCTCGATTAAAATTTGTTACTCTATCTCTTTCTTGTTCAGTTCTATTTTCTGCCTTGTAAATTAGAAAACCTTTAAGCTTCGCAGACCTCCGTATTTTTCCTAACCGTGAATATTTTTTGCTATTCTTTCTCTTCATTTTAAATCTCCATTTAAAATGAACACGAACTTTTACTTTAACTTTTTTAAATTTTTGTAAAAACATTTCTACACTATCTTCTACCTTGAACTTATGTCTCTCTTCTATTTCTTGATCTATATTTTCTCCCACACTTTTGGTCTTAGCATTATCCTGTTCTGCTTTAATTTCTATCTCTTTTATGACTAACTTTTTCTACTTCCTGACTTTCTTTAACTAAATCTAGCTCTATGATTTCTTGGTTCTTCTCTACCCTTCATGTTATTCCATGTCTCCTTTCTCTTAGTTCCACAATGAATTCTTGCTGATCTTGCCTGATTTCGTTTAGTTCTTTCACCAATTCTTGCATCATATTTCTCATCATTTTCATCATCTTCGTCTCAGATATGTCTTCTTTTTCTATTTCCTCTACTGGGGATTTTAAAAATATATCGGGCTTTCGACTCCATTTTCGAAAATTTCAATTTTTCTCTTTTTTTTTAAACTAGCGCTTACATTAAACTAAATTTAAATACTATTGTTTATTTATTTCTTTTTTTAAAATGGCACATATGGCTAACTCCGCCCCCTTGCCCTTTTCTCTACCCATTCCTAAAGCTTTAGCTCCGCTCAAAATATCTAACTGTCTGTAATTTAAAAGAATAATTTATTTTAAATAGCATAATGTCAAAATCTCTTTTCATTTAAAAAAAAAAAAAGTTTTCTGTCAATTCTTTTTTTAAAATTAAACCACTTTAACATACGTAATTTAGCTTTCTTAAAAAATTTTCAAACAAGAAACAAAGTAATTAATTACTATTTTTTCTTAGGTTCGACGCAACCACGTTGGGAGTCAATTGTACCGGGTGGATGGTTTACCAATATTAATTAAAAGACAATTTGAATCCCTGATGGAGTAAACACAATATTTACTTTTACTCTTCAAATAAAATTATCTTATGAGAGCAACTTATAAGACTAAATATAACAGTATTTATTATTAATTCCTTGCAATTTATGTATTGCTCCACCACGGCACCTTAGGCAGAGAATAACATACTCGGAGAATATGTATGTCCAAACGATAGCTATAAAATATATAACTAGCGTTACATCTCCAGGACATAACTTCTTCTCGACTGTTGAATTCAACACCATGTTCAGAGCACTTATTTGTTTTGTATAAACACAGATGCCAGTTATTTATCCAGAGGATGAATAATGTACTTTAAACAATGGCCACTAATCATATACCCATGACTAGCTCAGCTACTTGTAATCAATAACAAATTATTGTTTTAATGGAAAAGAATTGACCGACAAATAAAGCCTTAATTTTAAAGAAAGAATTTATTTTAATTAACATTGATTAACCTAATTTTAAATATCTTATTTAACTAGTATAACACACACACATTTATAATTTACACACTATAACATCACATAATAATGCATTAATAATAATTGAAATTTAAACACACATATCAATAGTTCATTTTATGTATAATATAGAGTTTTTAAATTTGACTCTTGAGGCTTTGCGAATGCAATGGCTACTTTAGAAGTATGAAAAATGTTATTACCTAGGATTTTGAACTTGGATACTTCTTGTTGTTTGCTGCTTCTAATGAAGTATTTCTAACCAGTTAGATTTGAGGTTTTTCTTTTGGAGATTTGACACTTATTATTCTGAGGCAATTTTCTTTAAGACAATTAGATATTGAGCGGCTTCAGGTTGTTACGCAAACATCACTTTTATCGGGTGGATGGCTGTTTTCATCGGACTTCAGGCTGGATAAAGTCGTATGTTTTCCGAGGTTTTAACACTGCATTCTTGATTCTGGATGTATCATAATCTGACTGATATAACTCTGATAGATTGTACTGAACTGTTATCTCAAACGCAACTGAACTAATTGTCCGATAAAAAATTGACTATTTATACTTAAGATGTGTTGTCTTTTCTGATATCCTCCAGCTATATCTGTTGTCGAAGTTCTTTGCTTGTTTTTTGCATTCCTTTGAGATAAGCTTTTAATTACATGTTTTTGGAGATCATTTAATTAGTAGCCATGCAAACGTGTTTTAATTTTTTTAATATTTAATACACATACATTATATTTACAGTCGCACGCACATATATAATTTATTAACAAGCTCACATTACTTTATCATTTATGCACACATATATTTTTATTCTAAAATCAACACTAGTTTTAAGATGACCTTTTTTTCTTTAATTTAAATAAAAGAGATTTATATTTTTAAACTTTAAGTTGTATTTCAATTGATAATAATATTAAAAAACTCTTTTCTTCTTTTATAAAACTTTTAACTTGACGCTTCTAAACAAACCCCCTCCCCACTTTTAATTAATTAATTATAGTTTTTATTTCAAAAAACTCTTATACTTTTAATTTTACGTTTTCTTTTACGAAAACTGCTTTTTTTTTTTTATTTAATAATTTTTAAACAAAATTATGTGCCAACACAATGTTGGTACAATATATAGTGAGTTTTGCCTGTTTTAACAACAGTTATACACAAACATAAGAGGAGATGGTCATGTGATGTTTATTGTCTTAATCTCCAATATTGTTAGATGTCACATGATTTTTTTCTAATGGAGAATACTTTGTTAAATAAATTGATGTTTTTGATACATTTAAGGTTTTTGGAATCTTTTAGATCATTTTTCTAACCAGAATTGTAAAGTGTGGTAAGATCAATAAATGCAATACTAGTTTTTAATTTATTTTGGAAAACCTTTTCCAGTGCAAATTGTTAAAGATAAAACTTGCTTACAGCAGCTTCTTTTTGATCTAAATGCAATCTATTCTATAGATATATGGCTCTCAACTAATGGTAACATTTTTATGATTCTTTCAGAGCTTGTGAAAAACATATAATAATGACATTGAACAATCATTGTTGGATTACCATTGTATTATTTTATTTTAAGACTTATAGTTTTGATTTTAGCCAAATTTTAATAAAAGATATGGTAGTGAGATGTGACGTTAGAAGAAGCTTATTGCTACTTGATACAAGGATAGACGTTTTGGATGCCAAAAAAGGAGACAAAACTGAGATAAGAATTTATATTGGAATTGTGATTTTTTTTTCATGATTTATGTGGAAATAAAAGAGCAGATACTGAACATTTATCTTTGCAGAATGACACTTTAAAGGTGGTTAAAAAATTGTATGAAGAAAAACAAAACTGAAAAAAGTAAAAGAGGTAGAGTTATTTTTTTTGTTTAGGTATTTATGACAGAAGAGAGAAATATGAAAAACTTATTAAAATGGGTTAGAGAAAAAAAAAGACATTCACTGGAATAATAATTTGATGACTGCAGTAGAAAAAGGTAACAAAGGGGAAGTTGATGAATTTATAAGTGATATGAAAAGGATTGAAGAAAAGGAAATGCTTAACTTGGTTAATCAAAATTTTTGGATGAATTATGGGGGAAAAAACTTGAATTTCATTTAAAGAGAATTTATTCATCACATTATAATTTCATAATTTAATATTCAAATAATGTATCACAACCTAACTTATACTCAATATCTGCAGTGATGTAGAATCAGTTCTGTAAGCATGAGATATAATGGATACTAGATGGCAGTTCACTCATATTAACTTTTAAGTAATTCTTTATAATTGATGGATAGCTATGTCTATTCAAAAGCTATCTTTTATTTTTTATATTAATCAAACTATAAAAAGTTCAAATACTTTAAGGCTTTGAACCCAAGGCAATTCTGCTTGTCTCACTTCATAGACCAGACATTGAAATTATATACTTTAAAGATGCCAGTTATGAAATAACTTTTATTTTTGTTTTGGAAAGATGATTTCTACCTGAACATATTCCTTGACTTCCACTTAAAATTTGCACTGATAGCTGTGATTTGCTTTATATCATTCTATTTTAAAACTGTCTCTATGGAAAATTAGTGAACTCATTTGATATGTGTCATAGATTCCAATCTCATTTCTAGATATTGATTTTTATCATGCAGAAGCTTTGGTTTGAAGTATCCATCCATCGACTATTATCTTTATTTGTATTACATTAGATTAATTATTTAATGCTTTGTTTTGACATATACAAACATTCTCCACTGAAAAGATGATTGGTTCTCTCTCCAAGGTGTCTACAATGAAATCTCTGAATTAATTGATGAATTACAGAGTTATCTCTGGACCACAAATTGTTACATGAGATGTAACAGTTTGTTTCATATCTTTGTAGATCATTCTCAAAGAGAACCCTATCTTCACAAAATCTTGCAAAATACTGTGTTATGGTTTTACTGTTTGAATTGTTTTAAATATTTCAGTAGCAGTTTTGTTCAATTTAAAACAAAATTTAACATTAAGACATAGTCCTATCACTGTCACATTTTATATTACAAACCTTTATTCAGACATGTTAGTGCCTTAAAGTTTTTGTTGTGAATAACAAACTATATTGCTATATAACAATGCATTTATTCAAAGATGATACTTTAGGCAGCTTGGAAAGATCTCTGTTAATCATCTTTTCACTACGATTCATAAAGAAATCTATTGATAGCTTTAAACTCGTTAAAACACACTGTAATTATTAATGTAATTTCATAATCATATTCTTGTCAAGAAGATTAATTAGCATTGAGTTTAAAACTTATGGGGATTGCAATTATCAAATTAATTCCTTGGATGGTGCAATATAAATTAATGCTACTAAATACATATCTACTACAAACACCCAAACTGCTCAATGGACTTGTGTTTCACTCAAAGTTTTTTACATTCAATGCACTCATAATGTGCTTTTCAAAATTTTTAGAGATAACCCGGATATGGAATGCCCATTTCCATTGGAGAAGGTGGAACCCACTGATCGGCCCCCTCCTAAATGGCATAAATTTTAGCTACAACAAGAAGTGACAGTGATAGTTCAAAACATCAGAGCCTCCAGTTACTTATTTCATAATAAGTTATCCTACTGGCAGGTCTACCAATTAGTTTTTGATGGTAAAACCAAATCTGGTAATGTGCTCCCGATTGGCATTTCTCGTTTCTTGAAGTTGACCAAATTTCTTGAGCTTAGTCCCAAGTTTGTGGATTTTCTGTTGAAAATCAACCTTGGGGCTCTTCCTACTGGGGCTTTTCTTTGTTACCAAAGGGGTTATAACATCAACATCATTTGCCCCCTACGCCTGAAACAGGAGGAATCCATGGTTCATATTCTGGATCAATGTGGATCGTGGACTCACCTTTGAAACCCTGCCTTAAGTAGGATCAATAATTCAGATCCTGTCAACATCACACTCAAGTTCACATTTCAAAAAAGATGTTTTGGACTAATCAGACTTGCCACCTTCATAAACTTTTCAGTCGGGTTAGTCAGATGTAGGACTATTTTTGAGCAAGGATCTGACTGTTTTGTTGAACTCTTTTTCAAAATTCTCTACAAAGTAAGGGAAGAAGACAGACATACTTGTCAACCCTGTTTGGCAGATCAGACTTGGGGCCAGATAAGGCTGTAGGTATATCTTTGCAGTCTATTGCAGCGTCTTCAAGCCCCATGAACATGCATCAGAATTTATATATTCAATATACACCAGCTATAATTTTATTTTACGTGTACTCTATGTAATTGATTTCTTGTTGTATAATCATTATCTTTAGATATTTTATGTAATTGATTTACTAATATATAGTTGTTCCTTACTAATGATTCACTTAAATTGTACAAGAGAAGAATTAATCTTATGTATGTATTTATCTAATCTAGTGGGTTTTTTTTTTTTGAGGCAGATCGGGCTGTAGTCACAAACATATTTCCAACTGCCTTGCTGTATGGCCCATATACACCTTTTTGATATTTATTGATTCTGGATTACTTGCCACATTAGTTTTGTAGAACCCACATGCCTTGTTATTGATTTACATTTGTATTCTTATTGGCTTTTTTTTAAAATTTGAAATAAATGTGAATAAATTTGATTTTGAAAGTAGATATGTGCTATTTATTTCTTATAGTTTTCAATTCCAATATCCATAAAATAATCCAAGAGTCAGATTAGCATTACCATCTGATATCTGTTCTTTGCTCATGCTTACATAGAGGTCATGACTTGTCAGATGTAGAGTGGATTTCTTCTGTTAATGCATTTATTTAAGTGTAGTGAATTTGGATACAAAATGAATGCTAGTTTGTGAAAATTATTTAAATCTATGTATAGTTATTTTTAAAATATTTTTTTTTTAGTTTTTTGCTGTCCCATCAGGTCCTGCTTTTGATTTAAAGATACAATTGCCTGTTATTATTGGTACAATTCCACTCAGAAAACATATTTCACCGCCATATGCTTCATCTGAAAATGAAATTGTGGTTCAGGATTTGCGTATGTTTTTTTATATTAATAATATTTTTACTATTTACCATCAAATTAAAAAATTTATAAACTACCTCTTACATTTACTACTCATACATGTGAATACAAATTAATATTTATATATGTAGAAGAATTTTACACTGAACTAATAATTTTTCTATCCTCTATAATGATGACCTGTATTTAAATGTGCTTATGAATTTTCTTTCATATATCTAATGTAGATAATCATCCAATATTGATCAGTCCAGTAAATAGGAATCAAGCTATTTTTAATTAAAGGGTAAAATGAAAATAAAAAAACTATAATGTTCATCGCCTGAAATTAACCAATTCGAGTAATGCCCTCATATTCACTATTCTTCGGTTGTTGGAGACTTTTTGATGAGACATTTACTTATGATTTTATATATATATATTAAGGGTTTTTTAGTTTTTATCAGTGTATCTTTAAATTCATCTCTGTCATACTGCAACCAGTCAACAGCACAAAAAATCAGATCACCTCTTACTTTATGTATACATATTTTTCCATACTTGAAATAAAACAAAAAATTAAAGGTTCTTGATTTGAGATTCAATTTTATTATAAATAAATTATATACTTTATATGTCAGTTTCTTAGAAGGTCTTGTGACCTTAGAATGTCAAAGTGACAGATTAAGTACAGACCCAATTCTATTTAATATCCCACCTGAAACTTATTAGGAGATTTTAGCTCCTGAATCTACCACCATTGCTATTAAGAAAACTGCTTGGCTTATTTTACTCTTTTTAAAAAACAAAAAAGAATCATAAAATTATATTTTCATGCATGAAATGCTAGAAAAGTCCTCTACAATGTTGAAATGACAGACTAATCTATTATTTGAATCTCCCAAGTGATCCTTGCAGTGAAAATGTGACAGAGCAGAAAATGAAAGGTTCCTGATTTGAAGCTCAATTTGTTATTTCTAGTGCATCACATGATTTCCTGAATGCTGTTGCACTATGGTAAAGTGGCCGAGCTAAAAGCGTGAGATTCCTAATTTGGAACTCAATCAATTACTTCTAATGCATGGTATCACATCACCTCTTTTCATGTGAACAGAGCCAAAAACTAAAGATTCCTAATTTGAAATTTATTCTATTACTTCTTGTACCTGAACATCACACGACCTCTCAAGTGATTCTATGCAGTGGTGAATTGACATAACCAAAAGCTAGAAGAGCCCTAGTTTGCAACTCCATCTATTATTTCTAGTGCTTGAACTTTACATGACCTCTAGAAAGATTCTGGATAGTAGTAAAGTGATAGAACTGAAAGCTAAAGGTTCCTAACTTAAAGCCCAATGTTGTTACTTCTAGTGCTTGAACATCACCACATGATTCTCTGATGATCCTATGCAGTGGCAAATTCATGGGAACAAAGGCTAAAAATTTCTAGAAGTGCTTGAGCACCCCATAACCTCTCAGTGATTAACTGTTCAGTTATTTTAATGTTTCATGCTAAAAAGAAAGTATTTTCTATAAAATCTGATAACAAACGAACAATTTAAAAAATGAAGAACCTACTTTGGGAACAAGAAGCATGGAATTATTTTTTAAAATATGAAATGACATCTTTATGCAGTAATCTAGATTTTAAATTTGATTGTTTAAATTTACATTCTTTCTCAATATTTAATCATAAATTCCAACTATTAAATGATGAATTTAAATCACAATCTTTTTATACTTTTCCAAATAGAATAATCAGTGAATAATTAAAAAATATTGAAAGGTTTAGTGGTTGCATTAGCTATGGAGCTAGGTTATCATGAGTGAATGTTAAATAATTACATATATAGTATATGCTTGCTTATATACTTATGATATTTTTAGTTAGTCAGTATTAGCAGCGTGCAAACTATCCATTTTTGCTTTAAGAGATCTGCTACTCCTTGTTTAAACTAACTAAAAGCACCAACATACCAAACCTCTAAATTTTATCTACTCCCATCCACACACATGACTAGAAATAGCTTAAGTATTACAGAAGACTTAGATCCCAAGATATGTTGTATGGATTAATAAAAAAGAGTCAAGTGAAATCCTTCAGATCAAATGTATTAATAAGTATACAAGAGTTGAATATTAATATAAAATACTTTGCAAAATGTAATTATTATAATTAAATAATTATACTAGTAGTTATTATTTTTCAAATTAAATAAGGTTTTTTAAAAAATGTAAGTTGGTTTTTTGTAAAAATTTCTTGTAGTTGTTTTTATTTTCAAACTCATTAATTAGTTCATTTTTATAATGTGCCTTATCTCTCTTTTTAAATAGAGTCCTGTTTACATCTTTTATTTTAGTCAATCCTCTATAAGGTGATGCATTTTAACAAAAAAGAAATACATTTAACAACTATTTAAATAACAATTTGCTTCTTTTCTTTAGATTAAAATTATTTACTACAATATTTAAATAAATGCATTAGTAAATATAATTTTATGAATTGAACTTTTGATCTTGTCTTAATTATAATTTTTTAAGTATTTTTTATGCGCCAAACTTATATAATGATTTGTCAAAATATATATATTTCAGCTCCTCCTAGCTATGAGGAAAGTATTTTTGGACCTACCAACATTAAGGATGCCTCAGACAATCAGTATACCATGGGACAACTTTCTTATACACCTTGTTATCCTACTTATAAATATAGATAATGTTAAAGACATTGCACAAAGATGGATTAAGATTATGTTAAAGACATTGCACAAAGATGGATTAAGATTATGGAGAGTTTTGCCTGTTTTTGATCATTTTTATTGGTAATTTGTCATTATTTTTCATCTCCAAACAGAAACTTATTTCAGCTTTCTAATATTTTAGCTTCATTGAAGCTTAATTAAATACATATCATTTTCCATTGTATTTTTACTTTTTTTATATTTTTTCAATTAAAAGACTGATTTCTGATATCAAACTCTTCACTGATGATCCTAATCAGAGCAGAAGTTAAAACAGTCTATTGCTTTTATTACTGTTCATATCTGTCAATAAATGTAATCTTTTTCTACCATGTAAACATTTCTTATAATTGCTCTTTTTTAATTTCAAAATAAATGAGAAGAAATGCATTTAATCATCTTATTTCTATATACATATAAATGATAATACCGAATAATTCTGTTGTCTCATTGTATAAATGAGATCATTATTATGTCAGATTTTTTTTTTTTGTTCTTAGACAAAACTTTAAATGTAATTAAAGTTCAAATACATCCTTAATGTTCTGTATGCAGATACATGTTAATATCCTTACTGGAATTTAGGAAACTATGATAATTATCATACATAAAATTTTTCAACTATATTAAAGTTAAATATATAGAGGTTAACTGTAGAATTTTTGATAACTGAAAGGAGGCCCTGTGATTCCCTTTTTTGATGTGTTAATTAAGAAGGATAATTACTAATGTTCTCTACACATTTTTCTCTTTGCATGGTGAGATAACTTGCTTTCTATTTTTGAACTAAAGATCAAGAAAAAGCATGGTCTTTTTCCTAAGTGAAATATGAGTTGAGTTGTATTTATATATTGGACTATTTCCATTGTCTGAGTATTGAATGTCTTTAGAAAAACGATATTTATATATTGCAAATACATTCAACTATTAGTAATATCACACAGGTTTATTATATGCACAACATTTTGAGAGATATTATGCTCCCTTCTTCTTCAGGTGTTGCTAACCTGACCAGTGACAGTACTAGCATGGGAATCGAATCTGGACTTTTAGATTCTTGAGTATTGAATTTTTTAAGGTAACCACTAACCAACTGCAACATCATGCCAAAAACAATACTCAAGAATCTAAGAGTCAAGGTTTGATTCCCTTGCTAGTACTGTCACTGGTAAGGCCAGCAACACCTAAAGAAGAGGGGAGAATAATATCTCTCAAAACATTGCATTGTGCATATACTAATATGTGTGGTACTAGTAATACTTGAATTTATTTGGAATATTTAAATAAAGTTAAATTTTTCTAAAGACATTTAATACTCATATTAGATGATGGAAATAGTCCAATGTATAAATTCAACTAAAACACCATCATCACAAACCTTCATGAAATTAGTTGTCTTGAAGACAGGATAAATGTGCATAAGTGATTACAATCATGGTAAAATAAATTATGATTGTTATTTCCAGATGGCTCAAAATTGTTAACGAAAGCAGCAATTGATAACTGACAGCAAAGATTGCATAAAATTTCTGATTGGTAATCAAGGCTATTTGATAATTGTCTTTTATTTAGATATCTACAATTATGAATCACTTTCATGTAAAGAAAGATTGCATGTATTAGAAAAATTGTATAACATGAAATGGGTTTTGTGAAGTTAGGAGAAAAGGTGAAGAAACAATTGATTTAAAAACAGATATGCACATTACTATAAAAGTGAAATGGTTAGAAGCACAAGTCATAAATAAAAAGAGGAAGATAATATTAGGAACATTGGAAGATCACTTATTCAAATTACTGCAAGATACAAATCAGATAATTCAAGTTTTTGCCCCAACAAGTTCTTATTGTGATTAAATAAAAAATTTATAAAATTTGATCCAACCAAACGTGAGACTAATGCTAGAATTCATAAATGATTGAAAAATAAGTGTTGTAGCTAAATTATAGTGGCAGAAATAAAAGTTGCAGCTTTGTAGAAAAATAAAAACTGTACATTACGAATTCTTTATTTGAGAAAAGTACTGAATGGAAATGGATATGGAAGCATCCAAATGAAAGTGTAGTAGAACTGGATTTTATTTTGACTAACAGGATATATGTATATGAAGATTAAATTAAAAATTGATGTTTCTAACCTGAATAAATTTAAATTGAAACTTACAAATCATACTTCAAAGTTAAGAGGCTTTGAAAATGATGCAGATTGGACCAAAATCAATAAGAATATAACTGATAATCTGTTAAGAACAGTAAGAAAGATAAGCAAAGTAGAAGCAATTTACCAGTAAATTTTTTCCAGAGATAAGTATGAATTAAGAAGGAATATGAAAATTTTTATAAATGAAACATTAAGATGAATTGAATATCTAGTCTTTGGCAAAATTATATGAAAAAAGAATGACTGCATAAATGAGTTTGCTATTAATTGAAAGGAAACTCCTTGATTTATCTTTGAGACCTTAAAGAAACTGAGCAGATAACTTCATAATGATCATTCTGTATGTTCTTTTCATTGCAACTGTTATTACTATATCTAAAAAGTCAGAGAGTGATAACAAATTAAACAGTATATGAAGAACAGGTATTGATAGTTTATTAACATGAAATAAAATAGATGAACTAGAAAACATTTAGACAGTATGTACTCAACTTCACCAAAATAAGAATAAAGTGAATAATTATTACTAAATTCCTTAAGTGTGGTTTAACAGAGTTCTAAAGTCTTACAATTTCTTTGGAACCATTTTCTGACTTTTGAGTGCTGCTTCTATATTTGCACTTTAAGACAACAACACTTTCAGTCTCATTGCTGCACAGGAGTATTCTTTCTACATCTTTATATCAGTTTTCTGATGTCCTGATTTATATACATGTCTTTTAGTGTATTTATTTGCAATGCTCCCTTTATTAATTTTCTAGAGTAATTTTAGGCAGTAATTATGAGTGAAAGCTATCTGTGCAAGTATATCAATTTATACTGAACTATATATGTGCAGACATTCAATATATGAATATTGATGAAATTACAAAAAAATCAAGTCAGATGTCACATGACCTAATTTAATAAGTTTGTATTTACAAGTGTTATATATAGAGCTTGCAAAATAAGCTCTTAACAAGCTTTGAGAATATCCCCAACCCCAGACCGGTTTCTGCTACTGGCATCATCAGTAAGGTGGTAGGATATTCAAGCATTAGATTAAAAATACCAGGGCAAGCCCAACACTTTATCTAATGTATAACTATTAAGTAGAAAATCTGAAATTTTCAGACATCCATATGTCTTCCAATCCAGCTATCTAACTTAAATAGCCATATGGGACAACTAAGTTCAGATACACCATATATTAATAGCTTTAGCAATATAAAATGGCCAAAGCCTTAATAAATTATTAAATTACCTCAAAGCTATTAATATATGGTGTATTTGAACTTAGTTCAGTCCCATATGGCTATTTAAGTTAGATAGCTGGATTGGAATACTATGGTCGTCTGAAAATTTCAGATTTTCTACTTAATAGTTATACATTAGATAAAGTGCTGGGCTTGTTTTGGTATTTTTAATCTAATGCTTGAATATCCTAGCACCTCACTGATGAGGCCAGTAGAAGAAACCGGTCTGGGGTTGGGGATATTCTCAAAGCTTGTTAAGAGCTTATTTTGCGAGCTTTATATATAACATGAATATTGATGGACTGTTAAAAGGAACAATTGGCAAGGAAAATTTCTACTGAGACGAAATAATTTATGAAGGAAAGAAGAAATTTTTAAAATATATAAAAATGGTCCATTAAGAAAAAGTGAATAGTAAAAAAATAGTTAATAATAATATAAAAAATATAATTGTCAATTAGTAAAAAAAAAAAGCTATAGGGAAAACAAGGGTGTGAAACAACAATTTCATATTGGTATGAAAGTTATTTCTGAAAGAAATAGAAATACAGTAATACTATTACTAAAAAAAAGAGATGTGAAATATATGGAAGAATTCTATAAAGTATTATATAGTGATGCGATGCACTATGACTTCTTTCTTGGAGTCAGGAATCTTTCAGCTAGTATGCCCAGATTAGCCACCTTATCTTCTCTTTCCATTTCTCACCTTAATTTTATCCCATATTCTTCTCTATCTTGCTCCATCTCATTTCCACAACCTTATCTTTGTCCACTCTATGTTTTTTATATCTAAATCCCCCTTATCTTTTTCAAACCCAGCATTAAAACCAAGAATCTACTTTCTGTATAATCAGTTTGCTTATATTTATTCTCCCACAGCTTCATTATTTGCACCTTTTCTGCTTGTAAGCATTTACATTCAGCTAACAGATGCCTAATATTTTCTATGCATTCCTTACATAAATTGCAGACTAAATCACCCACATTTCTTCATTTATGTGTATATTTCCTTGCTATTATTATAAAATTAACTCACAATATTCCATTTACTTCTATATATATTTAAACTTTTTATTCTCCAGACTAGTTCTCCATTTGTCCAACTCCCATATTTTTTATTAATGCATCTATTCTTCTATCCCATTCCTTGCCAATATAACACTCAACAATTCTAACATGATCAGCCCACTTTTTGTATAAGTATACTGACATAATATCTTTATCCAATTCTTCTGAATACTATACTACTTTTCTCACCCATCTTGTTGTCTGTCTTTTACTCATAACCCATTTAAATACTATTTTGGTTATTCTTTTATTATCCATATATTGCTTCCGAACATACTCATTTTGCTTTTTGCATCTCATATAAAAACTTGACCATCTCATTTCTTCTTGAATTGTATCATTTGCTGGCCACACATCTACATCTAATGCATATCTTCCTACTTATAAACAAGCAAAAATGCCCCTTACAATTATTATTTCTTTTGAATTATCCAGCATTTTAAATGAAGAAATGAGACATGCAACTAAATGTATGAAAATTCGAAATACTCCAGATAATGATGGGATTATAATCAATATCTCAAATGAAGCAGGTAAAGAAATATAAAAATTATTGACAAAATTATATACCAAATTTCTAAGTGATAAAGCAGTATCAGATTATTGGAAGAATGCAGTACTAATATTGATATTTAAAGATGGTAATAAAGATATTAGAAATTACAACCTATCAGTTTTTTTTATTAATTCTACACTAAATTTTTACTAAGATTGTTTTCAACTTGTCTACAATATGTTTCAGATTTTAACTAATCCAAAGAACATGCTGGATTTTAAAATGGTTTTAGCATAATAGATGAGAGTCGAGTATTAAGTGAAGTCATAGAAAAGAATATGAGATGATGCTTTGTAGATTATGAAAAGGATTGGATTCTATAAGCATATCGTCAGTGATTAAAATATTTTATGATATTCTGAAGGATATTTATCATATTGTAACCACAGTGATTAGAATTAACATTGAGAAGGGTATACAACATGGTGATGTCACATCGCCAAAGCTTTTCATTGCAGTTTTTACAAGAAATATATTTTTGACTAAAATAGGAACATAAGAGGGTAAAAGCAATTGCTAATTATTTAAATCAAGATTTTGCAGATGTAATCGGTTTTTGCAAATAATGCTTCTGAGTTTCAGGAAATGTTGCAAGAGTTATCTGATGAAATAAGAAAGTAGGATTTAAGGTAAATGGTAAAAAGACTAAAGTACCATTAATTGGCTTTTCTCAAAAAGAAGAAAATAAAGTTTCATAATGATGAATTAATTAAAAGAATCTAACAACAATAAATATCTTGGTCAGATACAGATGGAAGAAAATTTATTGGAATTTATAGAATTAAAAACTTGAAAGTAAGGCTTACTCAATATTAAAAGAAAAATTCCTGTATGTTTGAAAAGGAAGGGTTTCAACAAGTGTTTCACATTTCTTACTTATGACTCTGAGACTTGGACACTTAACAAAACAACAAGTATATATATAAGAAAAATGTGTCAAAAATGAAAGACATGGGAGTGAGAACTAACATATAACTGACATTGAAAGAATTAAAAGACAAGTGGAACTGGACTATACATATTACTAAAAGAGATGATGGTAGATGGACAGTTAAATTTTATACTGGATTCCAAGACATTGTAAAAGACCCAGAATGAAGCCATATATGAAATGGATGGATGATATAAGAAAGTTTTAGAATGAGGTGCAGAAGTTAGTATAGACATCAGAGAAGTTGGATTAAATTTTTGGGGAGACATTTATCTTGCAGTTGATTGATAATGCTGCACATGATAATAAATTAGCAGTGACAACTATATAAGAGAATAAAACTCTCAAAAGTGTGAAACAGCATTTAGATATTGGTGGGAAGGAAAAGATTTAACTATTACTAAAAAAGAGATGATCTCATGAAAGTTATGGAGTTCTGTAAAGTTTATATAATAATAAACAACAAAACAAAGAATTGCTTATAATTATTACATTTACAGAATTATCCAGCATTTTAAATGTACTGATGAATGCACTTAATCTATGAGGAGCACAATATAATGATGTAATTATAATTGATATCTTGGAAAAAAAGTGAACAAATAGAAAAAGTGCTAGCAAAGCTGTATATCAAACAACTACATAATAAAGATATGTAACATAATTGGAAAAAAACCACTAATATTATTGATTAACAAAGGTGACAAAGAACAAAATTATAAATCTAACTTAATATCAGTTCTATATAAAATCTTCACCAAGATAATTCTAAATCATTTATAGGAAACTATTCAAACCAGCCTAAAGAATAAACTGACTTTAAAAGTGCTTTTAGCAAAGTGCATCCAAGTATTGAATGAAATTACAGAAAGGAAGCAATTAAATATGAGTTAGCATTAGAGTTTGCATTTATAGATTATGAAAAACTTAAGCAATTTATTTGCAAAGATATTAATGTGTTAGATCATCATGACATAAATGTGGAATATTATATTTTGAGGAAAGAAAGAACTATTGATAGAAGTAGGAAAATTCACTCTGAGAAAATGTTGATTAAGATTTAATAGAAAAATTAAAATAAATCTCATAAGATATAAAATAATTGTAAAAAAACACTAAAACAATAAATAAAAAAAGTTAAACAAATTCTGTTGAAATGAAACAAAAAATTCCATTCAGCAGTCCTGAAGAATAAGCAACATATATACTTTCATTAAGTGATTGGTGTCAAGTTGTGAAAGAAGCATGTTTGATATTTATCTATTAAATTGTAGTAATTTGCTATTTATATACACTGAGCAATGATAAATATATGTGTAAGAGATTGTGGTCTAAGCCAATTGATGAGTATTGGTTCAGCATGAAATGTGCATATTGGTGATCAGAGATCATCTTCACATGTGTATGATCATATGTTTATGTTTACATTCCTTCACAAGGTGTTAGAAAACAAATAGAAAACAGTCTCTACTTTGCATGAGAGCAGTGTAGTTAAAATTACCCTACAGAAATAGTTTTAAAGTAATTGGGAAAATGAGCATAGAAAAAGTAAATTTTCTGTCAGGAGATTCATGATATTAAAAAAAAAAAAAATTCAACCTTGATGAGATTTACTGAAAAATGCCATGGACCGGTTGTAATTGAAATTAAGATCAGAAATAGAAAAATAATGTAGGAAAGACATAGAAACTTTTTTGACAAGGTAAGCCACATAGGAAAACTCTCAAAAATGGAAGATGAGAATACATCAGATACGACCATAAAAATCAATGTGTGGGGTCAAAAATATGACAAAAATCTAAAGACTTAGTAAAGAAGATGGTTAAATTATATGAAATATTGTAAAAATTATTCAATGACTTCTATATTAAAACATTCAACTTGATATTTCTATAACAAAAAGAAAGTCACCAGTGTCTAAAATGTTATCTAACCTCTTTTAAATCTTACAAACAAAATTATATTAAATAATCATTTATTACAGCTGTACATGTTGATTTCTATAAAAATAAAAAAACAAGAGATAGTATTTATAATTATATGTGGGCTATTTCTATCATCTAAAATTAAGTGTTTTTAGAAAAATTCAAATATTATTTAAAACTTCAAATATATTCAATTCTTAATTATAGCACACAGGACAATATATAAAACAACATTTTGAAGGGTATTATTCTCATCTCTTTTTCAATTGTTGAACATGGATGGTACTAATATGAAAATCAAACTTAGGAACTTTATATTGAAGAATACTAAATTTGGATTGATGCTGTAGTCAAGCATTAATGAATTTAAACATCTCAGGTTCAATTACCATGCTACTACTGCCACTGGTTCGACCACCAATCCCTGAACAAGAAAGGAGAATAATATCACTTGCGACATTGTGTTTTATATTATCCTGTGTGCTAATACTAACAGTTGAATGTATTTAAAAAGTGTAATAAAGTTTGAATTATTTTTAAAGTCATTTATCATTTAATTTTAGATTATGGGAATAGTTTACCATATAATTACAAATAAAATGTCATCATCAAAAATTTTTAGACAACATCAAGGGATACTATTGCTAAAATGGATAACTAAAGTCAGTAAATACTAAAACATTAAGATCAATTTATATTTCATTGATTTCAGTAACACCTTTGAATCAGTTGACCATGACAAATTAAAAAACATTTTAAAATAATCTGAACATATAGAACATTTGATTATTATAAAAAATCTCTTGAAATTAAAAATTGTAGTTAAGGCAAACTATACGTTTTCACATTGATAAATGAGTTTGACATGATTGTTTTCACTATTTATTCAACGTATACACAAATATATAATGAAATAAAATTAAAAAAACAAATATGGATTCAGATGTTACTAAGATGTTCAATACACTTTTAATCTTATTGCATTTGTTTATTTTATAAAAACTACTTTATATATTTCATCTACTTTTAACAATGTACTTTTATCATTAAGATATTTCTTTAATGCACTAATCATTCCATGATCACCATTTTCTATGCTTACACAAACTGTTAAAACAAAGGCAAAACTCTCTTTACAATAATGCCACCTAGTGTAAGCCAGAGCAATCAATGAATGCAAGTCTTGTGCATAAAATCTATCTAGTGCCTACTCATCTAATATTCCCAGATTGGTTTCTAGCTTGTAGCTTTCATCAGTGAAAAGCCTTTGATTTGAGAATGATACACCAAAACCTTAGAATCTAGTGCAACCCTACAGCAACCACCTTTCTATAAAGCTAGGAATCCAAAATGAAAACAATAATGTTTTTAATTGAAGCTCATTTGCTTGTATTGTCATATAGATCTGAATCCAGTTCAGTATTTGGACATATTGGTGTTTTGGTTCTTTAATAACCACAGTCACCATCATCCTATTTGGCAGAATTGGTATTAAACCACTAATCACATGATCATGAGGCAAAACTTTCCATACAGTAGTGCCACACAGTACAAGCTAGAGCAATCAATGGATGCTAGAAGGTTTGTGCATAAAATATCTATCAATATGTCCACATGAAATCCCTATCTAGTGCCTACTCATCCAATATCCACAGACTAGTTTCTAGCTTGTGGTTTTCATCAGTGAGGAGCCTTGGATTGAAAGCACTGCACCTAGATCTTAAGAATCTTATGCAACCATCCAGCAGCCACCTTTTATTTTTACAGATATTTCTTATAGTTTTGGCAGTCAAGAAACCTTTTTCAGAACTATAAAATACATTATGAAGTTTTTATATGTGCATATTTAATTTTTCTATTTTTTTGTTTGATTTTATTTTTGATTGATTTAACATAAATGTAAAATTTATTTATAAAGACTCTATACTATTTGGGTTTACACAATCCATATTAAATAAATCATAAAATGAAATCAAATAATGTATAAAAATTATGAAAAGATAAAATATATATATATAAAGGCATCGAAATAAAAATGTGTTTGTGTTAATTGAAGACTTCTAAAAATCCAAAAAAGGTATATAATTTGTTTAATCAGATACTTATTAAAAAAGTTAAAAACAAAACAAAAGGTACAACTGGGGTTATGATTAAAGATGAAAAATTAAGATGATATCTCTTTGGAACATTCGGCAAAAAAAAACTTCAGAATAACACTAGTAAAGCTGACAAAAATGTAAAATTTTAAAATATAAAAATATTTTAAAAAAAATTGAAATGTTCAAGTTATAATAAATATTACTATTGTAATCAGTGGAAAAATAAAATGAGAAAAGTTTTAATGCTTAGTACAATAGAGTTAGAAAAGGCTTTGGAAATACTTGCAAATAAACCAAGCACACACTCTTATTTTAAACTGGACTAGAATTTTTAATCCAATAAATACATATTCCAAAGAATAAGTAACGAGGCTTAAATTATCATAATTTACTTAGGAGAAATGTGAATAAAACTCAGAAAAATTAAAAGTGAAAAAGATGACCAGAATTGAGATAGATGAACTTCCTTGTTATCCCATCAGATATATGAATTTCTGAACAACCATATAGATCAGTAATTATTTGGAAATGCCATTTTAAAGATTGCTCAGAAATAACGTTGATTTGATAGCATTTCATAATTAACTACTCTTCATAACATTTGAATTTATCTGGAGCCCAAATTGATATGATTTTCAGTTTTATGACAAAACTAAGCAAGAAAATTAAATTTGGATAAATTTTTAATGAAATTAGCAAAACAAAATAATTCCTTCATTTAAATTTTTGATTATATCTAACTATAAATGTTTTTATTATAATTACATTAATTTTTTTATTTAAATAATATATATATAAACATAATGAATAATAACAAAAGGGATTCATGATATAGAATTAGTACATCTGCTACCCATATTCAACACAAATATAAATCCAGTCCAGTTTAAAATTGGATTTGTTTCTAGGTTAAGAAGAAAGTTTGCAATCATTCTTCCAGATAATAGCTTATTGTCCATCCAAACATAGGTCAGAAAATGGGTATTTAACTAGTCTTATTTACAGGATGCTATACATTTGGGGCTACTATTGATAATACCAGCCAGACAGTATTGGTATCTAATTATAAAAAAAAACACTCCCGTAAGCGCTCAGCTTATTAAATTTGCAGAGTATTATTTGCTTTTACAAACTTCATTATCTGTGCGCAAAGCACATATATATGTTATAGATTATATGCTAATGAAGTAAAATCTTTAATAAAATTTAACTATAGGTTTATTCATTAAAACAAATAAATGTATATAGTTAAATAAAATAATTTATTAACAATTTTTTTTTAGTATTACAATAAAGTGTCTATTGTAAAGATTTATCTTCTAGTTGTGTAACTTTAAACTCTTCACACCCTCTCATATTTAACATTATCGGTAGTTAAATGAGTTTACCTTTCAATTTATTATACATATGCACAAAGCAAATTTTACACTTTGTGACAGTTAACATTCCCCATTATGGATAAATCTTTGTATTTTTTTATTAGCCTGAAATCTGCACAAATCTAAAAATATTAGCATACATTAGTTAATAAAAATTTCAAATGCATGAATAGTTATGTAAATTGTACAGAGTGTGTTCCATTTGGGGAAATTTATTCATTTACTGCCTGTTTATATAAATTATATTATTTTATAAAGCATAGTCGATATTGAAATTAAATTGAGAAGGTGCAAATTTCTCAAGCGCTTATGACTACCAACAGCCAATCAAATCTTAATTCTCTGTCCCAGTGCTTAAGATTTGATTGGCTGTTGGTAGTCATAAGCGCGAGAAATTTGCACTCTCTCAATTTAATGTCTGTTTATAATTGCTAAGTATATAAAATTTTTTATTTACAAATCACAAATATATGCATCCGCACCATACTACAGTTAGTATATTCAGTCCAACTCCTCCCATCATTCTAAAAAAAATCTGTAAATCACACATGCAATCTAATAATCTTTGAGATCTATGGTCTCGGGCATATATGTGTTGTTGGGGCATAAGTCTTTCTTCTTCCTGTCCCATTACTTTTCCCTTTTATTCAAATTGTCTTGAAAATAGTAAAACCTCCAATGATTCAGAATCATCATACCGATTACTTATTTCAGATAGAATGATTTTTTTGGTCTATTTATCTTTTGGCATTCATTTACTGCCTCGAGAAGTTTCAAGCTGCTCATTTTGTTTCACAAAATACTCTCTTCAACAAATGCAGATTTCATTCTGATGTTTCTTGGTTCTAATGGTTCATTTTGGCTGGTTTGAAAATCATTAATATGCCTTCTTGTGATAATTCCGTTGGTTTACTAAATTAATCTCATTTGTCTTGATAAGACTAAACATATTATTCAAGGAAGTCTGTGTTTCAAACATCTTGTACCCAAACTGTATCACCAACTCTAAAAATTTTCTCTTGTCACAATTTTCCTTGGTATCAATACTAAAACATGTATATGAAATTTTCATCATGTTAATATTTTATAGCTGATGACTTTTTTAGACAAAATATTTAAAGAATATAGAAGACATTAATGCATCATTGATATCCTCATAGGAGATATTGTTGTACTGCCTTTTACCATTTGAATCAGGGTGATAAGATGGTATTAATACATGATGTATCCATAACCTTGTTAGCCAAATAGATTTAGAGCAGGGACTAATTTTTTTGGCGAAAGTACTTGAGGGCTACTACATTTTTTTTTCAGGGCTTTGAACCAGAAGTGGGCTAAAGCATTTTTGCGAAATGAAAAAAAAATAATGGTTCAAAATTTTGGGTTTTTTTAGAATGTACTCATGAATTAGTGTTTCTTTTTTTTGTAAGGGCTTTTTAGGTACTCACATATATTGATGACATTTTTAGAAGATACTTATGAACTGATGATTTTTTTTTCTATAAGATACTAACTGTTGAAGATATTTTACTATGACTAATACTTAATAAAGCAAGTCATATATAATGTGACATTATTTTTATAACCTTGTAGTTACAAAAATGCAATACAGAGAGCATACCAATAACTCAAACAAGCTCTTAATTAATAAGAGCAGTATGAGAAAATATTTAAAATCTATATCCAGAACACCCTCATCTCCAGACCAACTGGTTTCGAGCTGATGGCTCATGTCAGTGGAAGGCTAGAATATTTGGACACTAGATCTAAAATATAAACTCAAAACCCAGCACTTATTTCAAACGTATATTTAAGTAGAAACTCTGAAATTTTTGGACATGAAAATGTCTTTAAATCTAGCTATCTAACTTATATAGTTATATGGGACTGAATTAAATTCAGATCTACCATATTTTAATAGCCTCAGCATAGCCAAAGCCTTAAAGGTAAAATTATAATACTTAATAAAGCAAGTCATATATAATGTGACATTACTTTTATAAGCTTGTAGTTACAAAATGCAATACAGAGAGTGTACTATGACTACTATTAAGGGATTGATAAAGAAATTAACACTTTTCATATAATAAATATGATGTAGCTAGAATTATATGGAAGGGAGTTGCAGTAGTAGGGTTAACATATGGTAATGATGCATTATGTGTTAGTAAAGGGGTATTAGATTATTTAGAAAAAGTTCAAAGGGAAGTAGGAAGACATGCATTGGTTGCAGATGTATGGACAGCAAAGGAGGCAATTCAAGGAGAAATGGAATGGTCAAGTTTTCATATGAGAGATGCAAAAAGTAAAATAAAAATGTTTGGTAGATTGCAGTTTATGGATAATAAAAGAATAGCCAAAATAGTATTTAATTGGGTTATGAGTAAAGGGCAGGTAACAAGATGGGTGAGAAAGGTAATGCGATATGCAAAAGATTTGGATAAAGAATTTATATCAGTATATTTGTACAAAAGATGGGATGATTGTGTTATGATGATTATTGAGTGTTATAGTAGTAAGGAATGGAATAAAAGAATAGATTTATTAATAAAGAATAGGGAGTTAGAGAAATAGTATGGAGAGTAAAAAGAGTTTAAATATATATAGAAATAAACAGAATATTAGGTGTGAGTTAATATATGATAATAGTAAGGAAAGTAGTTTATTATTTAAGGCTCGAACGGGATCTTTAGCTACAAGAGAATATACATGTAAATGGAAAAATATGAGTGATTTATTTTGTAAATTATGTAAGGAAGGAATAGAAAATATTAGGCATTTGTTAATTGAATGTAAATGTTTGAAAACAGAAAGGGTACATATAATGAAGTTATGGAAGAATAAATATGAAAAAAGTGATTATACAGAAAGTGAATTATTGGTTTTTACGCTGGGTTTGGGAAAAGATAAGGGGGAATTAGATATTAAAGCTATAGAGTTGACAAAGATTATGTTGTGGAAATGGGATGGAGCAGAATATGGAAAAACTTAGAGTGGGGAATGGAAAATTAAGTGGCTAACAGGTTTATCTGGGCATAATTGCTGAGATATTCTTGACTTCGTTTAAGGAGAAGCCACAGTACTTCACATCACATCATTACCTCAGCTCCCTTTAGTATTATAATTTGTCATTTTATAAAATATTTATTAAATTAAAATTATTGAATTACCTATAAATAATTATTTCCTAGAGCTGGTACTAAATTTTAAAAAAAATTCAAGAAAATATAGAGAAATAAAAAAGAAAATTGTTTTAGAATTTTATTAAAATAAATTAGATGCAAATTTTACAAACAAAAAAAATTACAAAGTAAAAACAAAATATTTTTTATTATTATTTTGATGACACTTGGTATTGCATAGTTTTGGCAAATTTGTCAAAATTTGACTCATATGATCTTAAACTAACTCTTAACACAATTCCAAAATCTCCATATATTTGGATATTTAACCAAAAAATGCTTGACACAATTCCAAAATCTCCATATATTTGGATATTTATCCTTTCTTACTAATGTCCAGAAGCTCTCATTTGAAGCCATTGATTTTAAATGTATATCACATTTAATATTTACTATTTCTTCTTCCAAGCCCACTGAATCTGTTTGTAGAAATTCAATTTCATAGCGATATCTTTAATATTAATGCTAACATTAAATGGATAAGACAAAAAAACTAGCAATATCTTCAAGTTTATCAAATTTTATAAATCTTACTTCAAATTTCTTTATGAAGAGTATTACATTTTCAACATATTTGTTGTAGATTAGATTCTTTTTATCTTTAGACTCATCAGCCATATGTTTGAAATGTTTTAATTCACAATGCTTCAGTTGCATTACAAACATACTTAATTTTTCCTTGAATGATTTCAAAGTGCTTATCATAACTATTATTGTTTTATCTTTTTCTCGTAGTTCTACATTCAAGTTATTAGTTTTTCTGTAATATCACAGAAAAAGATGACGTCAAGAAACCATTCTTTGTCATTCAGTTCTGAATATGAATCACTTTTAGTTTCCAGAAATGATCTTATTTGTCGTAGAAGTTCTCTGAATCTGATTAAAAATTTTGCTCAGCTTAACACCTTATGTCAGAATGTAATAACAATTCACTATGTTCACTCTCATATTCCTTTACCAAATCCTGGAATTAACAATGTAACAAGCTTCTTGATCTTATTTTATTAACAATTTTGAAGGTAATACTCATATCATGATTAAACTTCAATACTTTTGAACACAAGGCATTCTTATGTATAATATAATGATAATCCATAAAACTAGGTATATCATTATTGTTTCTCATCTGATAACAAAGTCAATGTCATGGTAAAGTGGTTAATACTCATCACATACAACGTTTGTTCCAATTACTCTTTGTTTAGATGGAAAGTAGTTATAATATTGTTCAGATTAATATTATTTCTTAATTAATCTTAGTTTTTAGATTTTAACTTAAAATATACATTTATAAATTAAAATCTAGGTTAAAGATAGGACAGCTACTCTTATCTTTATAAAGTCTCTAGTTTGCATTTGAGTTTGACAGTTTCCTCTGTACTCATTACAGCATTGTTAACTTATTACATAAATCAGTAAGATACATATGTTAAAAAAAGGTGATATTCTTTCTCTTTAATTAATACAATCTATGTGCTTAATAAATAAATTTGAATATTACATAATTTCTATTAATTCGTAATATTAACACATAAAAAATTGAAATATTTCATAAATGTTAATATATGTAAGAAGTAATGGATGTAAAAGTGAACAGAGTAACATTTTCACTCTCAAATTAAGATGTTTCACATTGGTCTATATAGAGATTAAAGATAAGATAGCTGCTCTCTTTCACTTTGAGAGTTTTCCATGTACTCTATACAGCATTATTGAGCTATTATAAAAATCAGTAAGGTACATATGTTAAAAAAAGTGAAATCTTTTTTCTTTAAATTTCTTTTATATATTTTGATTTATATTTTACATGACATATTAATTTTAATATTAAAAATTAAATACTGCCTATCACTATACTAGCAGTTAAAAATAAAATAGCAATTCATGTAACTCTACAATACTAGTCAAATCAACAAAATTTTATTAAAATTCTTCCACAGCCATGGTTTCATTTATTAACAAATAGACCTCCTCAAGGAAAGACTATATATGTTGTATGTTTAGTTGAATTTCACTTGAAGTCTAATTGTTAAGAGATGAAACCATGGTTGTGGAAAAATTTGTAAAATTTTGTCATTTTGGCTAGTACTGCACTGTTATATGAATTTCTATTTTAATTTCAATATATAGGCATTTTTAAGTGTTTATCTTTTTTGTTTTTATTGTTTGTATATATATATATGTTAATTTTTACACTTGATCGAATTATAAATAAATCAAAATAATAGACAACTCATTTGTATTCAATTTAATATCAAATCGATTTTCATTCACACATGAACCTTCTCAAGATGCCATTTTCAAAATTAGCCATGTGACAATAAATGTTCACAGCTTTATGCACTCTCTAACGGTCATTGTTAGAAATAAACTCATGAAAAAATAAAAATATTATTATTATTTTTCATATAAATTTCACTTATTCATCTTTTTCTACCTTATAACTACTATCTATTATCAAACCAACAATTAATTCCCATCTTTTACTATCAAGCCATATATGTACATTCATAATATAATGAGCATGCTAATAGCTCTAAGCAAGCTTTTCTGATAAATGCTGGAAGAGAAAGCATTTCAAATCCCTATTTCCAAATTAGTTTAGAGTTGTTGGTTCTCCTCAGAGAGGTGCTAGGATATTCAAACACTAGATCCAAAATATCAACTCAAACATAGCATTTATCTAATACTTAATTATTAAATAGAAAATCTGAAATTTTCAGACATCTATATGTCTTAAATCCCTATTTCCAAATTAGTTTCGAGTTGTTGGTTCTCCTCAGAGAGGTGCTAGGATATTCAAACACTAGATCCAAAATATCAACTCAAACACAGCATTTATCTAATACTTAATTATTAGAAAATCTGAAATTTTCAGACATCTATATGTCTTAATCCAGCTATCTAATTAAATAGCCATATGGGCCTTAACTAAATTCAAACCCACCATATATTAATAGCTTTAGCAATATAACATCACCAAAGCCTCTAAAGCAAAACTAAGACACTAAATCCAAAATACCAACTCAAGTGCAGCATTTATATAATACTTAATTATTAAGTAGAAAATCTGAAATTTTCAGGTCTATATACAACTAACTTATTTGCAATAGTTATTTTCTTCTCTACCTTCTAATCTTTTCAAAGCAGTGGCAGAAAATTGGAATCTGTGTTGTACATCAACATCTAAATCTATTATTATTCTTGTAAAACTATCAAGATATTTAAACTGGTTTACATTTTCAAATTGATAACCACCCAAACTAAAAGTTTTTGAAGATTTTTCTTGCATGATAACAACATGAATATTATAGATGTTGATATTGTTAATGATGCATATAAAAGAGAGCAGAAGTTGAGTTAATTTATATGAATATTTTATAAAAAAAAACATACATATTAATTTTTAACTGTACTTTGAAATTTATATTTTGATTTCAGATAAACTTTAGTTTAATAAATGGTTAATAATAATCATTAATATATTTATCTGAAGTGAATGGTATAAAAGTTATGAGTGCAGACATTTTGACACTTTTAAATCTAAATGTAATATGTATCTATATACATAAGAAAGATATAAGTATATCTAAAAAGATAACATGAAAAAGAAAGATGAAGCTTGATTAATGATGCATATTTATGTTAATTAAAACAAGAATTATATTAATTGTTAACTGTATTAGTTTATTTTTAGGATAGAGATAATTTCTAATCTAGTAAATGATTACTAATAATCATTAATAAATTTGTCTAAATTGGATTATATTAAAGATGTGAGTGCAAAAATTTTGATGACATGAGTAATGTTGGCCAAAGGAAGAGTGCTGGTTTAACATGAAATGCATTGGGAACTAATATCTATACTTGTACTAAGATATGATGTTGGAAACAGAAATAGAAAGGGAAAACAAATTTATACTTAGAGAAATAATAAGATTTTGAAAATACAGATAAAGAAAGATGTGTGTCTGGGAATAGTTGTAGAAAATGATTTTTTTTAAAGTTCAGTGATAATAATTTTATTTATTTATTGGACTATTTCCATCATCTAACATTAAGTATTGAATGTCTTTAAAAAATTTAATTTTATTTAAATTTTTAAATTACATTTAACTGTTAGTAAATAGCACACAGCTTAATATATGCATAACATTTCCAGAGCCATCCTGCCTTTGATAGGATAACTCATTGGTTAAAACATTACCTTAAAATTCAATATTCAAGAATCTATGGTTCCCAATTTGTTTTCCATGCTAGTACTGTCACTGGTCAGGCCAGCAACATCTGAAGAAGAGAGAAGAATAATACCTCTCCAAACATTGTGCATATACTAATCTGTGTGTTATTTACTAGCAATTGAATGTAATTGGAAAAAATTAAATAAAGTTTAATTTTCTAAAGACATTCAATACTTAATATTAGGATGAATATAGCCCTCCTGTAACCCAGTTGTAACTGTAAAGAAAAAAGATGGGTTGATATTTTGTTTGGATGCTTGGCACTAAAAAAATTACAGTTCTTAATATGAACATCCCACTGTCCAGCCACAAATTACACATATTGAAATAAACACAAAAAGGGAAAAACAAAGAGCATATCAACTCATAGACAGAGCTAATCAAAGGAGTAAGAACATTAAAAGAATCACACATAGCTTTAAATCAGGAGTAAGGTTTTTATAAAGACTCATCATTCCAGCAAATGACAAAAGAACAAGTACAATAATTTTTACCACCAATATGAAGGACCATTTACCACTGTAAAACAATCTGGTCCCTATAATCTGACATTATATAAAGCAGGGGTAGCCAAATTTTGTATTCATAAAATTTACTTTTAATTTTAAAAATGCATTGCAACCAACTTGAATGATGGATGCTCCAATTTTCATTAGGCCTTCAAAAAATCCAGTAAGACTCAAAAATGGTGCAGGGTAGAGGCTAACGAATAGACCTATGTGCCATCTACAATAGAGACAAAATACCATTAAGGTCACACCATAAAACTTTAAAAAACAAGTCCTATATCAAAACCTCACTATGGTATGATGCTTCTTAATAGAGAAAAAAGTCAAGAAGTAATATTAATACAGTTAAGAGATAATAAAAAAATAGAGGGTAGGCTTCATGACCCTTCATTTGAAAACAAATAGTCCAATGCTGAATGCATGCTTACACCATTTAAGTGCTAAAATTTTGATAGTAAATTAAAATTTTAACCTTGTAAGGAAAGGGGAGTTGTAAGGGTAGCTTACAGTCCTGTCACACCAGCCCACATTAGTCCATATCACTGAATCAAACCCCTTTAAGACATGCTTAAGTTTTGAATTACTGGATATACCCTATTTTATTACTTTTAAGCCTATATATATATATATGCTAAATATTCACTTTACTAAATAAAGTAACCAAGATGCATAATCTAATTTTTTTTCTTTGAGTAAAGAACTAACAATCCCATTTAATGAGAGAAATTAGAATCAAACACTTACATATATGTATACCAATAATCAATTTTTACTTAGTGCATTATACATCATAAATTAAACAGCATAATGATGTAGACTGAAACTAAGCAAACATGGTGATGATCTAATGACAAGTTAACCAAGTGTGAAAATGAAGTTAAAATACTATTACATATTTTAAGTAATTATTACTGGCACAATGTACACAACAATTAGGCAACTGCTACAAGGTAAAAGGAAATAAAAAATCTAATACACCAATTACTGAAAACTAAGCGTATTATAAAAAGAAACTCAGTTTATTTCTGTCATTTTTAAAAATAATGTTTTTGTAAAAGAGAGCCAACCTTGTAAAAACAGGTTTTTTGAAGGCTAGAGAAGAGAATTCCACATTCAAAAATACTATGTTTTCTATATAAATTCATTTCTGTAAGACCACTACTAAGTAAAAATGATAGTTGAAAATAATAGTGGACAGATAAGTTCATGCAATTTAAGGAAATAAAATAATTGTTTTCCAAACTAATATTAAAAAAGAAAACATTATTCAAACAAGAACAGAAAAAGAATTGAACATCAGCAGCAGCTGAAATAATTTCTTTTTGCACTTTAAATAAACTGTTAAATGCTACATCGCAATTTGATAAAATTGAATTACGTTATGAATTACTGCACAATGTATTCTGGCTAAAACAATAATGCTGTAGGACTGATCACCAGTACCCTACCATGAAAGTGTGATGACTTCAGAGACCTATTATAATGCCTAGAATAACACCTATTGTCCGATGTGAGATATCTGGACATGGATCGAGAGGAGAATCAATGGAAAGGATTCACACAGTTCATTTCAAGTTCATTATGAAGTTGTTTATGAATGATCTACATTTCTACCTGTAGAGAATGTACAATGAAGCATAGACTGTATGTGGAGGACCATGCCAAACTTATGAATATTAATCAATGACTTAATAGCACTTTAATTTTGTTGCATATTATTTTTTTATATGTATATATGTGTAAATTTTTTCTTTATTATTTTTATTTTCATACTTGGAAGAATAAGCATTTGTATCTTCAATTTTGGAAGTCTATTAGAAGTGAAAGTAGAACAGAGTGGGAATGATCAAGTTTAGTTCAATTTTTTTTTTTTGTAAATAAAGTTTCGATCAGCTTTCCAATCCATAGAAACTTGACATTGGTCATCATAATATGGAATAGAGGTAAGATCTTTAAAATTATTCCATATTAATTGCATACACTTATCACAGGACAGTTTACATTACTTGTTTGTGTTAATTAATAATCATTCTATATTTTTTTTTTGTTTTTTTTTTGGTGTGAATGAAAAAATTTTTCATATAGATGATCTTTCCTATCAACAATAAGGATCTATACATAGATATGGGGGTCTCAAGCAGACCAAACATCATTTAAAGCAGATTGGACAGTGAGGCTACTACCAATACGTCTGCAGAAAACTTAAATTAGCTAGTTAGCTTCTCGATCATTTACATTTTTATTTTATTTTTTATTACTTTTTTTTCACTTTGTAAATAATTTGCACCAAGCTATGAATTTCTACTACCGGGACAGGATATGGAATCTTAAGTGTATTCAATTATTAATATGGTAGAAATCCATTCTTGACATAATTATAACTTTTGACATTGTTAAAATATTTTTTTTAATTTTTATTTTTTTTATTTTTGTTACTTAATAAATGTTACATAACTTGTGCATATTAAACTGGTCTCCAGTTTATTAAATCATCCCACATTCTTCAATTAATTTGTATTCTGGAATATATATATATATATATATATATATATATTCCAGAATATCGGATATATATATATATATATATATATATATATATATGCACATCTGAATTATGCTTGGATTGAAATCTGAACTAATTGTAACTTATATAGAGGTGAGGCAGTTGTTATTAGTTTAGGTTCATCCCTGAAGAGAGTCAAATGCAAATTCTCTCTGGGTTTGAATACTGAGGTATAACGGAATCATAAAAAGGTGGCATGTAGATGAACTAACCAAATTGTATCTAAGTTTAATGAATAAGTTCAGAGCTAGTCTATTGAAGGTAGATGCAATCATTGGTTATGCATTTCACCATGTCAGGTCCAGCATCCTATCCAAAGACCCCAAATCCATGAATAGTTAGATGTGCTCTCCTTTTCTTGGAATAATGAGCAGCCCATTACAATGTATATATATTGATAAACTTTTCTTACACAAATTGTAATTAATGCTAAATAAGAAAATCTTCAGTGTATATATATCTTAAAATTTGAGCCAAGTACTATTGATATCTTAATAAAAAAAGCTTCAGTGTAAACATATCTTAAAATTTTGTTTTTAGCTCAAATTTTAAAATACGTTTACACTGAAACTTTTTCTCTTTAGTGTTCTAATGCTTAGAATTAATTATAATCATACTTTGTAGACAGAGGCTTCATTTCTATGTGATTTTATTAAAAATTGGGATAAGTAAGAAGTGAATGTGTTTTATGTATATAATTACAAGAAGTGGAAAAAAACTATGATAGGTTGATTGGAGAAAAAAGAGTAGAATTATGGAAAATGAACCTGAATAATATACTAGATTAGAGTTATGTATGAATAAAAATTTATGAAGTATATAAAAAAGATATGATTTATTTATCCTATGATACCATTAATAAAGTATCGTAAAGGAAACTATAGGGATTCCAACCAGGGCATAGAATCACTAATGGCTTTAATTACAGTCTTCAGTTCTATCACTGCACCCATAGATTCAAAAATTATTACCCATGACATTCAGGTATATTAAGTCCATTTACAAATTAGATGAATGCAAAACCCATGGGTTCCGAATCTGTTGAAGAGACTTCACAAATATCAAGGAAGATCAAATTTAGCGGAATATACTTATACTGTTGGATGTAGAAAAAGATATTTGTACCTTCATAAGAAATCCATTTTTTGCACCTTACTTCTTCTGTTATAGGTTTTTAATTGATATCCAGAAAGGGGATATTCATTTGAGTCTTAGGTAATGAAACTGTATCATGACTGTTTGGCAAGTACAATTAAACTTTTTATACATTTTTTGCAAATCAGTTTCTTTTGTGATATTTGGTAGAGGAATTTGTGAAAGAACAGGAAGCCCTACAAGGGAATAGTCTTAAGTATACCAGAATATTCAGAAATTTAATATGGATAATACCTATCTGTAAAGTGCTTGCTTCATGACTCCAAATAGTCCAAGCCACTTTGAAGAACATAAGTAAATATGTTAGGCTATAATCCAAGGTTATTCTAAATAGCATTGAATTGGACTATGTTTTTGCATATAGTGGCACAAAATTCCATTCAGATTACAAGATGTTTTTATTCCTAATCCAGTAATAACAGTATAAATCAACTTTCCTTCTAAAATACACGACAAACATCTTGGATTGGATTCATATTTTGTTGATGGATTAGGAATAAAACTCCAAATTTGTCTTTCATATTTTTATTGAGAGGATACTAAACTTTTATGAGAAAAGTAATGTCACAAGCATAGATGAATATTCTGTATTTGGAAAATCATTGATAAATATTTTAAATAATGTAGATGAGGAACTGAACACTGTTGTAGACCCTATATAAAATTGAGTATCTCCTATTATTATCATACAATGCTACTGGAATTTTTTTAGTTGGAGAGCATTTTGTCAAGTAATATGACATTTATGCAGACCATTTTCCCAAACAGAGTCATAAACAGAGGTTAAGTCAATAAAAATAACCTCAGTTTTTAATTTATTTTAGAAAAATCTTTTTTATTGTGAATTGTTTACACAGCAGCTTTTCTGGGTTCACATCCAGCCTCTTTTATAATTGATTGTTCTCAACTATTGATAAAAATTTTTTTATAGTTTTCAATTAGCACATAGAAAACACAATCATATTTGAATTATTGTTACATTTATTTGATTGTAAAACTATCATAGTTTTGTTTTTAGACAAATTTTAAAAGATGATGGAAGGAAAAAGATGCCAAGGAAAAGTGACAAAAATGGGTCAAGAATCTGAATTGTAATTATGATTTATATGGAGATGAAAGGGATGCTATTGAACATTTATTTTTAGAGTTTAACTTATTAAAAGAGATTTTAAAAAAATTTATATGAAGAAAAAAGTGAAGAGAATGATAGAAGAAAAGGTATTATATTTTTTATAACAGTATTTGCAATAATCTAGAAAAACCTCTATTAGCATGAGAAATAGTGTACAAAAGATGGTGGTTCAATCAGATTTTCAGGTTATTGTTTATGTCCTAGTCCTTATAAGTGATGAACATTAACTATATAGAAATCACCTTATACTTATTATATTAATCAAGCTACAAAAAGTTCAAACACGTTAAAATTATGACCGATGACAACTTTGCTTGTTCCACTTCACAGATCAGACTTTTAAGCTAACCACTATATACTTTAAAGATGCCATTTATAAAATAAATATAGTCACTTTTCTCTTTTTAGGAAAAAGAATGATTTATACATCAAGATATTTATTGATTTCCATTTAAAATCCATGTTTATAGCTGTGATTTGCTTAATGTCACTGTACCCTAAAACTGTCTGTGTATGCATGAAAAATGGTGAACACATTTGATGAATGTCATACAGATTCCAAAACAGTTTCTAGATATTGATTTTTATCAGAGAAAAGCACTGGATTAAAATACACATTTAGATATTTATTTTTATTAATATTAGCTTAATTATGTAATGCTTTGTATTGACATAGATAAGTATGTGCCAGTATAAATGATGACTGAATATCTCTCCAAACTACCTGCAGTTCCATTTTCAAATCAATACATGGGTCATATAAAGATACAGTTTTAGATATTTCCATAAAAGTTTTACAACACATGTGAAAACATGGAATGTGATAAATATTTTGTCATCACAAAATCTTGAAAAACATTTGAAAGCATTATTGAAGATCATGGCAACACTGTCATACATAATAATTTCAATAGCAGTTTTTACAAATTTAAAACAATCTATATATTGTCATATTTCATGTTAAAACTCACCATCCAGACATCCCAGTGCCTTAAAATTGTTGCTATGTAGCATAAATATTAATTCGAATATGACACTGGAGGTATTTTAGAAAGAAAACTATTTATCTGTCACTTTTTTTACTGGAACTCACTGTAAACTATCTATTTGTAAAAAAACAAAACAAAGATGATTACTGGTAGCTTTTAACTGAGTCTCTAAAATTTGTATTCTAGCACTATTAAAACTTTATACTGGGTAAGCAGATTGGTTTCGAGATCAAATCTTAAGGGGATTCCAACTATCAGATTAATTTCTTGAGTAGTGCAATAGAAATTAAAGTGCTACTAAATAGATATACGCAATTCATTTCTCATAGTTTTGTGAATGTCAATCAATATTCATAAACTAATCCTGAAATCTGGTTAGCATTACCATCTGATATCTGTTTTTTACTAATGTTTACATATATTTTTTTGACTTGTGTAATATAGAATAGATACTAATGGTATTTATTGAAATGGTAGTGAATTTGAATGTAGAATGTTTATGTAAGAAAATTATTTAAAAACTATATATTGTTGTTTAAAAAAAATTTTTTTTTAGTCTATTGCTATCCCACCAGGCTCTGCTTTTGATTTAAGAATGACATTTCCTATTATTATTGGTACAGTTTCACTGGGAAAATGTATTTCGCAGCCACATGCTTTAACTGAAGCTTTATGGACATATGCTTTAACTGAATACCCACATTTGTATGCTTTAACTTAATGCCCATGTCCATGTGCTTTAATTGAAAATGAAACTGTGGATCAGGATTGGCATATGCTTTTTCATTAATAATATTTCTACAAATTATCCTGGAATTTAAAAAATTATCACTTGCACTTAATGCACATACATTTGAGCAAAACTTTATATATATTAATTCTAACTTTTTCACAGATGAAAGATAAATTCGTCATATTATTTCTGGGAGCTTCCATGTAGTAAATATATAATAGCTAAAATAGCTTTCAGAAATAATATTATATATATATATATATGAATTGTAGAGAATTGGTAGCACTTCCACCATATCCATGATCTATATTCAAATGTGCTTAGGATTTTTTTTTCCAGAAATTTAATCTAGATGATAGCTATTTTTGTTTAACTTAATCTCTCATCACTTGAAAATGAGGAGCAAACTCATTGAGTAGTGTCTTCATGTTTAACTATTTTTCAATTGTCAGTGTCCTATTATAAGGACATTTGTTCTGTTAAGTCTATTTAGAGATTGTTTTATCTTTTACATACACACACATATATATATATTGTAACCGTTCGATTGTTGTCCCAACTACATAATATCACCAAAACATAAGTGCGCTAATAATTGTAACCTCGATCACCGATCAATTCCCGCTGCACATTGTTAGCTATTAAGAACTGTAACCAAAAGCATATCATGCCATCTATATTACGCACCAAAGACCACAACCAAAATCTGGAGCAACTTACCACAGACCAAACTAATGATATAACATAAACTTTTTATGATTTAATTTGATCGCAGCCAGGGTGTACCGCGAAGACCTATCATAGTAGTATGATAAAATACATTAAACAAATTATAAGTATGTAATGTTATTATCTTTCAAACCTTAATTTGCGACTTTCATTGTATGAGACCCGATGGCCGACCATGTACAAGATGGCATAATTTGTGGAACTACATAAGATTATGAAATTGTAAACCATCTATATGATTTTTAATACAAATGCTAGTCCAGGTAAAGCTTTGCAATAAATAAACATAAATACTTGGGTTCTTTTTTTATAGTTTACTATATCACTGAGACTCTTATTATACTGACAAATGACAATTTAAAAACGTTAAGTAAATATATTCAATCATGTCATTATATGGCAAATCTGTTTACAGGTTTAATAATCAATTTGTATTGTATACTAGAATCAACTACGCAAAGCTAAAATGATGGAAAAGGTAAATGGGATTTTATTGTACCTTACACATCATAAACTACCAAAGACGAAAAACCTCCAAATGTTTTCTCAATATATCACTAAACTCTTATATCATGTTGACGATAGTATGTACTTCAATGTATGCTCTATCCAAGGTTTATGATTTCTGATTTTACGAATGACAAATAGCAACGGCACAGTAAGTTTAATTATAAATCAACGTTTATTTACAAATTTATGAATAATAAGTAATTAATTCTAATGTTATAATTAAAGACATAAATAAACAAATAAAATAAATAAATTATAATTCCATCGACTTTCTTCAATAACATATCATAGGTACGGTTTTTTTTAAAAACCTAATCATACCTTATATTTCAATTTGATATAATGAATGTATTGAGGAAATTATACTAAATTCAACATCAACTCATGAAACATCTAATGTCATTTCCAGATTCAATAAATCTATACCATGAACTTATAATAATACAATAAATAATATTATATCTGTAGGATTTAGCTATCATGCAATCATTAAATAAAGTGAAAATTTAAACTTACATTCAGGTAAATAATAATCAACCAACAGTTAATTATTATGAGGTAACTTGAATAGAATGTCCTGCTACAATTTAATGATCTAACTTATAAATTATACTTACAAATGGAAGAAGATGATTTAGCAGAATAACTAAAATACTTTGCCCAACTTATATCTATGAAGTAAAACCATATTCCTGTGGATGCATTCATCTACACATAGGAATTAAATAACACTAAACGCTTTGTGGATTTATACACCATCATAAAGTAATAAGTATAATTACACAATTCCGCGGATTAACCACCAGCACAGGAATGAGTGTAAAATACAAAAAATGGCAATTAAGTAATCTGCAGATTAACCACGGCACAGATTAATGCCTTTTAACATTATAAAACAACATTACTATTTACTTCACATTATAGTGCAAAATCATCCTCCTCAGTTATTCTGACCATTCAGAAAACACTAACATTTTAGCAAATGTGGGTTCTTGCATAATAAAATGTTACACTAATCAGGACAACTAATGTACTAACTTATCTTGCTTAAAATAAAACATATGTAATATAATATAAGTAACATTAGTATAGAAATAGAAATCTGGAAAGACTCACAAAATACCTCATGAAAAATTGATACATCTCATAAATTCATTTAGTACTTTTCAAGCTTTTTCGCAAGCGCTATTCTCTTGAATAAGTATTTTATTCAACCCATATTAATTTAAACTTAATAAAATATAACTTATGAACTTCACATGCAAGTTCATATAACGATAAAATTAAAGTAATGCATTATTCATCAAATACATAAAATCTAACAGGTGTGTGTGTGATATAAATTAAATGTATAGCATTTTATAGTTCAATACATGAATTCTAGCAGGTGTGTGTATCACAAATTAAATTGTATAGCATTTTATAACTACAAATATGATCCGTGAAATCCATGTACGATGTGTCGAACAATAAATATACTAAGTAATAGCTACAATTATAGTTGAATTCCATACATGTAATTTTATCCATTTGTATTAGTTATTATAAGCACTATTAGATTAATGATTTTACGTGGCTCCATAAACATGAAACAATTCCAAAATATGACATGCAGAGTTTAAATGAAAATGTTTTTTCATAAGTTATTAATTTCTACATTTCTCTATTAAAACTGTTCCAAGTTTATCACATCCATGCTAATATTTATTTATCCACGCTTAAATCTAGGAATACTAATTATAGCAATTAATTTAATCATTCCAAACTGACGATAAAATTAGAAAATAGCTTTAATTAATTATTTGAAGACTGTTTTTATTATCCAAATGGTAAACAAATTAACTAGCAAATATATTACTGGCCTTGCAAAGTTAAATATCAATCAATACTATATTTTTTTATTAAAATTATAAACGGAAATATTAAACTATGTTAATAACTTTAACATTTTACTTTAATTTAAACTTCTTCTTTTTTAAAAAGCAAATTTTCATATTTATAAAACTTCTGTAATTAAAACACTTATTTAATTTTTCCAAATTGTAGAATAATAAATATTTTAAAACATACCAAAATCTTGCAATTAATTCTGCTTTTAAACTGGAAAGCTCCGACATATTTCAAATGTAATATTGGAAAATTATTATTAGCGATTTGATCTACCTGGTTAGCCGACTTGAACAGACTTTTAAATTTAGCAATTCATCTTATTATTAAATACCACTATGTTATTTTTACATTTATAGAAAACTTTGTGGTAATCCGTTTACTTGTTAACTATTTTAAAATAAGCTTATCATATTTACACCATTTGCCTTTTACCATTTTTTTTTCTTTCTCCCTCCCTCCAAAGCAACACTATCAGATGATCTTTTTTTTTTAATTCGCGCTCCTTTCTTTTTTACATTGAAACGCATATGTAATTACTGTATTTATTTTTAATAATTAAATTTAGTTGAACAAATGGTTTTTTTTTTTTAATTCAATGGAAATAATTTTTAAGACCATTTTAAACAAATAAAAATAATTATTATTTTTAATAATATTTTACCAAATTTAATGTGTTGTCAAAATTTTTAAAAAGTTAAACATTTTGATATGAATTAGTATATGGAAAGAAGCAATTTAAATTTATTAAAATAATATAGACAACAAGTAAGGCAAAATATTACCCATTCTCTCTAATAAATTATTTTGAATATAAGAGAGTAATCTGTTCAAAGTGAAAATCAAGCCAATCAAATCACCAAAAGAAGACAGAGAAATTTTTATACCAGTTACATCAATTATTATATTTTATACTAAAATATATGGTTACAATATATATTATAGTGTTTTATCAATCCATCTCTCATCTCAATTCTATCATATCTCAGCCATTCATTAGTATAAAAAAAATCAGTCTATCTTCTCTATATATATGTATTTCACACTTGAAATTAATTTGATAAAGAGAGCTTAAGTTTTATAAAAGTAGTAATATAATTTATGATCAGTTGCTGAAGATGGCTGGGACATTTGAATGTCATAGTGACAATCTGGATACAAACTCAATTTTGTTTTTTTAATACATCAGTTGGAATTTAACAAGGAGATTTTAGGTCTTGAATTTTCTGTCACTACTAGTAAAAAAATCTCAGATTTATTTAACTCTTATTAAAAGAAAACAAAAACGCCAGAATTATATTAGCTTGATCAAATGTTAAAAAAAAAATTACCGTGCAGTGATAAAATGATAGATCTGGATGTTAAAAGTTCCTAGCTTAAAACTCAATTTGTAGTGTTTGCATGAATTCTCAAGTAATCCTGTGATAAAATAACAAAACCAAAAACTAAAGGTTCCTATTTTGAAATTCAATCTATTACTTCTAGTGTTTGAATGTCACGTGATCTTTTGAATGATTCTTTGTAGCAGTAAATTGATAGAGCCAAAAACTAGAGATGGATGTTTTGAAATTAAACTGTTATTTTGATGTCTTAACATCATATGGCTTTCTACACAATAATAAAGTGATGGAGACAAAAGTTAAAGGTTTTTGGTTTACTTCAAGCACTTGTATCACATGACTTTCCACATGATCCTGTGCCTTGGTAAAGTAGCAAGAGCTGAAAGCTAAAGATTTTCAGCTTGAAGGTCAATCTATTATTTCTGGTATCTGAGCATTACATAATCTCTAATGATTGGTGGCTCAGTTATTTTATTTTTTTAATATAAAGAAAAAAAAAATTTTAATCTAATAACTAAAAATTTTCTAAATCAAATTTTAAAAATGAATATCTACTGCAGAACAAAAAATTTGAATTGCTTATTAAATAATATTTTTATGCAATGACCACAAATTTCAAATCTAGTGCCAATTTTTTAATTTACATTACTTAACCATAAAACTACACTATTAAATGAGGAATTTAAATCACAATCTTTCCAAATTTTACAAATGGAAAATACAGCAAATAATTTACAAAGAAGAAATTGAATTGTTAAAAAATATGTAAATATTTTTTATTGTCTTTCTCCTTTACTTGATCTATCATGGCCTCCATCACTAATTGAGAAAATTCTATGAAAAAAATTGTTGAAACATTGTGATGTAAGTGCGTAACAGATATTATTTCCTTGGAACCAAGCAGTGCAATGATTGGTTCATATAAAGGCAGACTATACAAACTATTGCATTTATTATTCAAAGATCCAAAGAAAACACTTATGCTAAAAAAAAATACAGAAATAGCCACATTAGGTTGCAATTATTAATTCCAAATGTATTAGCAAGATCTAGGTTTAAATCTAAGCCTTCATCATTGTTGACTTTTTAATAATGGGAAATAAAATTTTCAAAGGCATAAATTGCATTTTATATAAAGAACATTAAGCTATCCAACACCAATAATAAATTGTTTAATAAAACAGTTGTGCTGGCATTTTTTAATAAGTTTTACTCAATTTTTTGGATTGCATTTATTACATAAATATTCATGTTTTAAGTGCAGGCAGGATTATTTCTTTTGTGTGTTTTGATGCTAAATGTAATCTATAAGTTGAACAAGTTCATGACCTAAAATATCACATGATCACCATTTCCTATGCATACACAAACTTTTAAAACATTAGCAAACTCCATACAGTAGTCCCACCCAGTGCAAGCCTTATTAATCAATGGATGCATTAAATCCTAAAATGTAGGTGCAGTGCTCTCAAATTCAAGGCTCCTCACTTATGAAAGTAACAAGTTAGAAATTAATTTGGGAATAGTGGGTGAAACTTTTTGCATCCATTGATTACTAAAGTTTGCAGTGGGTCACACTACTGTATGAGGAGAGTTTGCTACTGTTTTAAGTTCATGACCTGTAATTAAACCTTTAGGATTTCAACTCATAAAACTTATAAACATCAAAAGGATTCATAAATAATACATTTACACTGCTAATTAAATCCTATTTTAATGTTAGTAAATTTTTTATGCTTTCAAACTAGAAAGGAATCAATTTATAATGGGATGTGCTGTTTAGTTGTATTGTTTATATAATAAAGTATTTTGTGTGTATTTATATATATATAAACATTACAAGCATAAAGCTAAACTAGTCAATATAAAATCAAAACTACCCCAAATCCAAAATTTATATATATATTAGCTCGGAAGAAAACTGCTGATCACTGGGTTAATTACTTTTAAAAAAGCAGAATGTTACAGTCATAAAGAAAAGTGGATTGGTTTAATAATATACTTTCTTCCAAATAAATTATTCAGTTTGTCTATTCATGCAAATAGTCTACATGTAAAGATTTGCAACAACAACAAAAAAAGAAAATTATAATAATTAAGGAAAATTAAATATTTTTATTTTCACTATTTGCAGTGACAGATTTAAATGTAATTACAAATATTATTAAGACAAATTTAGTGTTCAATATTTTTGATAATCAAGTAATGGTTTTGATTCATTAAATAATGATTTTCAAGATTTTATTTCTGATATAGGCTGATTAATATTCAGTAAAAGCACTGTAATGGAGGATAACTGTTCTTACAGGAATGCTTCAGCAATTTGTCTGAATTTTTCCAAATTCTTTAACCAAGCACAGATTAAATATAGTGATCTATCATCATCAACCATTATCAATCCACTACAAGATGAAGGTCTCTCCAAGTTCAATCCATCTTCTCTGATCTTTACCTTCTCTTCTCCACATCACCCCTGCACACTTTCTTATTTCATCCATCCATCTCACATGTGGTCTGTTTCTGGGTCTTTTACAATCTCTTGGAATTCGGTTTAAGATTTCAATTGTCCATCTATTATCATCTCTTCTAGAAATATGTCCAACCCAACTCCAATTCAGTCTTTTAATTTTTTCAATGAGATCAGTAACATCTGTTTGTTCTCTTACCCATATATTGCGTTTTCGATCTCTTCTTGTTACTCCCAACATGCATCTCTCCATACTTCTTTGCGTGGTCTGAAGTCTCTGTATTGCTCTTCTATTAAGTGTCCAAGTCTCAGATCCATAAGTAAGAACTGGTAAAACACATTTATTAAAAACCTTCCTTTTCAAACACTTAGGCATATTTCCTTTTAGTATCAAGTTATTTCTACAAAAAGCACTCCAACCAAGTTTAATTCTATGATTAATTTCATCCATTATGTTTCCATCTGTATTAATAATCTGACCAAGGTATTTGTAGCTGTTAACTTCTTCTATCTCATCATAATCAATCTTTATTTTCATATTTTGAGAATATCCATTAAACATTACTTTAGGCTTTTTAACTTTTATCTTTAGTCCTACTTTTCTACTTTCATCTGATAACTCCTGCAGCATTTCCTGCAGCTCTAAAGCATTATTTGCAAAAACAACTACATCATAGGTAAAATGTAAACGATTTAAATAATCTCCATTTACTTTCACTCCTTTAGCTTCCCATTTTAATCCACAAAATACTTCTTGCAGTACTTCTGTAAAAAGTTTTGGAGATATGGAGTCACCCTATCTTACACCCTTCTCAATGTTAACTTTCCTACTATCATTATGTAATCTAATTATTGCAGTTGCATTTTTATAAATATTCTTTAAAATATGACAATATCCTGGATCTATACCTTGATGATCCAATGCTTTAATCATTGAAGAAATGTTTATAGAATCAAATGCCTTTTCATAATCTACAAATCCAAAGCATAATGGCATGTTCTCTTTGTTGGTGGAAATCCAATGTTATCTATAAATGAGTTGTAATTATCTTGGTAAAAATTTTGTATAAAACTGATAAAAGACTGATAGGTCTGTAATTTCTAATATCTTCTTTATCACCTTTTTTAAATATTAACATTAATACTGCATTCTTTCAATCATCTGGTACATCTTTATCATTTAGACATTTGGTATATAACTTTGCTAAAATTTTTCTATTTCTTCACCTCTTTCTTTTAATTTATCAATTATAATTCCATCATTACCTGGAGCCTTTCCTTTCTTCACAAATTTAATTGCATGTCTCACTTCTTCATTTAAAATTCTGGGCAATTCAGAAGATACAGTGAATATAGGAGGTACATGTTCTTTATTACTATATAATTCTTGATAGAAGTCTTCTACCCATTTTATGATGTCATCTCTCTTTTTAGTAATAATTCCATCTTTTTTTCTTATTGCATATATAAATTTCCTACCAATACCAAAATGTTGTTTTACACTCTTGAGACTTTTATTCTCTTCTACAGCTTTCCTTGCTAGTTCACAGTCATACTTTCTTATATCATTTTCAACTCTTTTCTGCACCATTTTACAAAATTTAAGATATTCAATCCTTTTTAATGCATCATTTTTGTATATCTTCATATTCCTTCTTTTTTTCATAAATTCTCTAGTCTCAGTAGAAATTTTATTGGTAAATTGCTGCTTTTTTCTACCAGCTATCTTTGTTGCAGTTTCTAAAAGGGTATCATTTATTTTCATATTAATTTTTTCCAAATCTGAATCATGTTCAAAATCTACTAATACTTGAAAGCGATTTGTAAGTTCTAATTTAAATTCATTAGAATGTTTTTGAAGATTAAGAATATCAACTGTAAATATTGTTTTTCCTAATAATTTTTGTTTCTCTAGTTTTGCATTAACATGTATCTTACATCTTACTAACCGATGATCACTCCCTGTTTTAAATTTATTAAGAACATTACAATCTTGAAATATATATTTTCTGTTAGACAAAATATAATCCAATTTTGCTGTACCTTCATTTGGATGCCTCCATGTCCATTTCCTTTTAACATTTTTCTCAAAAAAAGAATTGATAAAATAAGGTTTTTCTTCTTTTGCAAACTCCACAAGTCTATGTCCTCTCTCATTTCTATTACCATAACCAAAATTACCTACAGCACTTTCATCTTTGATCTATAAAGTGTAGTGTGTAAACTCTTAGTTTTGCTCTTATACCAACTTTGGTTTAACTTGAGGACAGGTTATTTATGTTTTAAAGTAACTGCAATTTCCTTCAGTTATTCATTCTATCTTATACAATTGATACACATGTGAAAAAGTTAAAAAATCTCCAATATAAATATTTCATATTGAACCACCACTCATCATCATCTGCCACACATATATACAATCAGTGCTCAGTTTATATTAAGATAGCAATTTTTCAAACTTTAATTGACAGGCTTCATTCTTCTCCATTCTCCAATTTTCAGCCATCCATATCACTGAAAATCTGATGATGGGTTTGACAACATTATCGGTATTAACAAGGGCTTTGAACATTCCATCATCAGATTTTCAGTGATATGGATGGATGAAAAGTTGGAGAGTGGAAATGATTGAAGATTGTCCATTAAAGTTTGAAGATTTGCTATCTTAATATAAATTGAGCATTGATTGTATATATATATGAGAGATGATGATTCGAACTGATGACTGCTGGTTCAACACAATATATATATATTGGAAGTCATTTACCTTTTTCACATGCATGTGGTCATGTGTATTAGTTGTATAAGATGGAGTGGATGACTGAAGAGGTCTTGAAAGTCTGTGTTCAAATCTCCTTTAATTTTAAAAATATTTAAATAATTTGTTTCTTGCCTTTTGATTACAATTATTTATTACAATATTTAAATAAATATATAAGCAAATATAATTTTATTAAGTGAACTTTTGACCTTGTCTCAGTTATAATTTTTTAAGTATTGTTTAAATTTATTTTATAATTTTATGCACATAAATTTGCGTAATGAATTATCGCAATATATGTTTTAGCTCCGCCTCGCTATGACGAATGTGTTTTTGAATTGACCAATAATCAAGATGCTTCTGATAATCAGTCTACCATGAGAGATCTTTTTTGAGCATAGGACTTTGTACTTAAATGGAGCAAGATAACTTCACCAAACAATAATATTTGATCATTTTTGTTTCCAATTTGTCATTATATTTCACATCCAGAAACAACATTATTTCAGCTTTTCAATATTTATAGTTTCATCTAAGTTTGATTAAATACATTTTATTTTCTAGTGTATTTTAACTTTTTTTATATTCTTTTCTATTAAAGACCGATATTTATATCAAATTATTTACAGATAGTGCTAATCAGAGCAATAGAACTGTTAAGTTATAATAGTCTATTACTTTCATTACTGTTCATATTTTTAGCAATGAACCATATATGTAAATCTATCAATAAATGTATTTTTTTCCTATCATGCAAAAAATTTGTTGTTATTTTTCTTTAATCTATAAGAAGAAATCTATGCATTCAATTATCTTATTTCTATATTTTTATAAATAATACAAAGTAATTCAATGATTTTATTGCAGAAATGAAACCATTATTATGTCAGATTTCTTTTTTTCATAGATAAAAACTTTCTAATTTAAATATTTTTTTGATGTTTTGAACACAGATACGTATTAATGTCCACAATGGCATTTAGGAAGCTATAAAAATTATCATACATAATATCTTTGAACTTTATTAAAATGAAATATATAGAAGCTAACTGTAGAATGGAATATTTGATAACTGAAAGATGTGATTCCTTTTTTTTTTTTTTTGAGGCCTTAAAGGGACCAAGCAGGATAAATTCCTAATTTCCATTTCCATATGGTCATCACTTTGCAGCAATTATTACTATGTTATTATTTACTCATATGGGAAATGAATAACAATGGGATTCTCACTAACTAGCAGTAGCTAGCATAATGAGTTTACTGGCTTTCTATCCTTTAAATTAAAGATAAAAACTATGGTCTTTCTTCTCAGTTGCTTAGTATTTCTTAGCTAAAATATTAATTGAATCATCTTGAAGACAGAATGAGTGTATGTGAGTAATTCTTTTTAATATATATAATCATGGCAAAATAAAATTTTGATTCACATTTCCAGAGTCTCTAAAGTATTCAACCAAAGGCTGCTGTTTAGTGATGACCTTTTATTTATATACCTATGATCACAAATTACTTTCAAGTGAAGGAAAACTGCATGTTTTGGAAAAATTGTTTAATATTAAATGGAACACTTCGATTTTGTGATGTTAGAAAAAATGGTAAAATAATTTAAAAAGCAGACATGCACTTTATTAAAAGTCTCAATATTGGAAGCATGGAATGTAATTAATTATAAATATAAAAGGGAAGACAACATTATGAACATTGGTAGAATATCAGGTAGAGATGCAAGATTGGTTATTAATGTAAGATACAAAATGCAAATAATTCAGGTTTTTATCCAACAAGTTCTCATTGTGATGAAATAAAGAATTTGCAAAATGCTTTTAATCAGACCAAATGGGACTTAAATGCTAAAATTGATAAATGCTTGAAAAATAAACACGCTGTGGATAAATTATGGTGATGAAAATGAGAGAAAATATAACTATACAGAATTTGCAAAACAAGAAAAACTATATATTATAAATTCTTTATTTGAGGGAAAAACTAAATGGGAATGGTCATGGAAGCATCCAAATGAAAATATTGTGAATTTGAGTAACAAAAAATATGTATTTGAAGATTATAATGTTTTTAATAAATTCAATACTGGAAGTATAGAGAGATGAAAACTATTATGAAAGGTAATATTCCTAACTCTTAAATAAATCCCAATCAATTTAAAGTAGAACTGCTGAAGATAGTGAAGATTGGACTGAAAGCAATAAGAATATAACTGATACTTTATTAAGAACAGCAAAAAAAGATAGATGATACAAAAAAGCAACAATTTATCAACAATTTACCTGTGAATTTCCTACTAAAACAAAAGAATATATAAAGAAAAAAGAAATATAAAGATTTTTAAAAATTATCCATTAAGAAGATTTGAATATTTAGTGTTTTGTAAAAGGATATCAAAGAGAATGCCTACTGAAAGGAGTTTGTTGTTGACTGAAAAGAGTCTTTTTGATTCCTCTTTGAGGCTTTAAAGGAACAGAGCACGTACACTCCTAAGGTTGCCTCTATATATACATTTTGTTGCAACTATTATTACTATATAATTATATAGTATATGAACATGGATGGTATGCTTACCAACATACATCTAACCAGTATTGTGAGTTTATTGACATCTGATTTAGTATCAAAAAACACTCTGGTCTTTTTTGTAAGTTTTCTGATAGCTCTTAACTGAAATATCAGTTGAACCTTCTTGATGGCAAAATGAATATGCATGGGAATGAACTTTTTTTAAATAGATATTTACAATCATAACAGACAAAATTAAATTATGCTCTTATTTCCAGTAGGCTGTAAAGTCACCAGGCAAAGCAGTGATTTGTGATTGAGAGGGGAGAATGCTATGAATCCCCTGATTGTGGACTGAGCATGCAATGTGATGACAAACTTGTATTTAGGTACTTACAGTTCAGATCAATTTTAAGTGAAGGAAGTTTGCATGAATTGGAAAAACTGTCTAATATTAAATAGATAATAGTCAGATTTTGTGAAGTTAAAAAAAATGTGAAGAGATAATTGACTTAAAAAGTGGACATATACTATACTAAAAAGCATAAATATTGGAAGTACAAATAGAGTAGGATTCATTATAAATAAAAAGTGAAAGAACAACATTGTGACATTGATAGTGTATCAGACAGAGAAGCAAGATTATTTATTCAACTTAATGGAAAATATCAAATGCAGACAATCCAGGTTTACACTCCAACAAATTCTCATTGTGATAAAGAATTAGAGGATTTTTATATGCGTATACAAAATGCTTTTTATCAAACCAAACAATATTTTACAATTGTCATAGGAGATTTTAACGCTAGAATTAATAAATAATTGAAAGATAAAAGTGATATTGAAAAAATTTGGTTATTGCAACAAAAATGAGAGAGACACAGGTGTTCTCATAAATTGAGAAAAATACTAAATAGAAATGGATATGAAAACATCTAAATTAAGATGAAAGCAGAATTGGATTATATTTTGACAATGGAAAATATGTATTACAAGATTTAATGTTTTGAATAAAGTCAACACAGATGATCATCGATTCATGAGATGTAAGATATGTGTTAATGCAAAACTAGAAAGTCAACAATTATTAAAAAAAAACAATATTCACAATTGATATTTCTAACTTTTAGAAACATTCCAATGTTTTTCAATTAGACCTTGCAAATCATTTTAAAATATTAATGGATTTTAAAGATGGTTCAGATTTGAATGTAATCAATAGGAAGATAACTATACATAATTAAGAACTAAATGAAGGTTGCTGGCATAAAAAACAGCAATTGATCATTAAAACTTCTACAGAGGCAAGACAATTTATAAAAAAAAGAAGGAATATAAAAAAATATATAAATGATCTATTAAGAAAAATTGAATATCAAGAATTTTTAAAAATGTTATAAAGTAGAGTTCATAAGAATATAACAAAATTTAATTGTAAAATAACAAGGAAAGCTATAGAAGAAAACAAAAGTGTGAAACAATATCTTGGTATTTGTAAGAAACCTATTTCTGAAATAAAAAGTAAAGATGCAACTATTACTAAATAAAGAGGTGATATCATAAAATGTGTGAAAGAGTTCTATAAAGAATTATATAGCAATAAAGAACAAGAAAAAAATATCCTCTACAATTATTCCATCTTCTGAATTGTTCAGCATTTTAAATGAAGTGAGACATGCAATTAAATCTACAAAGAAAGGAAATACTTCAGGTAATGATGAAATCATATCTTAGAAGAAGAAAATGAAGAAATGGAAAAATTATTGGCAAAATTATACGCAACATGACTAAATGATAAAGTTGTACTAGTTGATTGGAAGAATGCATTACTAATATTGATATTTATGATGAACTTATTAGATATTACAGACCTATAAGTTCTATACAAAACTTTTATCAAAGTTATGGCAACTCATCTACAATGAACTTTGGGTTTAACCAATCAAAAAACCAAGCTTGATTTAAAAGTGCTTTTAGCATAGTAGATCATATTCAAGTATTGAGAGAAGTCATACAAAGAACTAATCAATATGAGAAGTCATTATGTTTTGGTTTTGTAGATTATGAAAAGGCATTTGATTCTATAAGCATTGATTTATTGATTGTCATCAAGATATAGATCCAGGATATTATCATATTCTGAAGAATGTTTATCATATTGCAACATTGATACTAAGAAGATTAACACTGAGAAGGGTGTGTGCAGAATGTTTTCATATCACCAAAACTTTTTACAACAGTTTTGCTAGAAGTATTTTATGGATTAAAATGGAAAGCTAAGAGAGTAAAAATAAATGGAGATTATTTAAGTCATCTAGATTTTACAGATAATATAATAGTTTTTGCAAATAATGTTTCAGAGCTTCACAAAATGTTGCAAGAGTTATCAGAAGAAAGTAAAAAGGATTACAGATAAATGCTAAAAGGACTAATAGATTTTCTCAAAAGAAGAAAATAAATATTGATATTGATGAATTAAAGAAATTAACAACTACAAATATCTTAGACAGATTCTTAACGAGATGAAAATATAAGTGCTGAAATTAATGATAGATTTAAACTTGGATGGAGTCTAGTACTCTTGGTAGAAATAACTTACTATTAAAAGAAATATGCCTATATAATAAGTTTTTAATCATTTTTTATTTATGGATCTGAGATTTGTACACTTAATAGGAAAGCAATTCAGAAACTTCCAACCACACAGATAAATAAGAATAGATATATGTTAGAAATAACAAGAAGAGATCGAAAATGAAATACATGAATGAGAGAAAAAACATTACTGACTGAAATGAACAGGGCCTATTGTTAAAAGAACTGTCAATAGATAGGTAATAGAAATTTAAATTGGAACTCAAATGCTTGTAAAAGATCTAGAAAGAGACCGCATGTGAGGTGGAAAAATGAACTAAGGAAGAATGCTGTGTGATGTGGAAAAAAGAGGTTAGAGAATGGAGAAATAGATCAAACTCGGAGAGGAATTCTCCTGCAGTGGATTGATAAATACATTAAAATGATGATAGAGACGTGATTAGGTTAAAATGCATCTTAGAAGCCATATTTTAACTCACTAATTTATTATTATTATTATTTTCATATTAAGTATTATTTATTATATATAATGTTTTTGTTTTTTTCATATATATAGTATTACAAATCCGTAATATAATAGAACTTTTATTTTAGAGACGGAATAGTAAAATCATGATGTAATAAAACGTTTTTTTTTTTTAAACAAAGCCAAATACTGACATAAAAATAAGTTTCCTGGCACTGTTTCCTTATTTTGTGTTAGGAAGTTGTTTAAATTTTTCGCCCTAAGTGTGAAGGGTTTTTTCCACATTACAATGGACTTAGTAAATTACTTTGATATTCTTTACGACAACCCTCACGGAGTAGTTTTTACTGGTCAGGATTTAAATGGGCGTGTTTTGTTAGATTTAAAACAAGCATATTCAATTAAAGGTTAGTGTTTAATTATTTTAATAATTACAATATTTAGTTCATTATAAAATCAAGAAGTGAAACGCCACGGATTATAAAACTTATAGGCTTTCAAAATAGTTAAATAGAACTAAATGATTAATTTTAGTGTATTTCAATATTTGTACATAAAATTAAATATTTAATACAATAAATTTGGAAAGAATTAATAAGTAAGAGTGCGTGAAGGGTAATTGATATTAGTATTTTTTCTGATTATTAATATCCCACTGATCTGAATAACATCAACGTATTATTTATATTTAAGACTTAACAATTATAATTAAAATAAAAAAATCTATTTTATTTATGGGTGTGTGGGTATTGTCTAATTTTTTTCTTCCTTAATAAATATAACTACTGTTATAACTTAAATTCTAGTATGTAAACAAGTAATAATAAAGATGGAGTTTAACCCAATATTTCGAAATTAGATTACCATTTACTAACATGAATCAAGCTACCAACTCTGGTCAGCTCATCCTATAATACATTACTCGAACACGAGCACATTGGATATGCTAACAAGTTAATGATTAGTGCTTGAGACACATACATTCAAGAAATTAATTATGAATGGCACAATTACTATAATAATAAAAAGAATGATTTCTAATGAAATAAGAGTATCCATATTGTAATTATTATATTCTTACCCTTACCGCCTCCATCACATTTTAAATTACTCTTTGTAAACAATTTTAAACAGTAGTTGTGACTTACACCCAATGTGGCTGCTAGCCAACGCTGTAGTACCATCAACAAACCCCAAGAAGCCTGCAAGTGATATATTTCTCTGAAGAATTAAATAAACTCATTGATCACTTTTCCTCTTCATTGATTAGTATACTCCCTGCAAAATTTGAGACAGTTGGAAGAGCATCCGATTTAGGATTTGGAGGTCCCAGGATCGATTCAAGAACTTGCAGTTCTCCCACTCAAACTTTTTACCAATGCCCAAGCAATAAAGTCATATGCCTTTTCCTTTAGTATGCATTATATGTATTAAAAATAGGTACAATTTCTAAAAGATGTTAAAAAGTAATTATCTGTGATATGTATTCCATCAGACATATTATAATCACCTTTTAATTTATGATTTTCATTCAGTGATTTTAAAAAATATCAGTATGTCCACAATTACTTAATAGAATCAGGTAACTCCTAAACTGCCAGCACAGTATTTGTAAGTGTATGATGTTTTCCTATCTATATTAGGAGGAGTGCATCGTGTTAAAATTATATTTTATTAGCATACATTTGACCAATTCAAACTAATCTGAAACTATTATTTAATTATTTACAATTAGATAGCTTTTACTGATTCACTCTGGATAGCTAGCAAAGTTGTATAAGCCAGATAGCTAAAAGAAAAATTCTAAGCTTTTTTAGGTCATAAATTTTTTTTTTTAGTTTCGCCTGATCTAGGATTGAGTCAAACGTTATCAGCATGATGGTAATTTAAAAGCAGTAATTTTTCCTGAAATTTTTTTTTAAGGAATCAATGGTTTTACTATTTGAACATTCATATATAAAAAAAACATTTAAAGCTAAGAGCCAGATATTATACACTGATGTTTTGAAGTCAATTAGTGATCTGCATAGATTGAAGTTAGTTCAGAATTTATATTTTGAGAAGCACATTTGTAACTTCAGACACTTTGATCTTTATCAAAAGATAGAATACATAATATGTAAAACCTTTGCATATGAAAATATATTTTAGAAGTGGTTTTTCTGAATCAGGAAAATTGTCAAAGATATGAAACTTTATTCATCTAAGCATACAGTCCTAAGAAAAACTTCAGTAACAAAATAAGAATCACAATTGAAATAGGCTTTCTGTCAACTAAAAGCCTTTTTTCTTTATTCACAAGACATAAAATATGAATATTACAGCTTTGATTTGCAACAAACTGCAAAGTTAGAGTTCATTATCTTTGCCTTCTTTGGTATCATTGTCCAAAAACAGAATCTAATTAATAGACCTGTAAATATATAGATGTAGCCATGTTTTTAACAAAAATAGATTTCTATCAGTCAAAAAGCTAACAGACATTAAATGAAAATTATATGACTTTTATTAGAGCAATCCATAATTTTAGACCTCAAAACTTTGGCTCCAGGGCAATGCAATGATTTTGGAAAAGTACCCTCCCTTTATTTCTAAAGCTTATTTTGTGTTCAGCCTTAGTTCAAATTACTAACATAATTGTTGTGTTAAAGTAAAAATTTCTTCTAAATAAAACTTTTATGAATGATTATAAAGTAAAAAATAAAGGTAAACCATGGGATCATTGTCAAATATGATACTGAGACCATCCTTTCCTTTTTTATTTTTATGTTAATTTCAAATTGATTTTTCATCTGGTCAATTCTATCAATGGTAGCTGAATACCCATTTATTGACCGATGGCTACCTGGATTGATTATAAGTTGGCTGTCTAAAAAAAACTAAGTCTGATTGTGATTTAAAAAAAGATTCCAAAATTTTCTGACTCAATATCATAGATATGGTGGTATATTTATTAATTGTTGGTGAAGATAGTACTCGATATGTTGGTTTGTTAAAACCATTTACCTACAGACTCCTCGGTTTTTGTAGTGGATATAATTTTTAAATAATAGATAATGGTTTCTCAGTGAAGCCATTTATTTTCAAATTTTATTGAATACATTGAATAAAAAAATTGTTAATTTTTCTAATTGATATATATATATATTGTACCTACTGAAGTTTGAGATGAGTTTCAGTATGTGATAAAATGATAATCATATTTTTTTTTCTTGTGTAATTTTGATAGTGGATATCTTAACCTATGAAGCATTGAACTGTATTGCTATGACAACAATAATATTGATATAAAAAACTGTTTATTATTAATTGTATTGTCTAAGATTCTGAATTGACTTTATTCATTTTAAAATGGATATGTGAATAATAAAGCATATGGTTTGGATAAAATTATTGTTGTTTTGTTATTAAATGTATTTTTTATTCATCAAATCAAAGTTTATAGTGCATAAAATGTTACATTGCTGGTTGAAAACTACGTTGTTTTAGAAGAAACATAAATATTACTGGTACAGTTCAAATAAATTGTTAGGGAGATATCTGATACATATAAACTTGTAAGCTGTGTATATGCCTATGATTCTATTTTCATTGTCTGAAGGTTTAGTTCATCAGTTCAAAATACTTTTGGATTTAATTAAGTATATCTTTTGGACTATTCAATACACAGATGTGGTGTTTAAAAACTTGTTGAATTGAGATATGTAACAAAAAAAAAAGTTTTTTGTTACAGCAAAAGTCATTTGGTTGTTTGAAGTTATGGTCTGTCTCAGGTTTTCAATTGTAACCATGTAGCAGCAAATATATCTAGGTGTGTAATTTTGCCATCTCTGGCCTTTTGTTTGAGCTTATTAGAGAATATGGCTGTGTGCCTTCCAGAGTTATTTCAAAGACAGAAAGTACATTTGGTGCACCACAAAGTATATACACAAAAGGTTGCTGCATGGCTGCTGGTATTGAGCCTTTACTGAGTGTTTCTATTATGTTATCAAGTGTGATGTTATTTTGTCTATATAGGTTAATCATAATTTTTAGGGTATTTGTCAGAGCTGTTCAGGTGTGGAATAGGTGCTGTTGCATTTCTTCTTCCTGGTACAAGAAACAAAAAGCATCAATTTTGATGTAAAACCTGCAGTATTTAAGGAAATAGGATGTAGGTAGAGTGTGAAGATTTAGCCTTAAGAGAAAGTCAAAAAATTTGAGTTCAAATGACCATTTTTTAAATTGCTGTTTCAAAATGACTGTTGTTCATATTTAACATTGGTTGCTGAAGATCAGTAGATATGTTTGGGTTCAACATATTATAAATGTTTCAATAGGTGTATCTACCAACACCCAAAAAAGACACCTGTTCATAAATGCTTTGGAGTTGGTTTATGAGCAAAGACAAATATCCATGTGAAGATGGTGGTCAGTCTGTAAGTATTAAGTGAAGGATGCATTCAAGAGCTGGAAACTTTTTTATCAGTGAAGCCAGGAGATTAATACTTATTTGTTTATGAAAAATTTGAATGGAGTGAAGACCTAATCCATTTCTGGTTGGTGGAAGATTGTCATTTTACAGAGATGGAGACTACTTTTCTGTACCATAATAGCTTGCTACAGAGTTAGTAAATGGATGAAGTGAAAGATTTAAAAGTTTATGATTGGTGAGTAATAGGTTATTTTTGCAGTTACAAGCTGATTGAAAAGACATAATTTTGCATGTAATGAGAAGTTGGTTTTAGAGAGAGAGAGAGAGAATTGGTTGTGCATTCAGCATCATCTTTCAATTTTTCCTGGAATTTTCTCTCATTACAGAGGGCCCTAGATAGAAAGGAAATCCAAGGAAATTAGTTTGGTTTACCATGATAAATTTGCATATGTATCTTGCCAGTGTAAAAAAACCAAGCTGATGTTTTATAAATGTTGATCTTGAGTTTATATTTGAAGGTGTATTCATTAAGTATTTTTTCCAGAATAGGTAGTTGTTATTTGGAGTTAAGAAAAACTGTCAGGTCATCCATGTATGCAATACATTGTATATATAGTTCATTGTATGGAATTTGAATTCCTTGTAAATTTTTGTCATATTTTGTTTATGAGTGGGTTAATGTAGAACATAAATCATAAAGAACTGAGTGGAGATTTATATTGGTGAGGAGAGAATGGAGGTGATGTTCTACCATTAATTGTAATATGGATTTCACAAATAAGGAGTAGGTTGGTTAGTAGGTATAAGAGAGAGTTAGGTATTTTGGTGTGTCTGCAAGTGTCTGAATTAAAATTTCAATAGGAACTGAGTCAAAACTGCACCAATGTCAATTTGATCAGCCTTTGGAGCATATTTTTTCTGCCCTCTAACTGAATTTACCATGGTTTTGAAAATAAGGGCAGCTTGGTATGTTGAGGAGCCTTTTTTGCATGTTGCATTGGTGATAATAGAAGAAGGAGATATGGCTTGATTTTATCTTTTAGAACCTTTTCCAGAATTTTAATACCAAGGGGGCCGATGGAGATTGATCACAGATTATATAGATTGGATATTGAAGCTTGCTTTTTATTGAATTGAACTAAGGAGATTGGATATAGATTTTTTATGTTAAACAACCTCTGTGATAGATAATTTGTTAAATCATGTAGATATGTGATAATAAACTGACTGAGATGTGAAAATATAAATTTAGGAAATTCCATTAGCTTCAGCAAGAAATCAGTAGCATGGAATGGTTTATTTAACTCTGGTTGGCAAATGGATCTTCAGGTCATAATATGACTGCAGCTTTTGTTTGAAATATTTGTATATTGGTTCTATCTTATTATGTCTAGCTTTGGTGATACTCTTGGTTTCAAGTGCTTGTGGAACTCTGACAGTGGAAGGATATCTCAGAGCCCTTCTAATGTATCCTCATGTCCAGGTGTGTTGTTTTGTTAGACAGATTCTTTTCTTTTATTATGGCAAAGTACTATTTTTGAGTGTTGCAAGTGTCATTATACATTTTTGTGTCTTTTATATGTGCATAGGTATCTAGAGCAGATTTACACATGGTGATTCTTTTATGTAACTCATCAGCCATGATTTATATTAAATGACAATGTTGATAAAGGTAATGTACCATTGAACAGGATCAAGTTATATAGTGTTAAGTTTAAATAACATAGTGTATGTTTCAGAGTACAAAATTTAAGAAGTGTGTGCAGGAATAATTATTCTTATTGTTTTATGATGTTTGTATTGCACTTAGATTGAGTTCGAGCATTTGATTAGAATGATCAGAAAAGGGTGAGGGATTAAGTATCAACTTAATTAAATGATGAAGCATGGGTAAATAAAAGCACAGGTCAATAAGTGAGGTGTAACAACTGTTGTAGAAGGATATGGAGTTGGGTGGTAAGAAACCTTCAGCACTCATTAATGGTATTGCAAGTTGATGTAGCCACTTTGAAACAAAAGTATGATAACTCATGTTAAAATTGGCTATTACATCAACTGGGTAAGAGATTGAGAATAGTAGTGAGTTGATGGTAAGCAGTAATTTTGAGATGAAAACTGGTCCAGGAGGTATGTAAACAAAAATTATGTTGAATGCAACAGTGTGGTGGTGAAAAGTAACTATAAGTAGGTTTGAATTGATATATATGATTTTAAAGGATAAAAATTGGCAGATTCTTGTGATGACCAGGATAGTGACTCCTGAAGGTGATGATGAATCTCATGAACAGGTGGAAAAGCCTTGGGTCCTTAAATAGGTTATGGGATCAATCTGAGAACCACTATATATTTTTGTTTCCTGCAGACGCAGGATGAGTGGCTATGTAAACCTAAATCCATTTACTTAGCTGGAGGTTTTTTTGGATTGGAGTTTTTTTCTATGTCAAAGCATCAGCTGGGAAGTGAAACTGCAAACCTGGGACAACTGCTTGTAAGGCAGCTGTGCATTAAAAGCTCCTATCTTTATTTTCATGTTGAAAGTAAATGAATAGAAAAAAATAGAATATGTGTTTTGAGAATCACCTGTTTTATATTGACTGGATTGATATTTCCATTTGTTGCCTTGTTTATAAGGTTTAAAAAAAGGATTGTATGAACATAAATGGCCAGCTTGACTCAAAGTTAAAATTTTCAGAGCTGGAATGTAAGGCATTAAAATATTTAAGAGATGGCTTGTTTGCATTCTTTTTTTTTAAGCAAGGAAGTTTGATATCTGTTGGTATACTAGTATATATATGTTTATCTTCAGGGTTTGTTTTTGATTCATTGCTTGAGTTTGGGATTTTGTTAAGTGGAAGATGAAGATTTTTGGGCTCACTTAGAGCTTCATGTGTTTGTTGAGTGTCTGTTAAGTGGGGATGCAGGATTCTAGGTTATAAATGCTGTTATTAGTGGAGCATGTTAGATTAATTTTGGTATTAAGTGTTTTTTATTTTATTTTCATGACCTTTTTGTGATCCCTAGGTTATATTTTGGAAGTATAATCTGCATCATAGTTTTCAACTATTGGTAATGGTGGTGTCAGTGTATCCATGTCATCTATGCTGATCTTGTTATTATAGGTGAAAATTGGCTAGTATTGTCATTGTGAATAATTGACTGTGGTAACTTAACTATATGAATTGAATCTAACTGTTTACATGGTTTGGATGATGAGGTGAGATTTTAATCATCATCACCCTGAGCAGTTGAATGTCTGATTTGTCTGCTCAATGGAGAGGTCAATTGGTGAAGCATCTTCATTTGAGGGAGAGATTGTGTGCATTAGATATTTTGTCTCTATTGTTTTGTTTTTGATTATGCATGTATCTAGGTGTATGGCAAGCCACCTGATTATATTGTAAACATCAAGTGATTATGCAGTTGATTGCTAGATAACCATGGTGATGACAAGAGAAATGTAGCTTTAACCCTCTTATGTATATAGGTAAAGTGTTGCCACTTAGTCCATAATCTGAGTAGTTGTAGTGGTTGGATCAATGTTTTTGTGGTTAACTTGACTTTAAACTCATAGCTATTGCTGTATATTGGAACTGGGGTATCCTTTAGGTAAACTTGTTACAATGAGATGACCTTCCCAAAAGGCTCCATTAATTTTTGAAAATCATGTGTGGAGTAGCCTAGGTATATATTTTTTTAATATGCCAGTATATCTCTGTTTGTTTTCATCTACAGCAATTAGGCCAACCTAACCCAGTGCTTTGATCTTCATTTTAAATCTATTTTTTGATCATGGAATTTTATGATCAGATATCTTTGATTGGGATGATCAGCTAAGCATAGAACACTGTCCCATGGATTGTGCAGAGTGAGTGCTTCATACGGTAAAGATCTTGAGAATTTATACAAAGAGCAATGAATATCTGTTGCTGATAAAACTATTGAACAATCTGTAAAAAAATGGCATATAGTGTTAAAAAGTTCATTAGGAATGGTGTTGTGGAACTTCTTAGAAATGCTATATAGCATGTCAGCATCCAAATTACAGAAGGGGAAGGGGTTGTGTTTCTTCACCATTTTGATTTTGTAAAAAATGTTCAATATCGTTGGTTGTCGATTTTTTGAATCTTTGGGAAGAAGGATTAAAATTCATACTTGTAATTAGTGCTGGGTTTTTTGGGGGGCAATATCAGCAAAATGTTTTTTTGTTAATTAAAGTAATATGCTACCTTTAACCAAAGCTGTTTTTTTTCAGATGCACACACGAATATTTGCAAACTTTTATAATATAAATAATTTGTTATTGTTTTTTAAAAAATAATTAAAAATTACCCTTTTATGATGGAGTTGTAAGTAATAATATTAAAAATAGCAGGAGACTTTTGTCATACATGTAGCCCTGTGTCTAACCAAATTGTTTGATAACATATAGAAACTTATTTGAGACATTTGATATAAAAACAGAACAATTAACTAACAAATTATTACTCAATATTATTATTATGAATATTTTACAAATGTCTGATATCTCAAATTTATTTATTTTATTGTATAATATTATAATGGAAACATATATATGTGAAAATATATATCCAGTCTAGAATGGCTGCAGAAAGGAGTTTTCTATTAACTGAAAGGAGACCCTTTGATTCTTCTTGGAGGCCTTAAAGGAACTGGGCAGGGCAAATTCCTAATGTCCACTCCATACATTCTTGTCGTTGCAGCTGTTATTACTATGTGATTATTCATGTAGTATACAAACATCGATGGGCTGCTCACCAACACGCATTAGCCAGCGTGGTGAGTTTATTGGCTTTTTACCTCCGAGTTTAAGAATATTTTTTCCAATATATACAATTATGACAGACAAAAATAAATCATGGCCCTTATTCTCAGGAGGCTGTAAAGTCACAACCAAGGCAGTGGTTGGTGGCCGAAGGTGGAGGGTGCTAAGAATCCCCTGATTGCAGATTCAGGCTGCCATTTGATGACTTTTTATTTAGGTACTTACATCTGCAGATCACTTTCCAGTGAAGGAAGATTGCAAGAGTTAGAAGAAGAACTGTCTTATATTAAATGGGACATTATTGGACTTTGTGAAGTTAGAAGAAAGGGTGAAGAAACAATTGATTTAAAAAGTGGGCATATACTCTACTATAAAGCACAAATATTAGAAATACAAGTGGAGTAGAATTCATTATAAATAATAAAAAAATGGAAGAATAACATTGTGGAGATTGTGTATCAGACAGAGTGGCAAGATTAATTTTACAACTTAATAGCAGATACCAAATGCAGATAATTCAGGTTTATGCCCCAACAAATTGTCATTGTGATGAAGTTATAGAAGATTTTTATATGGATATACAAAAGGCCTTTGATCAGAGTAAACAACATTTTAAAATTGTTATGGGAAACTTTAATGCTATAATTGGTAAACAAATGAAAGATGAAAATGCTGTAGGTAATTTTGGTTATGGTAATAGAAATGAGAGAGGACATAGACTTGTGGCGTTTGCAGAAAAAAAAACCCTTTATATTATGAATTCTTTTTTTGCGAAAAATGTTAAAAGGAAATGGACATGGAAGCATCCAAATGAAGGTACAGCAGAATTGGATTATATTTTGACTAACAGAAAATACATATTTCAAGATTGTAATGTTTTTAATAAATTTAACACAGGAAGTGATCATCGATTAGTAAGATGTAAGATACATGTTAATGCAAAACTAGAGAGACAAAAATTATTAAGAAAAACAATATTTACAGTTGATATTCCTAATCTTCAGAAACATTCATTAAAGTTTATTAGTAGATTTTGAACATGATTCAGATTTGAATGACATTAATAGAAAAATAAGTGATACACTTTTAAAAACTGCAACAAAGATAGCTGGTAGAAAAAAGCAGCAATTGACCAATGAAATTTCTACTGAGACTAGAAAATTTATAATATGAGGGATATACAACAATGATGCATTAAAAAAGATTGAATATCTCGAATTTTGTAAAATGGTGCAGAAAGGAGTTGAAAATGATATAAGAAAGTATAATTGTGAACTAGCAAGGAAATCTGTAGAAGAGAATAAAAGTCTAAAGAGTGTAAAATAACATTTTGGTATTGGTAGGAAATTTATATCTGCAATAAGAAAAAAAAATGGCATTATTACTAAAAAGAGAGATGACATCATGAAATGTGTAGAAGACTTCTATCAAGAATTATATAGTAATAAAGAACAAGTGCCTCCTATACCTATTATATCTTCCGAATTGCCCAGAATTTTGAATGAGGAAGTGAGACATGCAATTAAATTTATGAAGAAAGGGAAGTCTCCAGGTAATGATGGAATTATAATTGATATATTAAAAGAAGCAGGTGAAGAAATAAATATTTTTTAGCAAAGATAAAGATGTACCAGATGATTGGAAGAATGCAGTATTAATATTAATATTTAATAAAGGTGATAAAGATATTAGAAATTACAGACCTATCAGTCTTTTATCAGTTTTATACAAAACTTTTACTAAGATAATTACAACTCTTCTACAGAAAACACTAGATTTCCACCAACCAAGAAAACAAGCTGGATTTAAAAGTGGTTTTAGTACAGTAGATCATATCCAGGTATTGAGAGGAATTATAGAAAGGACAAATGAATAGGAGTTGCCATTATGCTTAGGATTTGTAGACTCTGAAAAGCCATTTGATTTTATAAACATTTCTTCTGTGATTAAAGCATTGGATCATCAAGGTGTAGATCCACGATATTTGTCATATTTTAAAGAATATCTATAAAAATCCAACAGCAACAATTAGATTACATAATGATACTAGAAAAATCAACATTGAAAAGGGTGTAAGACAGGGTGACTCCATATCTCCAAAACGTTTTATGGCAGTGCTGCAAGAAGTATTTTGTGGATTAAAATGGGAAGCTAAAGGAGTGAAAGTAAATGGAGATTATTTAAGTCATTTAGATTTTGCAGATGATTTAATTGTTTTTACAAATAATGCCTTAGAGCTACAGGAAATGTTGCAGGAATTATCAGATGAAAGTAGGACTAAAGATAAATGTTAAAAAGACTAAAGTAATGATTAATAGATTTTCTCAAAATATGAAAATAAAGATTGATTATGATGAGTTAGAAGAAGTTAACACTTACAAATACCTTGGTCAGATGATTAATACAGATGAAAATATAATGGATGAAATTAATCATAGAATTAAACTTGGTTGGAGTGCTTTTTGTAGAAATGACTTGATACTAAAAGGAAATATACCTATGTGTTTGAAAAGGAAAGTTTTTAATAAATGTGTTTTGTCAGTTCTTACTTATGGATCTGAGACTTGGACACTTAATAGAATAGCAATACAGAGACTTCAGATCACTCAAAGAAGTATGGAGAGATGCATGTTGAGAGTAACAAGAAGGGATCGAAAATGCAATGTATGGGTAAGAGAACAAACAGGTGCTACTGACCTCATTGAAAAAATTAAAAGACTGAAGTGGAGATGGGCTGGACATGTTGTTAGAAGAGATGATAATAGATGGACAATTAAAAATTTAAACAGGATTCCATGAGATTTTAAAGACCCAGAAAGAGACCGCATGTGAGATGGATGGATGAAATAAGAAAGTGTGCGGGGGTGATGTGGGGAAAAGGAGCTAAAGATAGGAAAAGATGGATTGAACTTAGATAGACCTTCATCCTGCAGTGGATTGGTAATGGTTGATGATGATGGTGGTGATAGTGAGAATATATTATAAATTATTTAATTTGTGTTATAATAAAAGAATGATGTTTGACACATATAATAATTCTAAAATATTCATTTTCCTTGTTGTGGAATAAGGTTTTTGTTTATGGAATGCTGTCTAGAATTGACTAAAGAGTGAATGAAGGATATTGCTATAGTTACTATGATTTCAAGGGGGAAATTTATAAATAGAATTGAAGAGGAAAAACTGGCTCTCTCTTGTTTTAGCTTCAACAGAAGCATATCTAAATTTCTTTATATGATTTTCTTTTTATTTATTTTAAAAGTATGTAGTTAACTAGATAAAATGATGCGATGAAAATCAACATTTACTCAGAACTATACAATGTATCAAGGATTTGTGAAGAATGACAAATTATTATAAAAATGAAAAGTAATTGAAAATTAATTCTTAACATTTCGAAGCCAGCTGTATGTTTCTTGACTTTAAAAATGAATATTAACCTACTTTTCAATGGTGATATCTAATTGATAACAGAAAAATATATACAAAGATTATGGTCATCTATTAGTATAATTTTATGAGCTTGATGTATAATCTGTACATAGGATAAAAAATTGATTTGATTCCCATAGTATCATCATAAGTGATGTTTTATGAATTGATTACTTGCTAAATGAAAGAATATCTACATTGCATCATTGTGTATATAAATTAGTGTTTGCACACTTATAATTTTAGATAGGGCAAATATCTTCTAAATGAAAAGATAATTTGGATATTTGAAAAATATTGGAATTAACAAAATGTGCTCAAATCTTATAGCTTTTCATAATATTTCTATTTTCTCAGGAATAGCAAAATATCAGATTGTGATTTTAAAAAAAACACTAGAACTATGGTACCTTTATGAAATGCTATATTTCAAGACTATTATTCAGTCATTGCTTATATTTATCATTATTATTGCTATATTTTTTTCTCTTCATATAAAATGTACTGTATTTATTGAAAGAAATATTAGTATAAATTTTAGGTCAAGTATTGATCTATTTGCATATCTAAATATAAGAGAGTTAAGTCTTCCTAAGTTTGGATTTATATTTTGCAGTATAGCGATTATTATTTTAATTTAAAATATTCATTTTTTGTATTTATTGATAATAAATTAACTTTAGGTATATTCACTTATATTAAAAGTTCAAAAAGACTATATCATAGTAAGTATTTATTTTATTTTGTTCTCTTAAATTTATAGTAACAAATAAGTAGATTCATTTTTGTATATATTTACATTTTGATTAACTATATTTTTATATGAAGTATAGAAAAAAGATATATCTTGAACTCTCTTATATTTCAGAAAGTGTAAAAGAGCTACATATTTTGTGTGTTATATAAACATGTGTTTGTATTTATTATCTAATCAGTGGAATTTAAGGTGCAATTACCTATTTAAATATGAAGTTAATGTCATTTAAAAATCTATTGCTTAAAGCATAATCAAATTACATGCATATGTTTTAAATGTTTATTTGCCATATATATGTATATTGTAATGGAATTTCCATTTCTACTTCTAAAATTGTGATGCACATATATATAAATACAAACATATATATATACGTGTCATTTATGTTTTATTCTTTTTTCTTTCTTTAAAAAAAAACCTTTTTTTTTTATTGGAATTGATAACATCCAGTCAAATTTGTAACAATGATTTAATTAATACATTGGACTGTTAATATAACATAATTCCCTTTTTCAAATTGAAAGAAAAAATACCAAAACAAAAAAAAAAAATTAATGTCTAAAATTTGCTATCTCTCTCCCAGCACATTTATGAGTATCATTTTCTGATCTCAAGTGCCAATCTTATACGAATACAAAAATTGTGATGGGAGAAAATGTGTAATAATTAATAATGAGGTAACTCCAGGCGAGCTCACTCAGAGTGAGTGAGTAAGGGGGCCTTTAGTATATTAAAATATGTTTGATGAAATATTCTAAATTCCTTATACTTTCATAAAACCGGATCTAAATAAATAATACAAATAAACATACACTTCATTTAAAATTTTGTATGATATTTTATTTATACCATGATTAAATATTATTTGATTTTGTGCTCTTAATTTACTGGAAAAAAATGCATGCATATACACACTGCTTAGATATGTATAAAATTAAATAAATAAGATATATATCAAGTTCTTATGGGTGTGAAAAAGTCATTTTAGATTTTTCACAAAAGTTTATGCAGATCATTTATAAAAAGAAAGTTTGTAGAGGAAGGTTTGTGAAGAATTCAAAAAAACAAACACTATTTGAAGCACTAAATAGTATATTGTTGAATGTGCACATACCTGAATTACTTTTCTTCTCCGGGGAAAATGTCAGATTACCAAAAGTAAAAAATTTCATTCTTTTTAAATTTATTTATTACATCCAATGTGATGGCGATCAGATTGGATTATTCATTCTGGCTGTCCTATATGCTTGTTTGATCTTGTTTGTTGACTTCATTCTTTTTAGGATTTAATTTAGGCTTTGGAGCAATTAGTTTCCATCTTTTATGGTCACTCTTCTTGCAGCAACCTTAGGATCTTCATGGGATGGGATTACATGGCCCAATACACTTACACCTTAAGCCAGCTTGCATATAATTCTACAAGACATTTTCAAACAATTCTTGGCTGCAGCATTTGACTAAAAACTAGCAATAGAATGCCAATTCCTTATCATTTTTCTTTTTATAGTCCACCCTCCCCTCTGTTCTAAAAATTTCTCTTCTATTTTTCCAACCTTTCAAGTCCACATTCTTCCAAATAATGGCTAAAAGCTTTTAGCACCTCAAAAAATATTTTTACTTTTGTTTTGATCGAAATTCTTTTGAATCTAAAACAAATCTCTGTAATTTAAATTCTTCAGATATAGATCAAGTGCTTTTTGGTATCTTTTTTCCATTTAATTTCTCCGAATAAAACTTTATTACTTCCATCTTGGAATTAAAAATATTTCTATCTGCATTTTTCTTTTAATAATATTAATATTTTCATTCCATAAAAACAAAGAGCACACACACATACCCCCTACTTCTGTTTATTTTCAACTTCTTAAATCCCTATCTAGTTATAAATTTATATATGAAAAAGAAATAAATAAATTCACTTAATTAATTGGGCTATATTGATGCATATATAGAAAAGTTTACTTTTTGAAACAGGGATCAAACTCAGCCCTGTTTTAATATATATATGATTTTAATTTATATTAATTTATTAATAAATTTCGAATTAATTTAAAACAAACTTGATTGGTTATGCAAATTTATTGGTTAATCATATTTGGATGAGGTGATATTCACTAATTGATTATACCACATAATTCATTAGAAGCAGTTATAAAAATAATTTAGAAATCAAAAACACAGGATGGATAAGAAAGTGTAATTACATATCATTTTCTTTGTATTGAATTTAATGTTTATTATCTGCCATGTAAAGATTTCATACAGTAATAAATTTACTGATTTGACATTAATAAATATTTAATATGTAATTCGAAGGTTATTGTAATTATTTTGTTAGTAACAAGTAATAGATACTAAAATAGAAATTATATATGATTTAGTGAGTGATAAATGTGCAAATATAATAATTATTGAAGGTGAGTCAAGATAGTTGGAATGAAATGTTCGCATATTTTATTTTATGTCATTATTAATTAAAAATGAATGTTTTATGAAGTAAGTATACAACCTTAAAGATTATAATCCTATTCAGTTATAGAGTGTGTAATAGTAATATATTTTATTCAGTTACAAATTAGAGTGATTTCCTTTAATTATATTTAAAATTTGTTAGTGTGGATGTAAATTTAATTTAAATATTAAATTTTAATATTAATATTTGATTATAATAAATCTAACAATCTTTCATATGCCTTGACAGTTGAAGTCTAAAGTTTTAAATGCTATTGGAATTCATGAGGTTATAACAAACATTATTATTATTGTTTTATTAACTTAAGTATTATTAGATTCTTATTCATTGATTGATATTCATTTTAGTTCGGTTTATTATTTTCAGTCTGTTACAAAAGATGTTACAATTCACAGGCATTAATAAATTAGGATTGTTCTTCCTTAGTTTATTATTTTTATTCTATTATAAATGATGATCAATAATTAGGTTATGACTCAGGATACAACATGGCCACATATATATTCTATTAATGGGGCTATGACAGAGTTAGCATACACACATATTTATTGTGTTACAATATATATATATATATTGTGATAGATTAGTCTCATGTCACTTAACACGGTCATTATGTCACTTTGATAATGTGAACATACATATACATTTAAAGCTTAAAGAAAAAGAAAAATGAACACAGACAAAATTTATGTATATAATTATTTAAAATAAAGTTTGGAATTATTTAAATATTAATTAATTAAATAATATTTCTTATTATTTTTGAAATACTGTAAATTATTTGAAATTATATTTTTAAAAAGTCTTTGATTTATTTCTAATTTTGACAAAAATAAAGAAAAAATTATTTTTGTTTAAAACAAGGATGTTAATAGACATGTGATTATACAGTAATTTCTAATGTGTTTTTACATTAACAATTAAGTGGAAATTTTTAAATTAAGAAACTGTTTTTGTTTTTAATTAATATAAATTAAAAAACAGAAAATTATAATTTAGTTATAATTATGTTTTTTATTAATCTATAAGAAAAAGATTTACTTATTCCTCTTATTTGAATGGATAAGGTCCTATACATGAGAGGTCAGAGTGACTTGAGGTCAACATGGGCATGGCAATAATATTGGCATCAACATGGGATTTGAGTTTTCATCATCGAATTTTCAAAGATATGGATGGCTGAAAAGTTGGAAGTTAGAGTGGATTGAAGCCTGTCCATTAAAGTATGAAGATTTGCTATCTTAATATAAACTGAGCACTGAATATATATGTGTGTGTAGGAGATGATAATCTGGACCAACTGATGAGTGCTGGTTTAGCATGAAATACGTATATTGGTAATTATTTATCTTTTCTACATGTGTATGGTCATGTGTATCAGTTGTATGAGATAATGTGGATAGTTGAAGGGTGCTTGAAAATCTGAGTTCAATTCCTCTTATTATAAATTCCATAGTATCTATTATAAATAGTGGGTCTCATATTATATAGAGACAGTCTCAAAAGAAAGCCAGTTGTTGATAATCACTGTATTTGTTGAATTTGAGCTTCATGAGAAGTATAGTATGGTGGCTATTCTGTGATGTCTTCTAGCCTATATGTGAATAGTTAAACTGCTTGTTTCTGAAGGTCAGTGATTATGAAAACTGAACTGAAAACTTCCAGCATTGACTCACATATCTGTTAATGAGGTAATATTTTACTGGAAATCTATACAAGCAAGTAGCATACTGATAGATTCTAATGAGTCACTACAGATAGAAATACTAATTGAAGAAACTTGCTGCTGATAAACACAAAATTTATTATATATATTATAACGGGATGTCAGTTTTCACTAGAAAGAGAGTGCGCATTTCAGACTTTGGGTCTTCAGGTAGAATGCTGGAAATGAAACAATGAAATGCTAAGTCATGATTACATCCATCTTTACTATGCTAGCTCAATAATTAAATAAATTTTAATATAATTTAGACTAGTTCATCCATCTCTCATCCCTCTTTCAGTCACCATTATTCCACGATATTCAAACTCATGGAAAATTAATTGGTTTTTTTCAGGGATAACTTTAAACAAGTCATTATCTAATATGCCTTTATATAAGCATTGACTAATAAATTATATTCATATGATGTTTATAATATTAACATATATATATAAAATAATTGTTATGTAACTAATAATGATTATGTATTTATTTATAAATATATAATATAATATAATAATGATTAGACTGAGAGATTAAATTAATATCTTAATATTTAATAAACAATAAAAAATATAATGTAAAAGATAAAAAAATATTAATGAAAAATAAGGATGAATTTTATCATTTCAAAAGATTAATAAATAATAATATTCCCATCCAATACCCAATGATAAAATTTCATACCCTAATAAACTTTTCAAAAGTAAGAATATAATTTAAATTAACAGATATATAAAACAATATATAAATTCAAAAATTAATAATTTAAATAACTTATTAATTTATTTACAATCTTTGCTCATATGTTTCATAATTATTATTATGTAAGTAATATTTACAATTGTATAACTTATTTTATATACATTTATAATAAAATAAATGCATTATACGTTTATTATATTATATAGTAAATATAATAATCTTGTTTTTTAATATCTGTTAAATAGTAACTCTTTTTTATACTTAATCTAATTTTGATGAATTTTGTCAAACTTTCAATTTACATTTATAAAATTAAATTTGGATATTCCTATTAGAAATGAAACGATGCCAAATTTGAAATCTAAAAAATAATAATAATAAAATTAAACATATTAAAGTAATATAAATAATAATATAATATATATAAATAAATAAAGAAAAACTTATTTTCCTAAGTTAAGAATGGATCTTTAAGTCCATAGTTCATAATCATAATGAAGTTCTGTGAGGTATATTAATTCATTGGTATAGCAATTATTTATTTATCCTAAATTGACAAATTATTAATATTATCCAATGATTTAGTTGATATAAGATAAAATATATATCCTTTGAAGATTGATGTTCTTATTCTCCATTTTCTATTAGACGTTCTACACAATAAATATCTCAAATTAGCATGAAAGTTGGTTTCGAAACATTTATGATACAAAATTATTTTACTCACAGCACATTGTAAGATTCTTTTTATATATAATTATTTTAAATATATATATATGTGTGTGTGTAGAAAAATGACGTATTAAAATAACAGTTTCCAATAACTCAAATAGATGTTCTTATTCTTTTTATATTGCTATTCTTTTTTTAGATTTAAAAAAAAATTAAAATATTTTTCTTGCAATCTTTTTTAATCCATAGGTTTTAATTTGGAACAGTTAAAATTCAATTCCAAAGTAGAATAGTAATGTTTTTTTTTTTAAAAAAGAAAAAGTTATTTAAAAAGAAATCATTTTCTTTTCTTCTCTTCTTTTTAACAAGAGACCGAATGAATTATCTCCTTGCGTGTTTTTGGTTTCAATTTTCATACTTGATTTAAATATTCATTGTTATCAATAAATATTAAGATATAATAATAATATATATATATATATTCTGACCTTTATAACATATCGGGCCCCTAAAGTTGGGCCGCCACAATCTGCCCTTTACCTATGTTGTGTAACCATGTACACATCGAGCCCACCACGTTACGCCACAATCTACCCTCTCACCCTACGTGTAATTACGTGTATATGTGTACTCCACTTCCCCCAAAATAAATAATATAACATAGTGAAAATCGCCTCACCGGGTTCTAGCTCTAATAATTAATGAGATATTCAATTAAATGCTTTACTAGCTCAGGTTTCTTAAAATTAACTTAGGTTCTGTTTTAGACTAACTCAAATAACTATTCTATAATTCATGAGACTAGAAGTGGAAATAAAGGGTGACAAAGTAGATTACATTGAGATAATATCCCATAGGATACCACCTCAATGGCATAAGAACACTATCCCCCCTTATACTACTATTACATATAATAACTACATAGTATTCTTATGACTTCTGCAACTTCTAATCACTAAGACTCATTTAACAATTAAAGTATTAATCTTTTATCTATAATAACAATAATAGTAATTATCTAGCTCAAATGAAATAATCTCAGGTTCTTAAATTTATTCAAGGTTAAATTAAAATAAGGTAGCAAAATATGATAAGGGATTTTGTGTCATAATTTACTACTCTGAAATTAGATTAATAATAAAACAATAATAATAATAATCACAATCTTCATTGTTTAATCTAACTAGTACAGCTTTTCTTTTATCGCAAATTTATAACCGTAATAAATTAGTTAATAATCTAATATCCTCCTTTTTTTTATCTTTAAGTAATAAAATAAATTAGTAAGTGGCAGTGTTTAGATAATCTGATAAATGAAGCAAGTGGCAACTAATAGCATACAATTTAGCAAATTATTATGACAATGGATTTATGACCAATAACGCAATGCAATTTTATAATTATTCAATTACAACAAAAAAAATCAATAAATATTTAAGATTAAATATACTTCTCTATTTATATTTTGTGCAAACAATTATATACTTAGTTTAATGATGGTAAACATACCCTATGAATTCATGCAATGATGTAGAGAAAACAAAACTCAGACACAAGTTTTAATAAACAAATTTTAGAATTTTATTAACAACAATCAAAATTAAGATAAAACAAACAAATCTATTTACATTTATTTACAAGGGATATCCTCCTTTCTTTTAACACTACAATAGTTGAATTATACATTTTTAGATTTCTTTTATAGTTAATTTAAATTATTATACCTTTTATAAGTTATTTATTTATTTCTCATTAGGTTTATTATATTACTTATTTTAACTATTTTATGGGTAATACTATTCTTTACCTTTTAATATTAAAGTTACCGTATTATAAATTATATATGTGGATAAACATCATTTATAAACATTATAAATTTACAATCAATATGGTTTTTCCTCTTAAAAAAAAATTACATTTTCTTGTAACTCTATATAAGTCACTCTGCATATTGTTCAAATATTATTACTACCTATAACGTTTGTTCTCTAATGCTCGTAAACTCTAATACATTTATTCCATAAGCCATACTCATGTATAATGCCATAACACGGGTTTAATTATCACCTGTTTCAGTTTCACATATATTATAATTATCGAATGTTATTATATTCTTTAAATATGCAATACTTATATTTTTAAATATAATCAACAATAAGAAAACGTTAAATCATTTTTAATATTTTTGTATATTTCTATTTGGGTATATTTTTATCAAATTATAGTTCATTTCTTAAAAATTAAAATAATTCTCTGACTCCTTCCTTTCTTAGGATATCTGCATCTTTCTTTCAATAATCATAATCTACTCTTTGTTAATACTTAACTATTCTTATTTCAAATAACAGCATGACATACATTCTAAAATATCTATTGTTTCTTTTCAATAGACTTATCAAATAACGATGTAGTTGCAAGAAATACAGATAAAGATAGCGAAAGATGTATAGGATATTGGGAAGATAGATAGATAACTTATCAAAATATATACTTCAAAATGTATGGAACAGTGTGAATAGGGCCGACATTCATTGTCTGATAACCCTGGCGATAAGCATGATGTGGCAGCTATTTATTCAGCTTTACCAAACATCTAATAAGATTCACAAGAAAGATAAAAATAACACTGTCCATGACAACATGTGTAACAGTCATAGGGCTTTGTTAACTACGCTGATTACCATCTAAAACTACTTATTATTTCATTCCCTGTAGCATCCTAGTTTTTTAATACATCCTCTTGGTTTCCGAATCTCCACGTACTACCAAGTCACTACCCAAACTATCTCTCAAGATTTTTACTGTATCCAACATCGATAAAACTAACTACCTTTTAAAACAATAAACAAAATTCACTAATATAAAACATTTCCCTATTCCATAAGAACAATTTGTCTTGCTTTATTACACTGTAGGTTCGACATCTACGTTTTGTTAAAATAACACTTAAATATCCCAATCGGAAAAATTAACAGAAAATATGACATAACCATCGGTTATATTGAACTATATTAATAACACATAAAATGATTATTGTATGCATATTTTTAAAAAATCTAATTACATCTCAAAGTGTTTTAGAGTGTTGTTTTTCAAAATGCGTTTTACAATAATTATAACAATAAAACTTTTGCATTACATTCATTCGATTCACAGCTGATCTAAATAAATAAAACATACATTATATCATTAATAACCATAAAATGTACCAAAATAATCTTTACCTTCCTATTAGAGTTCGTAGTAGGTTTCTTTCTCCTCGAGCATCGCAAACATACAAAATTTCCACACACATACAATTTTATTTGAACATTCAAAATCAAAACATATTATTTTATATAATGTTATATTGCGAATTAATGTATTTGTTTCCCTATCGCTATCTAAAACTTAATGTTTAACTTAGATTAATAAAGAAAATAATTTAAACCATAATCACATATTTTTCTGGTGGTAAATCTTGGTTAGTCCCATAATATTTATTATTTCTTCTTTTGTCCGAATGTTCTCCTTTCTGATTATTAAAGTTTTAAATAAATTAGTTCATTTAGTAAACTGTTTAGACGATCTTTAGTTTCAATGTTTAATTCAAAATTATTAAAAAACATTTATTTAGTTATCCCACGAAGTTTTTAATGTTCGGGCGAATATTACCTCGGCGCGTTGATGCATCTTTATTTCTAGCTGAACTACAATTATTTAATCATTACGGTACCAATTGCATTTTTCCATGGATCCAATATTTTATATTTATTTCTCTGTAAAATATTTTTTTCTTCTTTAGGCAAGTATTTTCCTTGGTAAATTTCACTTTTATTCATTATTATTTTATATACAACATTTTCGATCTTTAACTATTTCTAGAGTATTTGCTCAGGTCATCTTAAAGAAAGCAATTCAAATTATTTCAATAATAAAAAATTCTTTTTGTCCATTTATTCTTATACGAATAATACTTATTTTTATTTTCCATTCTATTCATTAACTTTGCGCACAATGTCCTTTCATTAATTTTATACGCACGAAAGCAGTTTTCATAGTAATACGCTATACAAACTATATCAACGAATAACATTAACATTTTTGGAATATTATAAAATTTATAACTTGGTTTTCAGAATCTATCCATTTTTTATTGAAAATTCAGATTATATTTTAATAGAATCCACTGGCAGGTTACTGTGGAGTTAGTGAAACATTATTATGAGAACTTTTTTTAAAATTTTATTCTTAGATTCTCTTCGGAAGATTTTAAATTGTCAGTTAGTTTCTTTCAAAGATATTATTAAAGTTATAATAAAATTGACTAATAAATTGAAGAAAGAAAGAAATTTTAAAGAGCTTAAAATTTTACCTCTGCTCTGGAGTCAACACATTTTTGTTCTCCTCGTTTATACAATTAATTGGCGCGATTTTTGTTGTCTGCCAAGATCTATCTTTTTATTGGTCAATCCCTACTTTGGTTTATAGACAATTTCTAAAGTTTTAAAATCGTGACGTAATAGACTTAAATATTAACCTATTATTATTTTTAAATTAATTATTATCTATTACAATTTAATTACTTTTAAAATAATTTTGAAACAATAATTAATAAAGATGTATAATCTTATTTTTTATTATAATGTGTGACAATTCCATCCAGTTCTATAATATACTATTTAAATATTTTAATTATTAGTATTAATTTAAACTGGTGCTTATACATAAAATATTCCAGACAGTCACGTAGACATTTCCGGTGTTTAGTCTAGTTTTATCTGTCTTAATAAATTTGCTACTTATATTATTTAAAATGATTATATAAAATTTTGAAAAATAATTTAGAAAAATATAGAACTAGATACAATCCTCACCATCACAATACTTATTATTAAATATATTATATTAACCTTTTATTGCCCAACCATAGTTTATAATATTAAATACTATATAATATTAATTTTAAAATTTTTTAGTAATTGACCATTTATAATCATCATTGACCTATAGAAAAGGGCACAATATATATGTATATAATTGTTTCTTTTTCCATTTCAAATCTGGTGATTACTTAAAAGCTTGACATTAAGGTATATATTATTTAAAGTTTACATATATTTATATAAATAGTACATATGTATATGTATAAATATTAAATTAGTCAAATACATTTTGATTAATAAATAGTATGATTAGAGATAAAAGTATTTTAGAGTACTCCAATGTTAAGTCAATTGAAAGTTACTGTTACATTTTCCCTTTCCTTAGAAATTTAAAATTTTAATTTAATTTAAAATTTTAAACACTTATAAATATTTTAGTATGTTCCTATAATTTAGTTACGTTTATATTTGAATTTTATGAAGGGTTGAATAATTTTTTTAACTGTTTCATTTTCCTTATACTTGGACTTTATTATTTTTTTTTATATAATGATCAAAAATTAAGGACTTTGATGGTTAAAATTTTATAAATAAATAATGTGTTTCCTTCTTGGATAACACATAAATATATTTACTAGCCTTATTCCTGCTTCTTTAAGATTTATGGATTTGAAAAGGACTAAATAAATATCAAGTATCCATTTATTAATATAAATTGACTCCATTGTTTTAACTTATTTCAAGGCATTGAAGAATACCCTCATCAAAATTAATGTTCTTAATTAAATTTTTTATGATTAATCATTAATTTTTTTTTACAATCATATGGTTTACATTGCCCATATACTTATCTTGATGATCATCTTATTTCTCTATATAGCATTATAAACAGCCAAAATAAGGTTTTAAAATTTGTGAATTATATGTACCACAAATCTCTCCTTCTTGGTTAATCCAAAATGCATTTGGACCTGCCTTTTTAATGATAGTATAAGGTCCTTCGTATATGTTGTAGAATTTATGATATTTATTCTCTAATAGTTTACTAGGATGGGAAGTCTTTATCAACACTCTATCTCCAACTTTAAATTTATAAATACATTTTTTTTTAATTCCGGCTTCTATTACTTGCCATTTTAATAAGTTGTTTATGAGCTTGTAAAATGTCTTTTTCTTCATTTATTTCAGGTTCATTAATTATGGGTTTATATTTTTTAAATAGTATAGGTATAATTTTATGAAAGTGTAGTCAGATGGGCGAGAATCCAGTAGATTTATTTAAGCTCCAATTGATATACTCGACTAAACATTTTGTCTGTTTTACCCAACCCTTATGCTCTTCCTCTAAATAGGTCCTAAACAAACATTCAAGCTTCCACATAATACATTCACATGGGTTTGATTGTGTATTCCTAATAGATATTAGTACATGTTTTATTTTTGATATATTTACCCATTTCTTCCATTCCTTAGATAGAAAAGGGGTACCATGATCAGTTAGTATGGTTTTAGGATTTCCTATCATTGGAAATTGGAGAGTATTCAATACTTTGACTGTATGTTTAGTATTGGCTTGGGGTATTGGGTAAGCAGCAACATATTTGGAAAAGAGATCGTAGGTGACTAATAAATATTTTTGTTTGTTAAATGGAGGCAAAGGCCCATAATAGTCAATTGCTAAGATCTCATTTGGTCTTTCTGGAATAATAGATTTAATTGAGTTAGTATAATTTTGGTTTACTGACTTAGCTCTTAAGCAAATTAGACAGTCTTGGAGTGATCTCAAGATGTCTCTATACATTTTTGGCCAGTAAAACCAATTTTTAAGGCTGTGTTCTCTCTTGTGAGCACCATAATGTCCATATAGACAGTGTATGTATTTTATGAGTGGGTCACATAAAGACTTTGGTATTATTGTCCTCCACTCATCAATGTTATCATTCATTTTATATAGTAAGACCTGTTGTTCTAATCTAAAACAAGTAAGATCTTTGGGTGCATTCAAAACTTTCTTCCCTAATAAAACTTTCATGATTGGATTTAACTCTGGGTCATTAAATTGTATCTCAGGTAGGTTTTCTAACTTGTTCTCTACATTACTATCAGCCATCACATTAACATTTGTATTGTAAGCATTGTCTACCAATATGATTTTGTTCTGACCGACATGGATTTCGACTAAGCATGTTAGCCACAACATTCTCAGATCCTTTGCAATAATGTACAGTGTAATTAAATTCCTGTAACAACAAACTTCATCTAACTAGATGGCTATTAGTCAGATAGCTGTGATTCAGGAATTCAAGGCTTTTGTGATCAGTGATCACTATCACCTCTGATCCAAGTAGCATTTGTCAAAATTTTTGGAAAGCCCAGACTATTGCCAGTGCTTTCTTTTCTGTAACTGTGTAATTTATTTCTGGACCTTTCAAGAGCCAGCTAATAAAGTAGAGGACACCTGGTTGGCCATCCTCTTGAATTTGAGATAGTGTTACCCCTAATCCAAAACCACTACTATCTGTTTGGACAATAAATGGTTTATTAAAATCAGGGAAGGCTAACATGGTTAACTCTAAAAATCCTGTCTTAATATTCTCAAATGCTTGGTCTTGTTCTTCAGTCCATTTTCAATGTTCATCTTTTCTAATCAACTTTAGCAATGGTTCCATGTAGTCTGAGAACTTCTGGTAGAAATGGTTATAACAATTACATAGGCCTAAAAATGATTTAATTTGTTTTTGATTAGATGGTTTAGGGAAGTTTTGAATGGCAGAGATCTTCTCTGGATGAGGTCTTATCCCATTGCAACTAACAATATGACCTAAGAAGACTACCTGGTTAGAAACTAAAGTACTCTTCTTGAAGTTAATTTTTATACCTTTTAGAAAACACTCTTTAAAAAATATGGTTAAATTTTGAAGGTATTCTTCAATTGTCGTAGATGCAATAATTACATCATCCACATAGATAATTGTGATTTGTTTTACCTCAGGAGATAAAGTCTTATCCAGGCACCTAATTAGACCTGCACCACTATTTATCAATCCAAAAGGCATCCTATTAAATTGATATATAAAACCCTCATAATGGAAAGCAGTATATTGACAAGCTTCTGAGTGAAGTTCAATCTGCCAATAGCTGGAGGTCAAATTGAAAGTAGAAAATACCTTATTTCCAAATTTCATGAATAATTCATGTATGGGTGGTGGTATATTTCTGTCTGGGACAGTAATTTTGTTTAGTTGTCTAGTATCTAAACAAAATCTCATTGAGCCATCTTTCTTCTTCATAGTTACTACTGGATTATAGTAAGGTGAAGAGCATTTGGAAATGATTTCCCAATCCAGCATTTTATTAATTTGCTTAGATATATCTTCCCGCTACTGATATGGAAGAAGATATGATTTGGATTGAAATGGTTGATCATGAATTAATCTAATTCTCTGCTGGAATCCCTTTATCACTCCTGGTATGTCTGAGGAAATAGAATTAAATTCTTTTATAACAAATCATAATTTCAATATATCATCACTTCCAAGCAAGTTGGATTCTGTGAGTTTATTCTCTAACAGTGCTTCTGGAATGCTAGATGTAATATAATCAACTTCAAGTAGATCATATCTTGGAAGCAATGTCATCTCCAAGACTTCATCATTTATTTTAACTGTCTTATCATAGAAATCAATTACACAAGTGTTCAAATGTAGGAAGTCTGCCCCTAAAATAACATTGTGAATTAAACCATTCAATATTAAAAATACATGATAGAGAGTTGTTTGGCCAATTTTAATTTCAACCCAAATTTGTTTTTGGATTAATTTAGCTTTTCTGCTGTTGGCCATGGTAACATGCATAGATTTCAGTGGTAAGGTTTTGATGTTAGGATTTATTGTTAAAATCTCTTGGTAAAATTTCTCTGATATCACTGAAATTTGGTTACCAGAATCTAGTAATGCCTTAACCAGCAAGCTCTCAAACAAAACTTCTATCATAGGGCAACTTTGTAAAACAAAATTTGGTGTTTTATCTTCCCATGAACACATCATATTAGTGATTTCTCATGTAAAGGTTTGATTTAAGTTCCTCATTGGGTATTTGGTTTCTTGAGGTGAGGAACATTTCCTCAAGTACTTTTTAAGTTTGTTTTTTTGTGAAACTATGAGTATATATTTACTACATCCCAGTTTTAGGGATTTTCTTGGATTATTAGGTGAAGTTATTTTTATTTTATTTAAATTATAATGAATTATTTTGGGAGAGGGGTCATAAGGTATATTCTTTGAAATGTTTTTATCTTCCAATGATTAGTATCTTTATTATTTTTCCTTCAATGATAAAATATGGTATTGATTGAAGCTTCCTTTTTTTATATCAGGTAATATAATGGTTAAATTAGTTTGGTTCATATCAATATTATTTAAATGTTCTGCTACTTGTTCTATACTTGTTACATTAGTACACAATAATGATTGTTCTATTTTAAGTGGTAAATTTCTTTTTATTATTCTAATCATTTCGCCTTCACTTAAATGATAGGTATTAAGTGTTCTTAATTTAGTTACCTGACGATGAAAGAATTTTGTCAAGGTTTCTCCAGGTATTTGCTTATATTTATCTTGGAATATTTAGTATAACAAAGCCTCCTGTCTATCCCTATTCCAGAAGTTTTTAATCAACAATGCTTGGTATTCCATATAAGTAGATGGAGTTTGTGATAAAGACTCCTACCATATTAATGCATCTCCTTGTAAGTGACTATATGCAATAATCACTTTTTCACCTTTTGATAAATTTTGGTTAACTGAAAAATAAAGATTAAGGCTTCTAATATGTTCTATAGAAGCTTCATTGTGAGATCCCTTAAACATTTTTAATCTAACAAATTGATTAATTGTATTACATAGTATAAAATGATTATATATTTTTTGCTTTTCTAAAACATTCGACTAAGAGGTTGATGTTGGATTTTCATGATTAACCCTACAAGTATTTAAATTTAACCCTTCTAAGTCAAAATTACTAGGATAATTTTCAGCTTCAGGCATTGTATGATACTGAAAATTTGATCTATCATAAGGATCAATTATTTGTTGTGGATCTTTTTGAATAACTTCCAAATGATTTTCTCCAAGATTCTGTTCTTGATTACTACTATGGGTATCCATATTATTTTCAACCTGATGCATTTCTATAGTTGGTGTTTTCTTACATATTTGTGTTTTAATGATTGAAAATCTATTAACAGTTGATTCTTTTATCTTATTAATTCTATTCCAAGTTTCAATAGTATCTTCCCTTAATTTTTCCAATATATTTTTATCTTTATTTGTATTAATTTCTATTGAAGTTATTTTATTCTCCAAGGTTTTAAGTTGCTGATCAATAGTTTCTAATACATTATTTTGGGATTCTATCTCATTATTTTATTTAGTAGAGAGTTGATCTATTCTTGTGTGTGTCCTTTGTCTATCTTCTTGGATTTCATTCCGTATTTTATTTTGTTCTTCCTTTACTTCTTCTCTAAAAATTTCTTGATTTTTATACATTTCATCACATTTAACATTCAATCTATCTATGATGTCATTTTGGAACTCACTAAACTGTTGTTGACATTTTGAATTATTTTCATCAATTTTATTCTTTAGGTCATTTAATGCTTGTTTAATTTCTATATTATCTCTTTGAACATTATCTACATTAAAATTTAATTGTTCTATTTTAGTAGATAATTTATTCTCAATTCCTGTTATTTCATCCTTCAAATCTTCTTTTAAACTATTTATACACTTCTTAAACTAGTACTATTATCATCTAATTTTTGATTCATATCATTTCTTAGCCCACACATGTCACTTCTTAAACTATTAATATTATCATCTAATTTTTTATTATTATCATCTAATTCTTTATTATTATCATCTAATTTTTTATTAATATCATTCATAAATATTTGTAACATTTGCATTATGGCTGTGGACATGGAGAAAAATGGAAAAAATCAGTTGGGTGAATAAAATAACAAATGAAGAAGTTTTGAAAAGAGTTAATGAGGAAAGAAGATTGATTGAAAGTATCAAAGAGAGAAAGAGAAACTGGATTGGACATATACTAAGAAAAGATTATAGTTTAATGAAAGATGTTTTGGAAGGAATGGTGAGTGGAAATAAAAAGAAAGGATGGAAGAGATTGACATTATTGGATGATATATGAGATGGAAGGGGTTATGTGGAATTGAGGAAGTGGGCAAGGAAGAGAATGGAATGGAAGAATGGATGAACTGATGTAGTGACTACTCTCTGGACCTGTCTATTGGACAGACTACTATTGATTGATTGTCTATAATCTGTGTTGTATCAACATTAAGTGATTGATTAACCCAATTGTAGATTATTGATTTATATCTTCATCTACTACATTTTGTGTTTGAAATAACACTTGATCTAAATTCTGTGTTTGTTGAGGGTATTCAATTATGATTGTAGAACCCCCAGGTGTTTGTACTAATGATGATTGTTCTATAATATTATTAATAACATCAGTTAGTTCATTTTGCATATCATCTTGCATTTGATTAGAGCATTCAGTACCTTTGCTTGAAAACATTTTTCCACTTCTAAGTATTATAAATTTTAACCTAATTCAAATATTAATAAAGTTTATATATTTTTATAACTACAAAATATTATATCATAAAGTTCTTTACCACTTCATGCTATTTATATATACTTATGATGTTCTAATAATATATGTGTATTTTTTTTTAAACGCCTATGTCTATATTAAAATTTTATCCCACTTAACTCTTATTTTAAACACAATTTAATAATTATTTATTTAATTATTGATCTCTATTAATCATATTATATATATTATCATTTTTAATATTATTTATATATATATGTTTTCAATTTTTTTTAAAAATCCATTGGTTAAATTTTTTTTTTAGAAACTTATGTTTCTAACATCTAATTTGGTTTTATCATATTTAACATTGCCAATATTCATTTTAATCCAGCAATTATAAACACCATATGAATCTTCATAATAACGTACTTGTTACCAAAAATAATCAATTAATCTAGTCATCACTTAGTCGTTATATGTAATGATATAGAATGTATAATTCAAGTCTATAATAATATAGAATCATTGATTCAAGGCCCTAGTTGATGCACCAAATATAAGGGGATGTCAGTTTTCACCAGAAAGAGTGCACATTTCACTACAATCGGACTTTGGGTCTTCAGGTAGAATGCTGGAAATGAAATAATGAAATGCTAAGTCATGATTACATCCATCTTTACTATGCTAGCTCAATAATTAAATAAATTTTAATATGATTTAGACTAGTTTATCCATCTCTCATCCCTCTTTCAGTCACCATTATTCCATGATATTCAAACTCATGGAAAATTTGCAATTGGTTTTTTTCAGGGATAACTTTAAACAAGTCATTATCTGATATGCCTTTATATAAGCATTGACTAATAAATGATATTCATATGATGTTTATAATATTAACATATATATAAAATAATTGTTATGTAACTAATAATGATTATGTATTTATTTATAAATATATAATATAATATAATAATGATTAGACTGAGAGATTAAATTAATATCTTAATATTTAATAAACAATAAAAAATATAATGTAAAAGATAAAAAAAATATTAATGAAAAATAAGGATGAATTTTATCATTTCAAAAGATTAATAAATAATAATATTCCCATCCAATACCCTATGATAAAATTTCACACCCTAATAAACTTTTCAAAAGTAAAGAATATAATTTAAATTAACAGATATATAAAACAATATATAAATTCAAAAATTAATAATTTAAATAACTTATTAATTTATTTACAATCTTTGCTCATATGTTTCATCATTATTATTATGTAAGTAATATTTACAATTGTATAACTTATTTTATATACATTTATAATAAAATAAATGCATTATACATTTATTATATTATATAATAAATATAATAATCTTGTTTTTTAATATCTGTTAAATAGTAACTCTTTTTTATACTTAATCTAATTTTGATGAATTTTGTCAAACTTTCAATTTACATTTATAAAATTAAATTTGGATATTCCTATTAGAAATGAAACGATGCTAAATTTGAAATAAAAAAATAATAATAATAAAATTAAACATATTAAAGTAATATAAATAAAAATATAATATATATAAATAAAGAAAGAAAAACTTATTTTCCTAAGTTAAGAATGAATCTTTAAGTCCATAGTTCATAATCCTAATGAAGTTCTCCTGCGAAGTATATTAATCCATTGGTATAGCAATTATGTATTTATCCTAAATTGATAAATTATTAATATTATCTAATGATTTAGTTGATATAAGAAAATATATATCTTTTGAAGATTGATGTTCTTATTTTCCATTTTCTATTAGATGTTCTACACAATAAATATCTCAAATTAGCATGAAAGTTGGTTTCGAAACTTTTACGATACAAAATTATTCTACTCACAGCACATTGTAAGATTCGTTATATATATAATTATTTTAAATATGTAGAAAAATGAAGTATTAAAATAACGTAGTTTCCAATAATTTAAATAGATGTTTTTTTCTTCTTTTATATTGCTATTCTTTTTTTAGATTTAAAAGAAAATCAAAATATTTTTCTTGCAATCTTTTTTAATCCATAGGTTTTAATTTGGAACAGTTAAAATTCAATTCCAATGTAGAATAGTAATGTTTTTTTATAGAAAAAGTTATTTAAAAAGAAATCTATTTTTTCTTCTCTTCTTTTTAACAAGACACCGAATGAAATGAATGAATTATCTCCTCGCGTGTGTTTTTGGTTTCAATTTTCATACTTGATTTAAATATTCATTGTTATCAATAAATATTAAGATATAATAATAATAATAATAATAATATATAATTGTTTATTTTTCCATTTCAAATCTGGTGATTACTTAAAAGCTTGACATTAAGGTATATATTATTTAAAGTTTACATATATATATAAATAGTATATATGTATATGTATAAATATTAAAATAGTCAAATACATTTTGATTAATAAATAGTTTGATTAGAGATAAAAGTATTTTAGAATACTCCAATGTTAAGTCAACTGAAAGTTACTATTGCAATATATTATTAATACAGAAGCATAAATTCATGGAAGTATTCATTGGTATGTATAATGTAGATGTCTATTTCTGAATAAAGATTCCTAATGTTGATAAATAAGGCCAGCAAAGTCAATATATGTTTTGTTCATATCGATTCCAGTGCTAAAAAATAAAAATAAATATTCTTTATTGCATAAAATAAATAGATTCCTTGTTGCTAAAAAAAAAAAAAAAAAAGATTCATAAACATTTTAACACCTACTAACTCTAATTGACGCAAGTAAATTTGGAAATTAAGTTTACAAGTTAAGATAAACAAATGTTTCAGTAAGTCTCAGAGAAACTGAACTGCACCATTTATTAAAAAGAAACTTTCAAACATTTTGTAGCTAGATTTTTTTCTTCATTATTAATGGTTTAAAAAAAAACAATCTAAAATTATAGTCAATAGTTATAATAAACAAAATGTAGAAATAATTATGTTGTAAACCTAATAATTGAAATAGGAAAAAATAATGTACTTTTCTCTATAATTTAAAAGCAAATTAGGAATTAAAATATTTTATTTTTATATTAGAATAAGCACATAAGAATGGATATATTATACATACATTTAACATTTAATTATACTGTATATTAAAATAATATTCGCTAGTAGAATTAATGTAAGTAATAATTACTGATTGGAATATTTTATATTACCAAATACACACATGCGTGTACACACATATGTGTGCATTTGTATATGAGTTTATTTAATATCATTTACAATTTATGAATCTGTAAACTATTATTTAAATAATGTTACATGCACAGTAAGACAAAACCCTGTGACTATTTACTACTGAAATACTTTTCAGATCTTTAATTTAATTTTATTATTGTTGTTTTTATTTTTAATTAATCATAAATATAGAGTATATGAACTAAGAATTTCAAGCAGCCTTCAACTATCCACACTATCTCTTGCCATTGATATACATGACCACACACATGTAGAAAAGATAAATAATTACCGATATACGTATTTCATAGTGAACCAGCACTCATCAGTTGGTCCAGATCATCTTTCACATATATATTTATAATCAATGCTGAGTTTATATTAAGATAGCAAGTCTTCATACTTTAATAGACAGGCTTCAATCTACTCCAACCTCCAGCTCCTCAGCCATCCATAACATTGAAAATCTGATGATGGAATGCACTGAGCACTGATTATATATATATATATATATGTGTGTGTGTGTGTGTGTGTGTGGGAGATGATGATCTGGACCAAGTGATGAGTGCTGGTTCAGCATAAAATACATATATTGGTGATTAGTTATCTTTTCTACATGTGTGTCAGTGGTATGAAATAGTGTGGATAATTGAAAGATGTTTGAAAGTCTGTAAACTCCAGGTACATAGAATGTATGTATTTCAAATATTTCTAATTAATGAATAAATTTATTAACCCATTATTTTAAGCTATTCCAGTAAAGTTATTTAATACTAATATGTATTGAGTATTATGTGTCTGCTCTTGTTCACATATAGTCCCAAGTCCATGTGATCCTAAGTTAGTTCTGGACTAATGGTATTTGGATATGTGGGGATATCTGCATTATTCTCTTTATAATTATTTAGATGGCACTAAGATAATTAAGTTCTCTTTAAAATCCAAATATTTTACTTTATATGTTTTATAATGATGATTATTAATTTATTCATAACCAATACATGCTTTTATAATTGTTTTAACACCTACATGTATGCAGGTAGCAAAAAGCATTGATGATTGTTCTTTTACAATATTATTCTTCATAACTGAGATTGACTTTATGATGATCAATCTAAATTTTTATATCTATAATATGTTTCTTAAATCCAGTCAGAAAGTATGACTATTTGTGAGTAATTACTGGTGATGCTATGTTTATTATTTATATTTACATGTGATGGTGATCTACTGATTTTTTTGTTATTTAATAAAAAATTAATGTAGCTGCTACCTCCATGTAAACAATTTTCTATATCATTGCAATATATATAATGAAATTAGATTTGTAAAGATCAAGAATTAGTTATACCCTCAGTGAATTTCTCAAACACATGTATTATTCATGTGTAGGTGATGCACTATGGCATCTCCTTTATCCAAACTGTTCATACAGTAGTTGCCATCAAGTGCAAAATTTCCTAATCAATGAATACAGGAATGTTTGTGCATAAAATCCCTATCTACTAGCTTGTGGCTTTCATCAGTGAGAAGCCTTGGATTTGAGAGCACTGCATGTTGATCTTGGGACCTAATGTATCCATCCAGCAGTCACCTTTTATTTATTGGTTAATTATAAAGCTAGGAGCTCAAGTTCAGGTTTGAAACATTATGATGCTTTCATCTTGTGCTCCTAGCTTTGCAGTTAACCAAATAAGTAAAAGATGGATGCTGGAGGGTTGCATTAGGTTCTAGGATCTAGGTGCAGTGCTTCCAAATCAAGACTCCTCATTGATGAAAGCCACAAGCTAGATCATAGTCTGGGGATGTTGGCTGAGTAGGCACTAGATAGGGAAATTATTTGCAAACCTTTCTGTATTCATTGATTAGGAAAGCTTGCACTGAGAGTTTGGTACTCTTATTAACAGCTTGTAATGTTTCAATGGTTTTATTATTAATGTGTACTCATTAGTGATATATTCAGCTAAATGTAAGCAACTTTAATTGGTTTTTTAAGATAATCAGATTTTGGTTGTATTTAAGGTATACCTATGCATTTAAAAACATGGTAGTCAATTTAACATATGTACTTGTCTTTACATTTCATAATTTTCAAGAGACTAAATTCGATTACAAGGAATTCAATATAAAAACGTTTTAAAATGCTATTAACTTACCGAGTTTATTTTACAGTTCCACATACCATGCACAAACTGGATTAAGTCGCAAAGAAATGAAGAAATTTATAAAATATATATTATAAATGGTTATCTACATAAATTTTTTGTTTTATAATAAATGTATTTTATATATTTTATTATATTTGACTTTGTTTTTTTTTTATAGTTAATGACATAGTTAATTGATGTTTGGAAATAAAACTAATTCCTTTTGCTTTGCATATCATAATCCCTGTTACATTGTTTTATTGTGAAGATGAGTGGAAGAGGTGATAGATAGTTATGAAATATCTTGTTTAACCCAGGCACTCAAATGGTAATTTCTTGGTAACACAACACCCACCACACACATCAAACTTACATATGCAAAATGAAGATACATCTACAAAAGATATAGGAGATTTAATATGCTATCATGAAATGTTTACTTAAATTACAAAAACTATATCTTGTGTAATTCAAACCTTGTGCGTGTATTAAATGTATAATTAGATTAAAAGGTGTTGGAATGCAATACCATATCAATGTTTATTTTCTCTCTGTATCTTCTATCATCATCATCATTGAGTCAGTTACCATAACATTTGGCTTCCCAATTATGGGATCTAGATAAATGCAGATTGACATGCAATGTGGTAATTTGATGGTAGCTCACCACTCACACATATTAAACATACATATGCATAAATAAGATATAGATTTAATATGTTATTGTGAAATTTTTGTTTAAATTACAATTAAATATATGTTGTGTATTTATATATATATTACAATTCATTAGATTATTCTTGATTTCAAACATTGTAAAGGTGTGTTAATGCTTAATTACTGTATTTTTTGGATATAGAATGCATTCCCCCCCCTCAGATACATATGAAATTTGGGGTGTCTTATGGGGTGGTAATCAAAATTATGGATTGAAGTTTTAGTCAATCTAAAACTTCTGATTTATATTAATATAGGTTCTCATGGATAATTCAACCGATGATGTATTACCCTGAAGGCATATCAGTCTGATGTTGCAATTTTTAAGATAACGTCTCCAAGGTATCTGCGGACACATGTAATCGCTAAAATTTGTCCACAGATCACGTGAACATGGTACATTAAAAATCACAAGATTAGACTGATATGCCTTCAGGGTAATACGTCATCGGTTGAATTATCCAGGTCACATGATTAAAACTATTTAAAAATGAAAAAAAACTAACGCAGGTCAGGCAAATACTAAAAAAAAAATACGAAAAAAAATAAAAAAAATGTACATGCATGCATCAAAATAATTTAGAAAAAACTATATTATAATTTATAAAACCATCCTATATTATGCTCAATTATAAAATGCAGCGCGTAGTGCTGGAATTGGCAGGGGGGGCCTCCGGTGTTTTTTATGAGCTGAAGACTCGGCGTATACGTATATCAGACATTGTATTACTCTCATAGCTGTAATTTTTATAACTGCCGATCAATTTACGAAAAAAAAAATTCTGTATGATATAATTCAGAAATTAAAAATAAAATTAAAATGTAATTCAATGTAAGTTTGAGAATTGTAGAAATATTAACAAATATTTTTTGTAAATAAGTTTGAGAATTGTAGAAATATTAACAAAAATTTTTTGTAAATTTAAAATAAACAAATAAAACACTTTACCCGAATTAATGCGAATCTGCCATTAATGGCATCCTTGGAGAAAACATGTTATCACATGCATTTGGTAATTTTATAAACATACTGTATATTGCTAATTTGTTTTAAAAAATTATTGAAAATTATTTACACATTAAACGTAATTCAAGGTAAATTTGAGAATTGTAGAAATATTAACAAAATTTTTTTGTAAATTTAAAATAAACAGATAAATAAAACACTTAAAAATAAAATTAAAACATAATTCATATTAACAAAAAATTTTTGTACATTTAAAATAAATAGATAAATAAAACAATTTACCCGAATTAAGAGCTCAAAAAAGTAACTGTGATGCCACGGATAGTAAAATCACAATAGACAGAAAAATCAAAAAATTTCCCAAACCTCTCTATGAATTTTATATCTCGTGGGTGAAAAAAAAATTGACTCTCTGATGGATTAATCTTGCCAGTCACTTGGTTGCCATGACAACTTTGTCGTGCAAAAATTGACGATGTCTACCAGAAGGGTAATCGGTAAGTGTAATACGTTATCGGTTGAATTATCCGTAACTACCTTAATATATATATATATTGTGCCATTACTTTTTGTATAAAAGTTTGTAGGCCAAGAATCAAAGATTTTAATTACAGCTAGAATCGTATCATATGAGGGCGCCACCAATAAATAACTTGGAGCCATGAAATTAGAAGAATCTTATATCGTGGCTGTTAATTTTTATACGTATGACAGATCTAGCTGACCTCCCTTTTGCAATCCCATTTTTTTTATATGCGTATATACACTATGGTCATATGTTTTATTATCACATACAAATGCTAAAAGAATGAACATGAACACTTACATATGTTTCAAATAATACTCAGCTTTATTATGAGTTTTACTTCACTTTTATTCAAGACCCCAGATAGAAATACATCCTTAGCAATCCCTCAACATGCCTAACATTATCGTTCTTTTTTCTCACTCTCTCTTTTTTTATATATAAATAAAAAAAAACTTACAAAGGTGAAGAGTAATATATATATTTTTCATTTTCGAAGGAACATGCGCTCTTACTTATATATATATATATAAGCGCCCCAGACCGATCTGAATCTTGATCAGTGCAGGGACTAAGCGACTTACTATTAGGAGATAATTATTGTACTAAACCCCTACCCTCTCTTTCAATATTTACTCCACCTTTAAACTTTTCGTTGCCTTCTTAAATCATTTCTATTTTTAATCTCCTCTATAGTCTTGAATTTTGTCAAAAGTTATTTGAAAAACCCTCAAAACCCAAAAAAAATTTAACAAAACATATAAACAAATTGAACAATGTTATTTTACGCATTATAAATGTATATATGACAAAACCCCTTCTATTGTCGCAGCGTATAGTTCATGGCTGATTCGATACAAACCTAATCAGATATGTTTTTATGGATCAGCAATTAATAGTTCAATTAAAAAAAGTTTATATTACCCTGATCGATAAGTGTCCATATGCGTTCCTTGGGATCCTTTGGGAGTTGATTCACAGTAACACATTTTGTCCTCCAGCTTAACTTCACTTTCTCTTCGGTGGTTTATCAGTGATGAAATCCAGAAATCAGCTAATGTCTCAGCTGGGGACGGATTTTAGTTGTTTAGCCTTCTAACATTTTTATTTTTCAAAAAGTTCTCTTCTGTTATAACAAATTAATAATTAATTAAACAATAGGTTTGTCTCTTATTTATAGTCCTTTTTCCATTGTCCTTTTATCTGATCACATTCCCAGCCAGTGATTGCATTTCTTTAGTTTTTTTTTTAGTTTGTTTTTAACACCAGCTAACTAGAAGCCACGACAATAGAATTAATTAAATTCTTTTCTCTATTTCCCCCACATTTTCAGATCAAAAAAATTAATTACGAAATTGTTTTAAAAAACAAAATTTTTTTTAATTAATATCACTTTCAATGTAATCTCAATCCAATTAAAAAATAACTAATCTACCATTTTGTCCTTTTTTTTTCTTTCTATTCTGTTCTTTTAAATTCCCATTAAAAATAAAACAATAAATAATGCCAAAAACCCACTATATATAAAAAAAACTAATAAATAATACCACAAAAAACTTTCTATATACACAGCATTTATTTATTATTATATACCTAATATATATGTGTATGTACGTGATTTTACATATATAAAGAATATAACATGAGCCGCTCAAAATTATCGGCTCAATATATATATATATATATAACAATAAAAATAATAAATATAATAGTAATCAACTATATATATACAGTCTTTCAATCTGCAGAAGTACTTTTGGTTAATTCCTTAACCTTCCTCAGCTGCTTTTAAATTCAAAACCATAATGAAACAAATGGCATCACCTTAGTCCCATGAATCCCAAATTTTAATATTAGCAACTTGTCTATTAATTATATTCATTTTATTTCTATTTATTAAAAGTGCCTCCTTAATTTTGCCTTTATTATGGTTTCTCTCTTCATGAAGAATCTCATAACAAACTTAAATATATATTTACATGTCCTTTAATGATCCAAGAAAATTGAATCTGTCATTAAATCATTATTATTTTTACTTTTCACGTGCTTGTATAACAATCATGCTTCTTTAATCCTTTTTCAATACTGCACCCTGATTCGCCTATATATGATAACATACATCCACATAAAATTTGATACACAACATTATTTTTCTGCTTGTCAAGTATGACATTTTTAGAATTTTTCACTAATTTATTAATGTTACTTGTAATACAAAATGAAACATTAAGCACATCCTTATATACATATATCCTTAAAAAAACTTCACTTGAGCATTTCATTTATATAAAATAGATATCCATTTTTTTATTATCAATCTTCAATTCCTTTAAATTATTAATTTTAAATTGATATAATGTATTGTTAATCTGTTCAGCCTTATGACCAATTGTAAGCAATTTGCAAATATCTCAATATTTTTTTAATTTATCACATTAGTAATATCACAATTTTTCATTATGAAATAAAAAAGATCTAAAACTTTCCATTTTATGCGTAATTGGTACTTTTGATTTACAATTACTATATCCCCTTTTTTACAATGGTTTAATTATTAATATATAACTTAAAATACCATTATCTCTTATAATAATTAAATCCATAATTAAATCCAAATACTTCTGTTTATTCCATTTCAATAGTTCATTTCAAACCATTCAAATTATTTAATCCCTCTACAAGCAAATTTATAGTATGGTATTTCCATAAACAAAAACATGATCCACATACATTTTGTAAATTTTAATATTTTTAAAGGTACACATATATGTAGACAAAACAAAATTGCAAACTTGTGCAACAACAGGCAGATTTATAGGCCAACCTTTAGACATTTTATAATATCCACCTTCAAAAGAAGAAATGTTATCATCAAAATTTTTTTAAAGAATCGATAACAAATTTTATCACATATTTACAAACATATTTCTTTTTTAATGCATGTTCAATTATTTTTATGGAATTTACTTTATCAATAGAACCACACATTTCTGTCATATCTAATGAAGCAATAACATCATTCTCATTAATCACTATATTTTTAATTCTATCTACTAAACTGAAAGATGAACCAATAATATTTAACTTAACTAATGGTGAAATAATACTTTATAGCATGAATTTATTGTAGAAATTAAAATAAGTAATTAAGGATTTGGAAAAAAAGCTGTAAGAGACAAAACGGTTTTGAAAAATACCCTAGGCAAATAAACATATTAGCTTCTGAGATGTGGTAAATGTATTTTTGTACCATAGGGAGGTGGCAACATTAAAAGTTATAAAAGTTATTTCAAGGAAGATTTTGACAGAATATGGATATAAAAAATTTTAAATTCTCACTTACAGATTCCAAAAAACAATTCAGTCATGTCATATTTTAAGCACTTAATCATCTAATATGTAGATAGCAAAGTCATCCAAGTAAAAAAGAATGTCAGTAACATCTATCAGTTGATTTTAACCATAAATCTGATCGCATCAATAGAAAAAAAACCTTTTATCTTTCAGTTTACAAAAGTTGGAAAACAATCAATCGGAGTGAAAAATTACTTCTTGATATATTCCTAGAAACATAATATCACCCTTCTTTTTAAAATTTATTAAATATTATATTATGTTTATATTTTATAAAAAAAATATGCATAACAATTTATCAATTTATTCAAAATACAGATTTCTAAAAGAATAATATACAACTCTAAAATTGACATCTAAAAATAAATAAATAAATAAATAATAATAATAATAATAATAATAATAATAATAATAATAATAATAATAATAATAATAATAATAATACAATTCAATTTATTTATCGTACAAAACTACAGCATTAAGCCAATTACAGAATTGCACTATAACAACTATAAAATAATATACATAAATAAGTAAAAGTGATAAAAATAATATAATCATACTTTTTTATAAGATAAGTAACAAATTTTTTAAAGTCCAAAGAAAAAATATTTTCATTGGTAAAATCATGATTATAGGTATTAGGCAAACAAAACAAAGGTGAAGATTTTAATATGTTAGAGTGACAAACTTTAATATAAAACAAAGTAAATGTACATGTTTTATGTAAACAATTATTAAAAGTAATATTAGAAATTTTGTTAGTTAATATAATTTTTTTGATTCACAAGATTATATAAAATTTTAAGATCTCTTATTTTTCTTCTAATGGATAGGGATAGATAATGGTCTTTTAACTTAATGTACTTAAAAAATTTGTCATAAACCATGTGAATTTTAATAATATCTCGTTTGGAACTGGGATTCCAAACAACAGATCCATATTCTAAAGTAGGCAAAACCAAAGAGAGAAATAATTTATATTTTGTAAAACTACTAAATTGTCTACCATGCCTTAAAATTGCACCCATGATTTTAAAAGTCTTATTTACTACATTTTCAATATAATGATGAAATGATCCATAATTGCAAAAATAATTCCAAGGTCTTTCTGAATATCAACAAATTTTATATTATGATCTTCAATATAATAAGGAAAAATTATCATTTCAGATTTTTTGGAATAAGAAACTGTTGAACATTTATCCATATTAATATCCATTTTATTATCTCTACACCATTTCACAAAATTATTAATATCTTTTTGTAATAATATGCAATCATTAATTGAGTTGATATGCCTAAAAATTTTACAATCATCTGCATAACATAAAATATGCAAAAATTCCAAACTCTCTCCCAAATCATCAATATAAATGTTAAACAATAATGGTGCAAGAATACTGCCCTGAGGTACTCCTATATTACAATAATATGGATTAGAAAAATTATTTTTAAACTTTACATAAGCTGTTCTCTTCTTAATAAAAGATTCAAACCATGCAACCAAATTATAGGAAAAACCTAATTTATACATTTTGAAAAGCAACCTGGAATGATCCACTTTATAAAATGCCTTGGATAAATCCAAATAAACAACATCTAAATGACATTGATTCTCAAAGGCATTAGCAATGTGATCAGTTATTGTTAAAAGATTAGTTTCTGTTGATCTTCCAGGTAAAAAACCATCTTGCACAGGAACCAAAATCTTATTTATGTCATTAACAATTTTTTTATAAACACATCTTTCAAATACGCATGCAACTGTATGAAGCACAGAAATTGGTTTATAATTATTAACATTATCTTTTGAACCATTTTTAAAAATAGGTATAACTTTGGCAAGTTCTAGAGAGTTAGGAAAAATACAATTTTTAATGGAACAATTAAGAATATAACATAAAGGAGCAGCAATATATTCTACACATTCTTTATAAATGAAAGAAGGTATATTGTCATAACCTATACTTGAATGTGTTTTGGGTTCTTTGACAGTTGATCTAATATCAATTATTATTATTATTATTATTATTATTATTATTATTATTATTATTATTATTATTATTATTATTATTATTATTATTATTATTATTATTATTATTATTATTATTATTATTATTATTATTATTATTATTATTATTATTATTATTATTATTATTATTATTATTATTATTATTATTATTATTATTATTATTTATTATTATTATTTTTTTATTATTATTATTATTATTATTATTATTATCTTTCAAAAGGACTTTATTGAATATAACAAGAAAAGGTTACATTTATAACTATTTTACCACATGCAGATGAATTGAAGTCAGTATAAATAAGTTGAAAACTGTAATTGGGGTGGGGGGTTAACAAAGACAAAGGATATGCATGTGGTTTACAAATTTGAGTTTACATTATTTTCTTTAAAATATATACATCCAATTAGTTTTGTGCACTTGTAAAGCTCTTAGTTCTGTTTTTTATTAGTCTTTTTTTTTTTTTCTATAATTTTGAGTGCTGTTGTAATATTGACCAAGTGGCTGTGTACATCTTTTGGGATACAATTTTTTCATCCCTTAAGCGGAGCTGTTCCATTTTGTTCCAGAATGTGTTTGGATGTCTTCTTGGATTATTGTTGTACATGAAGGAGCATCTTGTACACCATAGTGAAAACAATATAAAAGTACTTGCTCGAATATGTGGGTAGCTACCCTTAATAAATGATTGTAAAAGGATTTGAATGTCACAATTTCTTTGTTTGTACAATGATGGTATGGATGAACGAATATTATCAAATACTGGGCAGGTAAAAAGAAAATGTTCTTGTGTCTCAGTTTCTCTATGACACAACCAGCATATGTCTTCTGTATTCACGTAATGCCTTCTATATCTACAAAAGTGTAATGTTGGCAATGCTTCAAGATTTAATTTGAGTAGAAAATCATAATATTTGGGTTCTAATGACCAGAATTTAAATTTTCGGGTTAGTTGTCTATTATTAATGTTTAAAATTGGTTTTTTATCATTTAGGGGAGAGCAAATTATCTGGTATACATCCCAATATTTAAATTTATCTTGCGGTGGTGAAAAAATAATGTTTGGAATGTTAAGAATTAGTGTAAGCAAGGTTTTCCAATATCCATTGTTTGGTGGTGGTTTATCTGTTGGGGTAATCTTGAAGAACACTTTCATGTATGGAAATAAATAAGTACATGCAGAAATGAGATTTAATGTCTTTTGAATGTTAAAAATATGTATTGAATGTAGTCCTAAACCATTTTGTATTAGAGGAGCTTGAATACGTTTTAGTGAAACCGAAACAATCTTTTTTCCCCACAGCAACTTTCTACATAACGAGTTTATTTTACTAGTAAAAGATTTAGTGTATAGTATTATTGGAGAATAGTATGTGATTCGAGTCATAATTAATAGATTAAACAGGGATACTTTTGAATACAGTGAAAGGTAAGATTTTGATAGTGAATCAATTATATTTTCTATTTTATTTTTAATTTTGTCTTGTATTTGTCGACGCATTTCTAGATTGCTCAAATAGAAGGGGAATCCCACAAAAGAGCTGGGTTTTCCTTTAAAATGTTGTGTGTGAAATTGTCCCGTATATATTGACCAGCAGAAGATTTATCCATGTTAAACTCCAGCTTGTATTTATTAGTGTATGAATTAAGAATTTTCAATAGAGTTGGGATCTGTTTTTTAGAAGTTAAAAAAATCGAGACATCATCCATGTAGGCAATACAGGAGATGTTTGCTTTTAGACCAGGTATGTATATGCCTGATAATTCTTTTTCTATCATATTCAGTAAGGGATTGATATAGAAAGTAAAAAAAGAGCACTTAGTGGTGAACCTTGTGGAATTGAACAGTAAGGTACAAAAGAGGGGGAATTCTTACCATTAAGTGTAATATGTATTTCTCGACTTAATAGAAGATTGGTTACTAAATATATTAAGGATCTTGGTATTGTTGTGTCTGCTAATGCTTCAACAAGGAGTTCAATTGGTATTATTATTATTATTATTATTATTATTATTATTATTATTATTATTATTATTATTATTATTATTATTATTATTATTATTATTATTATTATTATTATTATTATTATTTTTATTATTATTATTATTATTATTATTATTATTATTATTATTATGATGATGATGATGATGATGATGATAATAATAATAATAATAATAATAATAATAATAATAATAATAATAATAATAATAATAATAATAATAATAATAATAATAATAATAATAATAATAATGTGAGCATTGAAGCTTATAAAGTTCAGCCAAGTTTTTTATATGTGGTCCAAAATTAGTTTAAAATAATCTCAGATCACTTTTTTTAATTATTTTCAAATGATTCCTCTTTGGACAAATGCTTTTTCTATAAGGTAAGAAGTTGGGAATGTCATAATTAGCAACTTGATTTTATTCCATAGCATTTAAAACTCATTTCTATTTTTTACTCAAAGTGTTTCAATATTATCCTGTGTATATTTTGGCTTCAATATTAATTTGCAAGCCTATCAAACTTTTTTTGCAAATGTGTAGACCTTATTCAGGGTGTCTATAAAGTCCATACACAGTTTAAAAAATTATAACTTTATTTGTGATAGAGAAATTATGTAGAATGTATTGGAAATCAGAAAATCTATATTTTTTGTTGTTTTATTGTATTTAATTAAGTTTCCACATGTCCACCATCATTAGTAATACAAACAGTAATATGATTTTGTAGTTCTCTAAAAACAATAGCCAATTGACTTACAGTAATCACAGTTATTTTAGCTTTCAAGTCTTGTGATCAAGATTTGGTTGCATAGACTATTGTTTTCACATGTTCACATAAAAACATCTAATAAAGTCAAATCATGTGAACATGGAGGGGCCAAGAAAATGGTCCACTTCTTCCAATCCATCTGTTAGGAAATTTCTGATTTAGGAACTGTCTAATGCACAGAGCAAAATGACCAGGAGCCTCATTTTGTTGAAATATTGTATCATCTTTTAGTCCTAATTGTTCAAGCTAACGAATAAAGTAATTCTGCAACATATCTAAGTAGACATCACTATTAATAACATGACCATAAAAATGGCCCTATGATATGATTTTTTCCAAAAACACCCACATATTATCTTTAGGAGAGTCACTTTCATGTTCAACAGTTTCATTTTGGTTTTCAGTTCCTCAAATCTGGCAGTTATGTCTGTTGACCTTGTCACTAATGTGAAATGTTGCTTCATCAGAGAACATTAAACTACTCACAAATGGATCATCATTGCCAAGTTTTTCATTGAACTGATGACAGAAAATTATCTCCATGCATGATGGTCCTCTTCTAACATTTGATGCAATTAAATTTTGTAAGGTTTCATGTGAATTTTTTTCCACAGAATCTTATGAATAGTGGACTTTGAAAACCTCAGCTCTAGTGATGCTCATCTTAATGATTTTCTTGGACCTACCTTAAAGGATTGTTCCACAGATTCACTAACATATGGTCTACCAGATTGTGCTTATCATGGATTGAGCCTCTCTTTGAATTTTTTCATTCATTTGGCACTAGAGTTTCTATGAGGTGGGTCTTTACTGTATTGAGTTCTAAACTTTCTTTGTACAGCAACAATAGATTTCAGTTTAGCCAACCAAAAAACAGTTTACTTTTTCTTTTGTTGAAGCCATGGGTCATGTAATTCTGAAAAAATATTTTTGAAGTTTCAAAAAATTACTAAATTATTGTGTTACTAAATAATTTTACTTAAAACTAGACACATTAAGCTAATACTTTTTACAGATTTTTTCTATCACAAATACTAATAAAGTTATAATTTTTTTATATTGCATATGGACTTCATGGACCCCCTGTATTTACATCTATATTAAAAGAGTTAATAACTTATTATTAATTCTTTTAGATCTTTATAGAAAATGTCCATATAATATTTTATTTTCTAGACATGTGTGCAATATATATCTAAATTGATATTCTTGATATTTTTTGAACTTAATATATTTAAACATGGGAATAGTGCTAAATATCTACAACAATTATCATTTATAATAGAAATTTAATTTTAAGATGATATTATCGAACTCTTAAATGAGTTTTAACAAGACTGATTATATTTTTTTATATATGCCTTATAAATTAGAAACATCATTTTGTAACATTTCAATATTAAAAATAATTTGATATTTAATTATATTCAAAAACTGAATTATGATGTCGAACAAATGAAAAAATATTTTGAAACAATATTCTTTAGACAACTATCTAATCTCCATATGCAATAACAAATATTCATAATCTTTACTATTTTCATGCCGTAATTCCCAAAATAAATGGTCATTTAAAGAAAGTGCTTTGATTTTACTAATTAAGAATTTTATTAAAGTCATTGATTGGTTCAGTCTATTGATCAATCTTTTGGTTACTAAGTGTTTTTTATATAAAATTTAGAGTATAGTGAAAATGTTATGAATTCTTGTTTTAATAAATAATAAATCCACACTATCTACCTAACATTGTCAGAAGTTTGTCAGGACAGGAAAGAATGTTAGAAATTGGTATATCTTTTATTTAAAAATCTTTTACAATATTAAAAATGAATGAATCTTTAACGTCAATAATTGGAAATAACATTTTTTCAATGTTTTTGTCATTCTTAATATATCATACATACACCAGTAATATCACATTATTATCACAAACTGTACTTTTTTATAATTGTAAGGTAAATTCAGTGTTCTGTAGATCTTGATAAAATTGTTCTATAGTGCCATTAGCCACATCATCAATTTATCTGAAAATAATAACATTGCTCAAAGGAATTTTAAAAATAATCGTATTTGGGTTTATAGTGGTCATAGTGTTCAAAATTTCAGGTATGGCTGGTATCAATTTCCTCCTGATATTATATGGTTTATTACATTTTCCTATTAACAAATGTGATTTTGTATAAATCCATAAGACTTGTGCCAATTTGAGTTACCATATCTGTGAACAAATGTTCTGCATGGTTTGCAAAGTTGGTAGAGCAACTGATTTGGGATCAGAAGGTACCAAAATTTATTCTGGTGCTCACAAGTCTAGTATTTGAACTTCTGGTGAATGCCTGAGCAATAAAGCCATGTGCCTTTGGTTAAAATAAAATTATCACACTAATGAGCAGTGCAAATTGCTCTAACAAGCTTTATTGATAAATGCTAAGAGAAAGCATTTAAAAATCTTTATCTATAAACCATCTCCATACTCAGATTACTTGTTTCATGCTTTAGCACTCTTCATTATGTTTTTTTACAAGCTTAAAAAATTGGGTCATGTGATATATGACTATTTTTTATTGAAAATTGATCACAGTTTATGATTGTCAATATCTTTTTTAAACTCCAAAAAGAATCACAGTTTTATATTTCTTATTGGTATACTTCCTGTTTAAATGCTCTTTATTCTTTTTTTTCCATGTGTCATAGCATCGGCTGGAGGCAAACCCGCAACAACCGTCTGCAACCAACTGCTTTCTTGCAAGGCAGCTGCACTGACCTCTCAGCTAACAACGCTTGACATACTCTCTTTATTCTTGATGAAAATATTAGCCAGCATATAAGGCACAATGGTTATTTCTCATTACTAGGTCGCACAATCAAACTAATTATAAATATTCAATTAGTGACACTTTCATTTCTGAGACATGGTCTTTCTTTTAATTCCTAAATATAAATGTCAAATAAATTATTAAAATAATATATTAGAGATAAAGTAAAATTAGGAAGATGAATACATTTATGAATATATAAAAATATTTTTTGCAATAAGAAAACTAAAGTGTAATTATTTTTGATTTGTTAATATTTTACTTACACTTCTTATGCCATGATATAATATTAAAAAATGTAAAATATTATATAATTATAAAATGCCAAGAAAAACATGCCTGATATCCTCTAACACAAAGATGCAAATGAATTAAGGGAGACTTTTTTGCTGAAATAAAAATTACTGGAGAAATGTAGCATTTCTAAAAGCTTCTCTCTTAATCCTTTTATTACATATTATTAAGTTTGTAATGCATATGACATCATAAAAGTCTACTAATAACTTATTTCTTTAGTAGCTTAGCCAAGTGAGTTATCATTAATATGTTATATTTAGTATGAACATGGTCAGCATTATGTACTCATAATTACAATTATATAGTGTAGCTTGTAGTCCCTAGAGGCCTCCTTGTAATCTAGCCAGATAATGTTTGGAAAGTGTTTTATTATGTTTATTTTAAATACTGAAGTAAAAAAAAAATTTGTTGGGGGTGTGTTACTGTAAGGATGTTGTATAATTAAGCTGTACATAAGATTAGTTGGTTTTTAGTAATGTTTGCTACTAAAGAATTTTTTTAATTTAAGAAAGGACATTATTTATTTGAGAAAGAAGATAACATTCTGAGGCCTAAAGTTGGGAAACACATGGTTATCAATTGCCATTGAAAGAAAGTAATGTTTTTTTTTCCTTTTGTATAAAAGAATTTAAGGAGTAGGAGAGGAAGCTTTAACTTAAAAAAATAAGAAATATGGATTGCATTTGTATTCCACAATGCATACATAATGGTCAAAAAAAATTAGGCATGTTGTGGTAGAGTGTAATGTATGTAATGAGGTTTATCATTTGAAATGCTTAAATAAGACTAGGAAGGATGTAACAGGTTTTTGGTTATGCAGACAGTGTGTAATCATGATAAAACAGGTGAAAAAGTGATTTCTAAGTGTAGCTAGTTTAAAGAGAAAATCAAGGGAAATGGAGCAAAATGTAGTTGAGAAAGGTAGACTAGAATATGTTTTCAGTGGAGTAACAAGAGATATGGATAAAAAATAAGTAGTGATAGCTAGCCAAAGAATAAGTAAGATATGGGAAGAGATAAAGGATGTAGAAGCAATAAAATCATTAAAGTTGAAGTGTGAGCAGATAAAGGAATTATTGAAGAGGAATGATAAGGAAAAAGTAGATAAGGAAGCCCAGAAGGTGGAAGAGAATGTTATGGATGAAGTAGGGAAAGTAAACTATGAGATAGTATTGATAGTAGTTTCACTAATTAGAGACTGTGGAAATATAATTGCAAGGGAAATAGAAACAGGTATAATTAAGAATATATCCACTTGGAGCTAGAATTAGGGTTGTTACAAATAAGATAAAGAAACAAAGAAATAGAGATGTGTATGTTATGGTAGGGACAAACAATTTGTCAAAGCCATAAAAGAGAGTAGTAATTTAAGTAAGATTAAAGGAAATGTAAGAATAGTTGGGTAATTATCAAGATTTGACAATAGGTATATGATGGATAGGATATGTTCTATAAATGAGAGATTGAAAAAACTGTACGAGAGATTGTTATATTTGTAGATGTGTGGGATTTTTTTTATTAGTAAGATGGAGGTATGTAGTAAGGATGGGTTGTACTTAGCAAAACAAGAAAGTGAAGTTTTAAGGAGTTTGATTTATTAAAACAGGCAAAACTTTCCATACAGTACCACCACTACAGTTATGAGCAAGCATAAGAAATGGTGATCATGTGAGTTTTATTTATAAAGAATATAGTTCAGGAAACTTATAAAAGGGGTGAGGCTTTAAATTGCAGTGTTATCAGAAAGAAGAAGAGATGAGATGTAAAAAATAAACAAAAAGTAGTTAATTTAGCTATAAATGTAAATGTAGAGGGGAAACGTGTCTGTAAAATCAATAGTAAGCAAATTATATATGTAATGGAGAAGAAAGAGGCAAAAGAATTTATAAAAGAGTAGTTAGAAAAAAAGAAATTGTTAAAATTTGGTATTTGAATATGCAAGATGGTAGGAGACCAGAAAAGTGGCTGGTATTAAACAAAACAGTTAAAAACGATGAGCTTGAGGTATTAGCAATAGTGAAAACACATCTAAGAGAAGAAGAACCTACCCTGGAAGACTTGTTATGGCAGGGTATAAATAGAAAAGAAAGAGGGGTGGTGATATAGGAGTTATGTCAAAAAAATATTTAAATATTGTTAAAAGTCAAAAACACTTGTGATTTGAGATAAGGTTAGGAAGGCAAGAATGGATGGTGGTTATAGTTTATATAGCCACTGGAGATAGTCAAACTATAATTGAGTGGAGCAGTAGCATATATGAATGCCTAATTAAGGATATACAGAGTTTCAAAAAAAGGATAAGAGAATAATGGTTATAGGGGATGTGAATGGGCATATTGAAGAAATCGGTATTGCAGATAACAAGAATGGGCAGCTTTTGAAGAATTTATGTCAAAGAGTGAATTTGATCATTGGAAATTTATCAAATATTTATGAGGGTCAATACACATGGTCCAGAAATAATATATTTCACACAATAGATTATGTATTAGTAGAGAAAGAGGGAATGAATAAAGTACAAAAAATTAAAGTGTTTTACAATGAAGAGAGCGTGTGTAATAGTGATAAAAATTTCTTTATAATAAAAATGGTTTAAATTGGCCTATGGTATAAAGATAAGAGGGTCATTCTTATCTTTTAAAAAGTCTCTATCTTGTGTTTGGTTTTGAGATTGTTTGATATACTCACTATAACATTGATGAAACTGTGCTTGTAAATTATGCTGTTTTTACATTGATTTTCACATTATCTAATATTTACCAGTTGTAAATTTAAAAATTTCATTGGTTTGACTATAAATTAATAATATAATAAATGTAAAAGTTACAGAGATTAAATCTCCAGGCTTTTATTTCAAAATGCTTTAGATTGGCCTATATAATTGCATTTAGGTATAAATATAAGACAGACATTCCTATCTTTTTAAATAGTCTCTATCTTGCATTTGGGTTTGAGATTGTCTGGTATACTCACTATAATATTGGTGAGTTGTAATATGAGTAACCAGCATATGTTTAAGACTAATTATCTTCTGATTAAGAATTTTAATGTTTATACTACTATAGACTATAGAATGGCATTTGAATCTTATTAAGTTATAAGGATCAGTAAATTGTAATATAGCTATAAAAATTATTCAAAACCTGTTAAATAAAAAAATAGACAATAAAAAAAGTATTTATTATACATGTCTTTAAACCAAAACGTTGTAGCATTGGTCAACAATTAATATAAAGTTGAATAGACATGGTCAGTAGGAATGGCAGTTATTGGAAAATTCTAATATAGTGTGTAGGTTGAATATATAAAATGAAGTATGTAAGATGATGTTTTATTTGTCATCCATACAATATAATATTTAGCATATTTGTTCTTCTCTTAAAATGGTTAATAGAGAATGAAAATCATAAATGCATTAAGTATCTGAATATATTACTTAGGCATAGTGATTATACTTTGGATTATTCCATGTGAGTAAACCTGTTAATAGCAGAGAATTTGTCAATTTCAAATTATTTGTTTAGCTGATTACAACTATGGGCAATTTAATATATTCTTAAAATGTAATCAAAAATAGCATAAATTAATAGTTGAGAAAATATAAACCAGAAGTGAAAAAGAGATGGTCAGAAATCCACTGGCTCTGCAATAATAGATGAATGGATTGTGATGGGAGGGGAAATGAAAAGGATGTAAAAGCTGATCATTTTGGGCATAGCAGCAAACATAAGGAAATGTTTTTTTGTCTAAAATAGAAGAGTTTTTGTAAGTAGTATAAATAATAGAGATTATTGTTCACGTGAATGAGGACTATTCCAGATATTTGAAGATGATGATTCAACTATATATGGCAACTTGTGTATCATAATGAATATGAAATAAAAAAAAACCTATGAAGAAAATTAAAAATTAATTTTATAATTGTATAATGAAAATGGAATGTGATCATAAGATGGCAAAAGTAGGAGATTAAAGGATAAATGAAAATGGTTGATAAGTTTTGTGAAACAATATATTAACCATAGTCAATAAAAAAAATAGTCATATATCACATGACTCCATTTCCTTTTTAAGCTTGTAAGAAATAAACAAAGAGCTTTGCTAGTTGCTCAACAAGCTTTGAGATAAATGCTTAGCAAGAGAAAGCATTTAAAATATCTTTATCTGAAAACCACCCCCATACCCTGACCAATGGTTTCATGCTTTTGGCATTCCTCAGAGAGTCACTAGACTAGTTTCAGACACTAGATATAAAAACACCAACTCAAAGCCAGCATTTATCTAAGAGTTGACTATTGAATAAAAAATTTGAAGTTTTTAGACACCTAGCTATTTGAGTTAGATAGCTGGGTTTGAAGACATTTCAGTGTCTGAAAACTTCAGATTTTCTACTTAATAGTAAACTCTTAGATAAATGCTGGCTTTGAGTTGATGTTTTTAGATCTAGTGTCTGAAGCTACTCTAGCATCTTTCTGAGGAGTGCCAAAAGCATGAAACCATTGGTCAGGGAATGGTGTGGTTTTTAGATAGAGATATTTTAAATGCTTTCTTTTGTTAAGCATTTATCTCAAAGCTTGTTGGCAATTAGTAAAGCTCTTTGTTTACTCCCTGCAAAACTCTATTTTTTATTTTTATTGACTATTTATAGTCTGCTTTTAGTCTTAAGCAATGTTATATTACTAAGACTTCTAATATATGGTTTGGCTGAAGATTTCTCAGGCCCATATAGTTATTTGAGTTAGATAGCTGGATTTAAAGATAATTAGGTGTCTGAAAACTTTAGATTTTCTATTCAATAGTCCACTCTTAGATAAATGCTGGCTTTGAGTTGATGTTTTTAGATCTAGTATCTAGAGCTACTCTAGAGCCTCTCTAAGGAGTTAAAAAAAGCATGAAACCATTGGTCAGGGGATGGGTGTAGTTTTCAGATAAGAGATATTTCAAAGATTGTTGAGCAATTAGCAAAGCATTTTGTTTACTATACTAACCATGGTTACATTATTTGACAATAACAAAAAAATAAGTGCATGGAAGGATACAGAATATAAAATATATTTTGATTGAATTATATATGTATTAATTCAACATAGATTTAAGATTGCATCTTAGTACAGTATTAATAAAAATTAAATATTTAAAAGTATAAAAAAGAAATTAAATAAGAATGAAATGATCTATTAAAAAAATTTAAAGATTTTCAAATTTATAGGATATGGAAATAAATATAAATAAAATGCTAAATGATATTAATAAAAAAATCCAAAAGTGATTATTCAAGGAAAATTAAAAATAAGTTGCAGTATTGACAGTAATTATGTGGAGACAAAATTGTAAAAAAAATCTTGAATTAGAAATGATATAATTAATGAAATAATAGAGAAAATAATGATAGGTAAATATAAGTATTGATATAGATAAAAATACATAAAGAGGGTTTAGGAATGAGATAAGTAAAACTGATAAGCTTAGGCTAGTGAGATTAAAAAAAAAAAAAGAAATAGAAAATTAAAAAGAAAAACAACAGTAGTAATATAAAATAATTTATGTGATAAGAACAAAGTCATAATAATAATATATTTATTGACCAAAAAAAATTGTTAGTAAAGAAAGAAATATTAAAAAAGTGGAAGAATATGTGAGTGGTTTGTATAACAAAGACAGCAAGGTTTTAAACAATGAGGATTACCAATTCCTCTACAAGCTTTATGATAAATGCTTAGCCAGAGCCAGCACTTAAAATATCTCTGTCAGGAACCTCTTCCCAAACTCCTGACCATGGTTTCATGCTTTGTTACTCCTCAGAGAGGTGTCAGGGTAGGTTCAGACACTAGATCTAAAAATACCAACCCAAAGCCATGTGATATATGACTCTTATTTTGACTATTTATAGTCTCTGCCATAAGTCTTATGCAATTTTATATTGCTAAGACTACTAATATATGGTATAGCTGAAGATCTATCAGCCCCATGTAGCTATTTGAGTTGGATAGCTGGGTTTGAAGACATGTAGATGTCTGAAAATTTCAGATTTTCCACTCAATAGATAACTTTTAGATAAGAGCTTGGTTTTGGGTGGGTATTTTTAGATCTAGTGTTTGAACCTACCCTGACACCTCTCTGAGGAGTGCCAAAGCACGAAACCATGGTCAGGGGTTTGGGAAGGGGTTCCTGACAGAGATATTTTAAGTGCTGGCTGTGGTTAAGCATTTATCATAAAGCTTGTAGAGGAATTGGCAATCCTCATTGTTTATAACTTACAAGCTTAAGAGATAGGGACATGTGATATATGACTCTTATTTTGACTAGCAAGGTTTTATTTCTATTATTTTAAAAAAAAGTCTGCTAGAGAAGAATAAAATTGATTGTGAAACAATGAAGGTTATAAAGATAATAGATGAAAAATTGAAATATTCCGAATCTTGTGATATTCCAATTCGATTTCCAAAGGTTAATTAAAGAAAACATTTGTGAGAATTACAATAGTTTATGCTATCTATGCCAATTGCTACAATCTCAACTCCCAATAGATTTAATTATCTATCTACTATCCTTTAGGAATAAGATAAGTTTAAATAAATCAATACCAAAGATTGTTTTTTATATATTTTATAGATAATTTAATATTCACATAAATGTTTTGGGCAGTCATACAGAAAATCAGTCTATATAATTTAAATTTAGCTTTTATTAATCCTGAGCATGCTTTCGATGTATAACATATCATAATCAAAGTAATCTCACTTCTTTATTGTTCCATCCTTATATGTATGCTTGATAAATTGTACAGACTATCTTTTCTGTATGAATGTCCAGAACAGATAAATTTAAATATAAATAAGAGGTTAAATAAATGTAAAGACCAATCAAATAAACAAATGAGATAATAAGCACAATTACTTTTAATAATATAATAATAAAGAATTCTTTAAGTAAACAGCAAATTAAATTTTTTTACTATTTCTTTCAATATAATGCTGCATTATGATTATGTAAATAATTCAATATGGGTAGAATTTTGGTCTGTAGTGTTTACTGAAATAACAGGATCAGCTTAATTTGCTATGATTTTCACTAATCTTTGAATCTTCGTTCCATGAATCATCTCTACCTCTCATTGCTTTTTCTGCTGCTTCTCATCAATTTCTCTCAATATAGAAAAAAATTCTCTTTAGATCTTGAAATGTCTTTATTTAATATCTTCCCCTAGCCTTAGTATTCTTAAGACCAAACTGATTAATTGTATTATGATTAAATTTCAAGTTTCAATTTGTTTTATAAATATTTTATTTACTTTTAAAAACAGTTTGATTAATTTTACCTTTGTAAAAAAATTTTGGTTTAATAAAAATCTCATATAAATTAGTTTGTAATATAAATTATGATTCTGGAAAATTTCAAATGGATTTTTACCAACAATTTTACTATTCCATTAGAATTTTGAACACTTAATTTAATTTTATATATTCTAAGGGATTGAAAGTCATGAAAAGATATATTTGTCTGAAGCTTAATTTGGATTTATAAAGAATAATATATATATATATAAAAGTAGTCATAACATTTATTAAAAGATATATAAAAAAGTTAGGTTAATATTTATTCATTGATTTTAAATTGCTCTTAATAGAGTTATTATTCAAATTTACTTTTTATATATAATCTTACTCTGCAGACAAAAAATTAGATTCATTATATAAATTTATTTCCTGTAATATACGAATGCAAATCAAACTTTATGCACGTGCTGTTTTAACATAAATTGGCACACTCACTTGTAAACAAAGATTTAAAAGGCAAGTGAATTGACATGTTCAAGTCTATCTATATTTCCTTGTTCTTTTAAATCTTGGTTTATGGGTGAGTGCATCAATTTATATTAAAACAGTGTTAAACCATTAAATATCACATGATCACCATTTCTTTTGCTTGTTCAAGCTGTTAAAAACAGTAGTACCACTCATTGCATCCATTGATTACTCTGGCTTGCACTGAGTGACACTACTGTGTGGAGAGTTTTGCCTGTATTAAAACAGTGCATAGATGAAGATTAATTTACTTCCATATATTACAGTAAATACTGTGCTGCATAAAATAAAATATTTTTCAAATTCATTTCCTATCTAATAACTTGGATTGCATGCAAAAGGTATCATGTTTGCTTAGTAATTTAAGCATTAGCACGGTGAGACTTTGAACACTATTAAAATATATGGTGTGTAAGAGATAAGTAATATTAACACAATAAATTTATAAAATTGCATATTGGGGATGACAGTTTTTAACAAGGCTATTAAAAATAAGGACTGGTGACTCTGCCTTGAGAATATTAATATGGGTTAATTTAAAAGTAAAGTTTAAATACATTAACATTTATTAGAGGGATTTGGATTATTTTTTGATATTCTAAAGAATAAAAATATAGATTTAGAGACTGATTATAAAATTTGTACAAGAATTAGGCAATATTTATAAGATTAAATAAATCTTTTTAGGAATAGTGAATGTTATCGTTCTCATCATTTATTTTATTTTGGATGAGCAGCTACATAACATTATGTTGATAAGAATAGGGTTAAATTGGATCAAAAACTGTTTATTTACCATATTTTTGATGATATGGCAATCTTTATAAATATTGATAAAATGTTAAGTAAGGCAAAGTTTAGAATGCAACCAAAACTATGTAAATAAAAGCGAAAGCATTGCAGAAGTTGGAAAGAAGAAACAAAGAAAATAAATACTTTTAGATATTTAATACTGGAAGAAGTGATAGCGATATCAAACTGAGAATTGCATTATCTTATAAACTTTTAATAAAGCTGATATGATATTCTGAGGCTTTTACGTTTGAACTAAAAAAAGAGACTTATATAGGATTTTGTTTAGTGTTGTTTTATACGAATCAATACTTGAATAATTTTGAGAAGGAGAGAAAGAAAACATTGAAGCATTAAAGATATGAGAAAGATAAATTAAAAAAAAAACAATAGGAACAAATAAAAAATGATTATTTATTGAAAAATTAAAAAACAGGAAAGGAAATTGAATTTAATCTTAGAAGTAATTAATTATAATGGACATGTTGAAAAGAAATGCAAAGAGTGAAAGATGGAAAGAAGATAAATATTGCCGATAAAAAAATCAATAGACATGACTCTTCAAGACTACAGCAATAGCGAAAATGGTAAAGAAAGGAGTCTGCATTTATTTATGAGATCAGCCTTTTGACAGATTATGGATGGTGATTTTGTTTTTATAATTAAAAAAAAAATTTGTTTTTTAAGAAAAAAAAAAAAAACATAAGAAATTATCTAAATAAATGTTGTTGCTACGTATACATATGTATATATAGTTAAAAAATCAATTTTTATTTTATTTTAAACTTTAAAAATGATTTTTGCATGTGGAATATTGACTATGCATTATTATATCTATCAGCATCTCTTTTTACAATTAATTAATATTTAAAAAACAGCAGCTAATAAAAACAGTAAAATTGATAAGATTCAGTTTTTATTATAAAGAAAAAAAATATTTTTTTAGAGGAAAGTTGATATTCATTGGGAGAGAAAAGGTTAATAAATGGAATTGTAGTTTAGAAAATAAGATTCAAGGGTGATGATTAATGATTAGTTTCTGCATCAGTATTAGAGAAGGCATAAAGTGGACTGAAAAACTAGACTTGAACAGATAAGAAACAGCGTAGCAATTAAAACAGGATGTAAAGTTCCATGTTGATGATCAAATCACCGAGTTTATCTTTCCGATATGGATTTTCATTCCTGGTTAAATTCAATTGTTCAAATCTTTTCATCATCATTTCTAATTATTATCATTCCTCTGCAGGATGAAGGTCTCTCCAAGTTTAAATCATACTAGCAAACTTCCTTATGTCATCCATCCATCTCACACGTGATGTTTTTTACAATCTCTTGGATTGTCCACATAATCTTATATCATCTAGCAATATGTCCATCCCAGCTCCCATTTCAGTCTCTAATTCTTTCAGTGATGTCAGTCATACCTATTTGCTTTCTCACTCATGTATTTCATTTTATTTCCTTCTTATTATTTGTATCATATATCCTTCCATACTTTATTAAGTGGTCTGAAATAGAAATATTGCCCTTTTATTAAGTGCCTATGTTTCAGATCCATAAGTAAATGCAATTAAAAAATAAATAAGTAATACTAAATTAAATAGACATCAACAGGAACATTTTCAAAGGTCTTTGATATTTGTGTTTTGTTAAAATTTATATTAAAAAAATTATAGTTATTGTATTTTTTTTAATAAATTGAATTCAGTTTATATAATTAAAAAATAAACAGCAGTCTTTGTTTTTTTTTCTTTTTATTAAATCAAACAAATCAAAATTATGAACAATAAATTTGTCCAATAGATATTTCAACCATTTTAATATGGTCTTTTTCAAGAATTTAAATAAAGCTTTTGTTATAGTTTTGTATGCATAGATATTTTAATATCTTGGAAATGCATAACTACCCCCCCTCTTTAAGACATTTTATAGTACTTTTGTATCATTTTTGTATTTCTTGTTAAATTCCTTTAAAAAGCCATATTAAAATGGTTGAAACTTTGAGATGGTTTTAATTAAACATAATTTTAATTAAAAATAAATGAAAATTGATTGTATTAGGTATAACAATCCCTTAATTATAAATTATGTAATATTAATGATTTATTTTTAACAATCTTATAATATTTATAGCTATATAAATTGGTAACAAAATTTTATATCTTTATATCGCTATTGATATTTGAATATTAGGAAAAATGCCTCAGTATTGTAAATTCTGATTTGAAATTAATGAACACAGCTTATTATTTTCTTTAAATCATAATGCAAGTTTAAATTATTAATTTGGTAATTATAAAGTTTATAATAAAAGCTACTTGAAAATCTACATTGCAGCCTTAATTTAAATTACAACTTACAGTTAAAAATCAGATTTTTCATTTTTGCACACTGACAATGTAATATTGAAATTATCACTTAATAAATATACTAATTATTATAAAATACATATACATTATAAAAGTAAGAACTGATTATTTTTATACACTTTATATATTCTAAGTTATGATTACGATATGTGTAAAGACTTTGTGCAACTTAGTTTTAACAACATAGATGTATATCCAATTGAAGTATATTATAAATAACATATAAAAGATAATGTTTTAAAACAACAGCTTAACTCTTTTAATCATCCTTATAGAAAAGATAATTTGTGACATCTTGCAAACTGATTTTTCAAGTTGCTTAAGTAAAATATTTGTCGATCATTGAACAAAAATTTATAAATTGCATTTGCACAATTTGTTAATTGATCATTTCATTACAGATTAATAATATTAAAACCAATAAGAAATTATATTTTGTATATTTCTATATTCTATTTGTAGTATTTTTCTAACATTGTAAATCCCAAATTATTATTACTTAAAAGTTGTTTGAGAATGTTTTAACCATACTATATTGTTTCTAATTAAACTCAAAACAAAAAAGCTATTATTGATTAGTAGAATAAAGTAGTTTTTTTAGCTTTAGTAATGTCAATAACAACTAATTCTTTTCTAGAAATATCATTGATAAACATATCTTTAGTTTATTTTGTTTACGTCATAATAGATCTATAAAAATATTTAATTTAACATACATACATAAAGTTGTTCAATAATATTATAACATGCTATATATTGTACCAGTCAAAAATGTATGTCCATCCAACAAGATTTAGAATCTAAGCAAAAGTATCCTGAATCCAATCATGCATGAGATACACAGGTCAGGAGCAATCATGAATTTTAACCTATTTGCCCATTCCCCAAATCTATAACATTATGAACCACACCTACGGTGATACCACATAAATTCATTATATCTCGGCCCTGTGCTACAACATTTTACATGAGACTCAACTGGTGATGATGATGAGAGATTGAATGAACCCAAAATATTAAGTTACGAGCATACATAAATATAAATATTAATAAGGAGATTCGAACAACTGGATAAGTTTAAAATATAAATATTTATTTTGAACATAAAGATGAGTTTCAGATAGATAATTAACTCTACGCTTATAAAACTATTTCATTACAAACATTAAAGAATATTATTAAGATTATATTGATTTTGACAAATATTAAGTTAGTGCAGCAGTTATGAGAGATGGATTTATCGGAGTGGTTTGGTGGCCGTTTTATACATAAAAATACATTTATAAAGATATAATCGAGTTTCGCTGATTAACGATTTCAGTACATAAGTTTATTTTATTTAGATATTTGATTTATAATAATAACAATGAGGATACATTTTTGATCGGCAGCATAAAACATTCTTTCTTTTACATTTTCAACATTTAACGATGGGATATAGCAAAAACTCAATGATTGCAGGAAAGGTTTATTTCAGTAAAGAGGGAGGGCAGCTTCATGAGAAGTTGGGTTTAAACACCAACAAATAAAGAGAAAACAGAATGTTTTATTACTGCATATCATTACGATTTACTTTGCTAAACAGGCTGGAAACTAACTGTAAGAAATGGCGGTGCTAGCATAATATCAGTGAGAGGAAATGGCACATTTGGCCAGGATAAGGTCATTCTCCAATTTCTTTATAATGATGGTACATGCCAGCTTTCTGCTAAGATGGTACAGGAAGAGAAGGTGGATAGGAGGGTTCTATGGGCCAGTCAGTGGTGCATTTATACATTGTATCATCTACCCTAACCTGAAGGTTCTAGAAGTAAACTGAGACTTCTTTTATAAACAAGGATACGAACGATGAGGCTTTGAATCCCTGGAGTGAGGTACAGGCAATTCAAAGCAGTATGTAATATATATACTTGGAGAAGAATGACTAATGAAATGATCATGACTCCCTGGAGTGAGGTACAGGCAAATCAGATCAAAGCCTTATGCGGCTTATAAATAATTGGACATATGCTAGCAACACTATCAATCCTTAAATGGTTTAACAAATATGTAACGACATGCTAGGATAATGACCTACATAATCTAAAGTCATTGATTATAAATTAACATTAATGAAGCTTGCAGTGCTCTCCCCTCTCTGAATCAATATTTTAACATAGGAAGCAAAACTACAAGAGTGCAAATTATCAACCAAATTTAAGTTGCCAGTCTTTGTTGCAATGATGATCAATAAGAAATTTGATAACACTAACAGACACCAATAGGCACCCCGGATTGCAAAAATATTTATACATTTCATATAAATTTACAATAAAACATTTAGATAAAAAAGTATTCATTTAAAGTATAACCCAAACTTACGAAGTATTTAAAATAATTAATAAAAACTCATTAATTCCCCACCCCTTCCCTTTTTAATAGAAGTTCGTAAGATTAAGTTTTTTTAGTGGCATTTATAAATAAAGTGAGAAAATATAAAAATATTATTAAACTTAAATCATAACCACACTAACTGATAAAAATAATAAGTGTGAGTTGGATGACAGAATAATTAGGCAGCAAAGAATTGATATAAACGGTTAACAAAGCTTTAAAAAAAACATTACATAGAATGAAATTATTAATTTACAAATTAAATTACATAGTTAAAAGTGGATAAGACAGTTATACAGTCTTTTGGCTGGTGACCTCAGGATTCTTTGGAAGTACTGGCGAATCGTCTGCAGCAGGTGGCATTCTTTGGGGCTACATCACGGCAAGGGTTAGCTGAAGATGGCAGATGGCAACTTGGCTCTCCAATATTTCAAATGGACATGAAGTCACCTAGCAACGATTGACCAAACTCTCACATAATAGATTTTTAGCTTTATTTATATCAGTTTTTGGCCCCTCAGAGAATATTTATTTTAAACTAGATTTCCTGCCTCTAATGGATCTCTAATTTTGGAGAATCTTTACTCTATTGTTAGTAAAGATTCAGTTTTGAGATAACTGTCTAAAATCAATTCAAATCAATTTCCTGTTTGGAAATGGATTTGACAAAACAATGTTAATAGCTAACTAAAATCCATTAGCTTTGTTTTAGTTTTTACTTTTTAATTTACAATTTCCCTTTTTTTTAAATCATGAGACAAACTCCCCACCCCTTTAATTATTTTAGACAGTTATCTTGAATTTATATTTTGTTTTATGGAAAAAAATTATAACGTATTAAAATAATAATATTTTTAATTACATATATATGCTCCTATAATATACATTTTACATCAACAAAAAAAAAAGGAAAAATTGAGCATGATGACACTTGGATTGTGGTAGAATCATGGAACTCGACCTTGGACTAAGGTCGATTGTTTCAATATATATATAAAGTTTTTAAAAGATGTTATAACTATGCTATATTCTATAAAATTGTTCAATGATGTTATAACATGCTATATATATATATCATTACCATCATTATTTTCAACTATTACCAATCTACTGTTGAATAAAGGACTCTCTGACCTCTAACCACTTTTTTCTATATCATCCTAGAATACTTCTTTATTTCATATATTTATCTCATACATGGTTTCTTTTTAGGTCTTTTAAAATTTCTTGGCATCCAGTTTAAAATTGTAACTGCCCATGTCATCATCATCATTATCAACCATTATCAATCCACTGCAGGATGAAGGTCTCTCCAAGTTTAATCCATCTTCTCCGATCTTTAGCTTCTCTTCTCCACATCACCCCTACACATTTTCTTATTTCATCCATCCATCTTACATGTGGTCTCCTTCTGGGTCTTTTACAATCTCTTGGAATCCAGTTTAAAATTTCAATTATCCATCTATTATCATCTCTTCTAGCAATATGTCCAGCCCAACTCCACTTCAATCTTTTAATTTTTTCAATGAGGTCAGTAACACCTGTTTGTTCTCTTACCCATACATTGCATTTTCGATCTCTTCTTGTTACTCCCAACATACATCTCTCCATACTTCTTTGAGTGGTCTGAAGTCTCTGTATTGATCTTCTATTAAGTGTCCAAGTCTCAGATCCATAAGTAAGAACTGGTAAAACACATTTGTTAAAAACCTTTCTTTTCAAACACATAGGCATATTTCCTTTTAATATCAAGTTATTTCTACCAAAAGCACTCCAACCAAATTTAATTCTATGATTAATTTCCTCTATTATGTTTCCATCTGTATTAATAATCTGACCAAGGTATTTGTAACTCTTAACTTCTTCTAATTCATCATAATCAATCTTTATTTTCATATTTGGAGCAAATCGATTAAACATTACTTTAGTCTTTTTAACATTTATCTTTAGTCCTACTTTCCTACTTTCATCTGATAACTCCTGCAACATTTCCTGCAGCTCAGAAGCATTATTTGCAAAAACAACTACATCATCTGCGAAATCTAAATGACTTAAATAATCTCCATTTACTTTCACTCCTTTAGTTTCCCATTTTAATCCACAAAATACTTCTTGCAGCACTGCTGTAAAAGTTTTGGAGATATGGAGTCACCTTGTCTTACACCTTTCTCAATGTTGACTTTCCCAGTATCATTATGTAATCTAATTGTTGCTGTTGCATTTTTATAAATATTCTTTAAAATATGACAATATCCTGGATCTATACCTTGATGATCCAATGCTTTAATCACTGAAGAAATGTTTATAGAATCAAATGCCTTTTCATAATCTACAAATCCAAAACATAATGACAACTCATATTCATTTGTCCTTTCTATAACTTCTCTCAATACTTGAATATGATCTACTGTACTAAAACCACTTTTAAATCCAGCTTGTTCTCTTGGTTGGTGAAAATCCAAGGTTCTCTGTAGACGAGTTGTAATTATCTTGGTAAAAATTTTATATAAAACTGATAAAAGGCTGATAGGTCTGTACTTTCTAAGAGCACACGTTATCTAAACTCATATATATATATATATATTATTACTGCATTCTTCCAATCATCCGGTACATCTTTATCATTTAGACATTTGGTATATAACTTTGCTAATATTTTTTCTGTTTCTTCACCTGCTTCTTTTAATATATCAATTATAATTCCATCATTACCTGGAGCCTTTCCTTTTTTCATACATTTAATTGCATTTCTCACTTCTTCATTTAAAATTCTGGGCAATTCGGAAGATGTAATAGATATAGGAGGTACTTGTTCTTTATTACTATATAATTCTTGATAAAAATCTTTTACCAATTTCATAATGTCATCCCTCTTTTTAGTAATAATTCCATCTTTTTTCCTTATTGCAGATATAAATTTCCTACCAATACCAAAATGTTGTTTTACATTCTTAAGACTTTTATTTTCTTCTACAGCTTTTCTTGCTAGTTCACAGTTATACTTTCTTATATCATTTTCAACTCTTTTCCGCACCATTTTACAAAATTCGAGATATTCAATTCTTTTTAATGCATCATTCTTGCATATCTTCATATTCCTTCTTTTCTTCATAAGTTCTCTAGTCTCAGTAGAAATTTTATTAGTCAATTGCTGCTTTTTTCTACCAGCTATCTTTGTTGCAGTTTTTAAAAGTGTATCAGTTATTTTCATATTAATTTCATTCAAATCTGAATCATGTTCAAAATCTACTAATACTTGAAACCGATTTGTAAGTTCTAATTTAAATTCATTAGAATGTTTCTGAAGATTAGGAATATCAACTGTAAATATAGTTTTTCTTAATAATTTTTGTCTCTCTAGTTTTACATTAACATGTATCTTACCCCTTACTAATCGATGAGCACTTCCTGTGTTAAATTTATTAAGAACATTACAATCTTGAAATATGTATTTCCTGTTAGTCAAAATATAATCCAATTCTGCTGTACCTTCATTTGGATGCTTCCATGTCCATTTCCTTCTAACATTTTTCTCAAAAAAAGAATTCATAATATAAAGTTTTTCCTTCTCTGCAAACTCCACAAGTCTATGTCCTCTCTCATTTCTATTACCATAACCAAAATTACCTACAACACTTTCATCTTTCATTTGTTTACCAATTCTAGCATTAAAATCTCCCATAACAATTTTAAAATGTTGTTTACTCTGATCAAAAGCCTTTTGTACATCCATATAAAAATCTTCTACTACTTCATCACTGTGAGAACTTGTTGGGGCATAAACCTGAATTATCTGCATTTGATATCTGCTATTAAGTTGTATAACTAATCTTGCCACTCTGTCTGATACACCATCAATCTCCACAATATTGTTCTTCCACTTTTTATTTATAATGAATCCTACTCCACTTGTATTTCCAATATTTGTGCCTTTATAATAGAGCATATGTCCACTTTTTAAATCAATTGTCTCTTCACCTTTTCTTCTAACTTCACAAAGTCCAATAATATCCCATTTAATATAAGAGAGTTCTTCTTCTAATTCTTGCAATCTTCCTTCACTTGAAAGTGATCTGCAGTTGTAAGTACCTAAATAAAAAGTCGTCATCAAATGGCAGCCTGGGTCCGCCTCCAGGATATTTTTAGCACCCTCCGCCTTCGGCCACCAACCGCTGCCTTGGTTGGTGACTTTACAGCCTCCTGGGATTAAGGGCCATGCTTTATTTTTGTCTGTCATAATTGTATAATTGGGAAAAATCTTTATCATTTACACAAACATTCATTCTGCCTTATCAGGCACTGAGAAGAAAGACCATGGTGTTTCTTGATCTTAAACTCAGAGGTAAAAAGCCAATAAACTCACCACGCTGGCTAATGCATGTTGGTGAGCAGCCCATCCATGTTCGTATACTATATGAATAAACATATAGTAATAACAGCTGCAACGACAAGAACGTATGGAGTGGACATTAGGAATTTGCCCAGCACGGTTCCTTTAAGGCCTCCAAGAGGAATCAAAGGGTCTCCTTTCAGTTAATAGCAAACTCCTTTCTGCAGCCACTGCCCATGTACATGAATATAATAAATTAATATTTTTAACAGATGTTATTATTAAAATATTTTAGTATGTGTAAATATCTGTTACATTTTCATATTAAAAAAAATCACCATCAGATGTTTATAGTGAAACAGTAATATTTGCTTTGAGATCTTCATTTCACCTTTTCTCACCTCTTTCCTACCCTCATACCTTAGTTTAAACCCCAATGTATCGTGGTGTGGCTGCATTGTGCTTATATGCTGAAAATCCCACCCAATTTTAAACCATGAGTAAAATAATCATGTTATATATATTTCTAATTCCCAGAATAAATAACTAGTGTAAATTATGTGTATGTACATGTAAAAGATATTTGTTTAAAAATAGGTTATATAAATTGTAATTGTGCACACACTGTTATATATTTATTTTCAAAACTTACATTGGAATAATATGTTGATATGTAAAATTATTTCTGTTTAAATCTCTTTTAGTTTCAATTATATTTATCTTATAAATAGATTTAAACATTAAAATTTAAAAGAAGTAAGTAAGTTATTATTTTAGATTTAAAATCACACCATCAATTGTATGTAAAAATAAATGAGGGTTGGTAGGAAAACAATAGTTTAATTAATATGTTCTAGTGGCTTATCTAGAAATACAGCAGATGTCCATTTAAGGAAATTTTTAATTAGTGAAAGTTTTTTTTTAATGGAATCAAAGTTTTAATCTGAATGTCTATGGCAGGGGTCCCCAACCCTATGCCCATGGGCACCATGGTGCCTGCAGACCATTTTACGTGTACCCACCGCTATCCGAACACAATAAAAAAGTATTTATCTGATACAAATAAATTTAATTTTTAAAATTTCTTATAAATTATTGTATTATATTGTAATAAAATTGTAGGGCATACTATACTTTTACAGCATAAAATATAAACATTAATTATATGTTAAAATTTTATTTTTTTGTACATTATGTATATTATTAACAATATTCAACTATAAATTTACATTGAAAAAATAAATGGTGCCCACCACCTGGTTGAAAAAATAAATGGTGCCCGCCACCTGGCCGGTATTATAGAATGTGCTCTTAAGTGCAAGAAGGTTGGGGACCCTTGGTATACAGGGTAGTTAACAATAGAAAATTAATTAAAATTTTGTTGAATTCCTTTAAACGTTTGGATGGGTTTGATTGCAGCTTTGATAAGAAAGCAAATTTTTGGTATGTTTGAAATGTTCCAGGGCAGTTTTTATTGTATAGCTCTGATATATATAGAGAGTTTTTCTTTTGTTTATTATTCTATTAGTCTTAGTCTTCTGATAGTAGGCAAGTAGCCTGCAAGTTTTATTATTGAAGTCAAGATTTCATCTTCCAGTAGACTAAAAGTATTCAAATATATTGCATTTAAAGTGTTCTCTGAAAAGTTCAATTTGCTGAAAGTTTAAGAATCTCTGAGAACTGCACATCCAGCCTTTAATGGAATCCTAAAATGACTGAGTAGAGCTGGCAAGAAGGCTATTTTCCTTTCGAAAATGGCCAGCCACTGCACACCATACCATCTGATGCTTTCACTTAAGAAGCCCTAAAAATTTCCACCATTGCTAAAAATGTGAACTGTGAACCGAAGTTTGCTGCCAAATTTTTATGAGTGCTGCTACCATCAAACTGGAAGTCTCCACCTGAAATTGCCTTCAAATGCCTACTTCTGATGAGGTAACCCCAAATTAACCCAAGAGCTCTTGTGATATTATATTCCTTCTAAAAGCTATAGCTAATTCCATTTGTTTCTATTTGTTTTATCTTAATTCTGTTCTTGTTTCTTTAAATTCTGTAACTTAATTAATGTACTCTATCTCTATACTCGGGTTAATATTTTGTATTTATTAATCTGTTTTCTTTTATTATTATGGTGTGCCAGCATAGCCATTGATTGAGTGAATTACTTCTTTTTTTTTTATCTAAATCAATACACCCCATTAACACGTTTTAAATTATAAATTTTGTCCCATTTTATTATCTTGTTAAATCGCTTATTTGAGGGCTATCTTATTATTATTTAACTATTTAATAATTTTTGCAGTTAAAACTCCACATGTTTATTGGTTTTAACATAATATGAGAATATGTGCGAGTTTAATGAGTAAATATTTAACAAATGCATGATTGTGTAATTAACTTATATTTTCTTTTCAAATCCTGCAATTATGCATTCTCCCATTATAAATATGTTTTATTGTTTTGCTTAATTTCCAAAGCTTATAATTTTGGGGTCAAGAATGTGTGGACTTTCTTAAAATAAATATTTGGGGAATTGATTAGGTGCTTTATCAAACTAGATTAATCCTGTTTAAAATATTTTATGTACTTATTTGAGTGTTGCTAGTAGGTGTATCAGGTGTTTGAGACCACTTTGTTCCTCCAAAAGGATTTAAATGGCTAAGACTGTTTCCCCTTCATTTTCTGAGGTTCCCAGTTAGAGTGTGCAATCGAATTGTCACACCTAAGAATTCTACACAGTTGTCACACAGTCACTAAGTACTTGGATGAGTCCAGACTTGGGCTGCCATGTGACACCACTTCCTATGGATTTATGGCAAGACACCTTCCCATGTTTCATTTATTTATATATTTTGCAAAGCTCCATGGTTTCAACATACCACACCCTCCATTCTTTACAGAAAATCCTCACTAGCATCACTAACCACCCAATATAATTTAATTATTTTTATGAATATATATGCCTTAATCACATCCTCACCTTATAGCTTAATGAGCATCAGTCTGTTCTATTCTCGAATTCAAGAAGTGTTACATTGAAACTTTACTGTCTCCAAATCTTTTTATTCAATTATTTCTGATTTACTCAAAGCGCCTCACATATCTTCACAAACTCTCTTAGGCACATTATGTTATTGTATTAGCCCGAGGTATAGAGAATTCATTAACAAGCAATAATATAAATTTTGATTGACAATTGTTTTAAAACACAATTTTATTTTATAAACGTCACTGTCTAACATATGCAGACAGGGTGCGTATATATATTTGATAGTTAATAAATCTTTTAAAGTTACTTTTTTGATTATTTATTTACTTTCTTGATTCATTCTACTGTCTCGATCTATATCACTTTTATACATCTATTTTATACTATCCATAGATGTTTAGTTAGCAAACCCAAGCTTATATTGTGGTATAGAGTCTCTTTGTTTCTCACTGACCACCGGCACCAGTAAAAAGGTTATATTATTAGTAGTATCAGATGCGTTATCACATAGGTGGCCCTGTGGAGCATAGACTTTGGATTCGAATTTAGGATTTCCGGGAAATAGCCCTTCCTTGTGTTGAGTTTGGTGTCTGGGTTTAAATTCTGCAGTGTGTTGGTGAGATAGACGAATCTGACCATTACAATAGACATTAATCAATGAAAATATCTAAACTGTAAATATTTTTGCATTCAAAAGGGTACTTCTTCTAAATGCGATCTCTTGGTCTTATATAAAGACTAAGTGCCCAGATTGCATTTAGAATATGTATTCTTTTCAATGTAAAAATATTTATAGTTTACTATTTCATTGATTACAATCTATTAACATCTGGCAGTGATTTTCCTAACATAAAAATATAAGACATTCACACACACATGTATTTACAATGATTTGTAACACATGTAATAAGTATGTTTATAAGCAACTATAAAGAAGCTTGTTATTTCTATAAATTAAATATGGCTTAGAACTTTCGAGAACTTATGATTTGTAACATAAAAGTGGGTAAGATATTATTTAGACGGTTGGTTTTGTTCAATAATAGTCTTAAGATATTTTTAATAATCTTTTTATATAGCTATACTTAACAGTAGCAGCCACTTGTAAACATATATACCAATCAAAACTATGCATGTAATTATTGATGCAGATGTGGCTGCATAAATACTTAATTCAATAATTATGACTACACTACATGATTTGGTGCAATGGTTGAGTGTTGAGACTTTGCTTGAATCAGTTCTAGTGCTGACACTTTCAGCATTTGTACTCATGATCTCCTAAGAAATAAAGCCATTCAATTTTTTTTAATGATTGTGACTGATGTAAAAAGACTCATGGCATTTAGGCCCTATACTATTTTTAATGAGTATTGAGAGTAAGATAAAGAAGACAAAAGGATAGAAATTGAGAGAAAGAGCAGAGAAAAAAAACTATGAATCTGAAACAGTAGTTAACTTTTAATGAAATAATATATGAATCAATATGGTATTAATTATTTGCTGTTAGACTGCATGTGAAAAGATCACATTACTCTTACCATCTAGAACACTACCAGGAACCCAAGTTCAATATGTGTCATAGACATATTACCAAATTCAATAATGAGTTGAGATGATAATCAAAATTTTACATTAATATATATTATAACAATTATGAAGTTTTGTCTGATCCAAAGTTATCAAATTGTTTTGAATAATGGTATTAATAAATTAATTAAAATATACATTAATAAATATATAAATAATTTGCACTTATTTGAAAATTAAATATTTAAAAATCTAGAATTGTAATTGTTTATTCTTTGAGTGTGTGTGTACTTGACAGACTTAAATAATCCTCCTTCCCCAATGCTATTGAATTTTATTTTGATTTAGTTTTAAAATATAAAATATTATTTATAAGCATATTTATATTGTTATTATTACTTTACTATTTAGAACTACGTTTAGAAATAAATGGAAAGGCTCAAGTATTTTGGAATGACAGTAATCGCAAAAGTGTGGATAGTGTAGTAGGGGATGAGAAAGAAGATTATTTTAACTTTCAGGTTGATCTTCGAAATAAAGGTAAATTTAGCTTATTTCTCTCACTATTTTTACTCTCTACACATATAAATAATGCAAAGACTCTGTTAAATATGTAAATTGTTTACATATAAAATGTGACGACTAGAGTAGAAAATATTTAAAAGTATTAAACAATAATACTATTTTGCCAAGCACTTTTGGTATCATCTACCAGACTCATGGCGACATATTGAAACTGAATGGTTAATATTCCAGTGCATGCTCATTTGAACACAAGTGTTATGCTGATTGGTAATGTTATTTGACTTAGTAATGAACCAAACAATTCATTGTAAATAGTACTAATAGTTTGAGGATAAAATTCATGTCCACAAATACTTTCATGATTGGAAAAAACAGAATTAACTTGCGAAGCAATTTTAGATTTTTTATAATGATACACATGCTGTTGCAATCACATTGTAATGTTCTTTATTATGGTGAAATGAAGGTTAATGTAGCCACATAATTGCAACAGCATATGTATCAATATAAAAAAATCTAAAATTGATTCTGAGTTAATTCTGTTTTTTCCAATCATGAAAGTATTTGTGGGCATGAATTTTATCTTCAGACTATTAGTACTATTTACAATGAATCGAATGATAGAAAGAGGAAGTTGAAAGAGGTTTGGTTCATTGCTAAGTCGAATGACATTATCATTCAGTGTAGCACTAGTGTTCCATTGAACATGCATTGGAATATTAACTGTTCAGTTTCAATATGTCACCGTGAATCTGGTACATGGTATCGAAAGTGCTTGGTAAAATAGCATTACTGTTTAATATTTTTGAATATTTTCTACTCTAGTTGTCACATTTTATACATGTACAATATCTCTACCAATATATAATTATGCATATTTATAAAAGCATTGTTTAAAAAAATATCCCCCCCCTCAAAAAGCAGATTTAAAACATATATGAGTGCAAATTAATAATAATAATAATAAAATCTAAAGCAAGAATAAAAAATCAAACTTATATGTAGTATATGAGTGTGTTATGTAAAAAAAAATATTTTTGTTAAAAAAAGAAAATCCATGTGCGAAATTAAAGTTTAACATTCGTAAAAATTTAAATAAGATTTAAGTTGTCAAACAGAAAATATTAGCGCCTATTATAAGGAACTATTAGGCATGTGATACAAATGTTAGTCCTACAGTTTATAGAATGTAATAACTACAATTTGAGGAATGATCATAGCAATAAAATAAAATAAATCATTTCACAAGTTTAAGGCTTATGCGAATAGTATTTTTACATGCTTTGGAACATATGCATTAAAATGTCCACACAATAGAGTTGTTTGATAAAAATGAGAGAGTTATTTCTCTAATTTTTCAGAAATTCATAAAAATTTTACATAGAGAAAATCTAGAGCTGATTTCTTACAAGAGTTTCTATTAAAAATAATAAATTTATTGGAATGTTTTACAAAATTAAAAATACAACACTACATTCAATGTAATATTTTTCAAATTTGTGGGTTTTTTTTTTTTTCAATTAGATAACATTGTAACATAAAAAATAAAGGATATTTGTATAGTGTATGATCGACTTACTAATTGGAGCTACATGACCCATAAAATAATTAATTGATAAAAATAATGTCTGCATTTATTATTCAATTTATTGTGATTAGTATACTTTAAATAAAATTAAGAAAATAATATATTTAGTAATGAAAATGATTTATTTAAAAGAAGAATAAATGTGTAACAAATAGCTACTTTGGAGGTCATTGTGATGCACTGTGGCTTCTCCTTTTTTCGGAGTCAGGAATCTCTCACCACTATGCTCAGAGAAACCTGTTGTCATCTTCCCTTTCCATTTTCCACCCTAAGTTTTTTCTATATTCTTCTCTATCTTGCTTCATTCCATTTTCATAACATAATCTTTGTCAGCTTTATGGCCTTTATATCTAAATCCTCTTTATCTTTTCCCAAACCCAGCATAAAAACCAAGAACCCATTTTCTGTATAATCACTTTGTTTATATTTATTCTTCCATAACTTCATTATTTGTATACTTACTGCTTGCAGGCATTTACATTCAATTAACAGATTCCTAATATTTTCTATACATCCCTTACATAACTTGCAGACTAAATCACCCATATTTTTGAGCCTTAAACAGTAAACTATTTTACTTGCTATTATCATATATTAACTTACACCTAATATTCTGTTTATTTCTATATATATTTAAACTCTTTTTACTTTCTGTACTAGTTCATTGGTAAATACTATATAACTCCAGCTAATGGGCAAACCATAAACTACAGTACTAAATAAAGAAAGCACATAAAAAGTATTTTGTAAAATCAATAAATAAGGTAAAAACTGATTTAAATATATATATTTATAATTTGAATTTTTTAAAACATTGTTTGGTAAAATATGATTATAGACTTGAGTGTTTGAAGTAATTTATAAATATTGCATATGGATTGTATAATTTATGAGTCTATTTGATTCAGTAGCAAATACCACTATTATAAAAATATCTGTTTTGAGAATATTCAGATTCTTAGCAGATATATCGTGCAGCTTAATATCTTGATAATTAACGATATATATAAATAATATTTAATTTGTGAAGCACACATAGATGAAATTGAAATTAAATTGAGATACTCGAAAATCTCATTGCACTCATTATAACACTTATCTGACAGCCAATCAGATATTATGATAGCTGTCCGAACAACAACCAAACCATAAACACACAACAAAGAATTTACGAAAAAAGGGTGGCCACCCTTCTCTCTACTTTTCTTTTTATATATCTAAGCCAGTAATAAGTATTTAGATTTGAAAGCATGAAGCTTTAAATATCTTCACAATTAACTCAATGAGTTTAAATCATAAACATACAGCATGAAATCCTATGATTTACCACCATAATCATGCATTTAGTATACAACTATGTATCATTATCTAGTCATAGTTTATAGGAATGTTTGAGCTAGGATGTTTACATCAAATACAGATAAATTCCATTTAAAATTGTTTGCTTGCCCTGGGATGCCTTTTAAAGTAATTATCATCAATAACAATGAAAAAATTTATATCAAAATATTAAATATTTTTAAAAAGGCACCTTAAATTTTCAATGACTTCGATGGAGTTTTAGAAATATTTACTTCTACAAACAGAAAATATAAATATGCATTTGGAGGGAGGAGGATAGTAAAGATAAGATTAAACATAAGTAAAATTTTCAAAGGGAAAAAGTCTTTATAAACCATTATTAATATACATATATAATAAAAATAATAAATATAATGGTGATTAACTATTGCACATAGTCATTCAATCTGAAGAATTACCTTCAGTAAATTACTAACTCTCTTCAACTGCCGTTTTCAAATGGGAGGTGAAGAGGATTAGTAATTAACTGGTTAAGTGAGATAGTGTCATTTGGTTTATTCAGAGTATATGATCTGATAGGAGGCAGACTCTAATAACTATTAAATAATGATCTAAAATGTACTTTATATCATTTATGTTAGATTATTGAACATGCCACAATAGTTATTCACATTGGTGTTAGATTTTGTCTCCATCTGATTGTATATCTCTGTAACATTATTCATCTTTGATTTTATTGTAACCCCATTGAGTTAAGTCATTAAGAGTCTCTAATATATTAGAATAGTAGAACATGTACAGAACATATTCATCTCTCATATTCCATTTCTCATCTCTCATCTCATCTTCCATTCTCATCTACATCTTTCATCTCGTCTTTCATTCTTTCATCTCATCTTTCATTCTCATCATCTTCATTTCTCATATTCATCTTTTATATCACTTCCTTCATCTTTTCATTCTCATCCCATCTTCCATTCTTTCATATCATCATCTCACCTTTCCTTACATTCTTATCTCATCTCTTTTCATTATTATCATCATCATCCTTCATCTATCAGTTCTCTCTTTTTCCGGTTTACATCATTTCATTCTCATCTTCATCATCATCTCACATTTTTTACATTCTCGGCTCTTCTCTTTTCATTATCATCACCATCATCCTTCATCTCAGTTTTTTCTGTCATTTCATTATCATCTTTTTCTCATCATTCACCAACTGCCCTCCCCCTCATCTCATGAAAGGTTACAATATATATATATTATAATGATATGGAGAAAGGCCTTAATGTAATCTGCACTACAAGGGAGCTATCTAGGCATTTGAACCTAGAAAAATTTATATAGTAGGCAGATACGTAAGTTCAAAAAAAAATTTATTTATTTTTATATTGGTTGATTCCGGTCGTTAGCCCATTGTCACTAACTCAGTGGAATAGCAGAGATTTATATCTGATAATAAATTCTTACCTAAGAATATTTTAAAAAAAGAATAAAATAAGCTACTGCCAGTAATTAACATACAAACATTTATTTACGCACATATATATAAAATTTAACATTATTATTTTATTATGTTTACTTTAACATTATTTTAACTTTTATTTTAGATTTTAGAATTTAAATTTACATTTTAATTTTTATAATATTATAAGTTTACATTTTAATTAAGTTCGCACAGATGGATTTATGAAAGTTTGTTTTATAATGTTGAGTATAGATTGGTTACATAGATTACACGGTTAAAAACATTTCAAAATAAACATAACCGATCAAAATACAAAGTCATTGATAACGTCAATTGCAGAGGGAATTTTATAAGAAACCCAATAGGATTCATCATAAGATGCCGCAAGACACCAATAACTTAGAAGACATCCAACATAAATACATCTTAGATACTCACCGTAAGGTATCAGTATTTACCAAATATCTATATATTTTGATCAAATATGAAAACCAAAAACATAATTAACCGGTAACGAACCAATGCAAGCGTCTATACCCAACTTAAATTTAATGCATTTTTTATTTAGAGTGTCAAGTATGAATAGACTACATAGATTTGCATTTGAAAAGAAAATATTCTATCCTTGTTTAACCTTAGGCCAAAAGTTCGCAGTTAAACCAACTTCAATCCATCTGATATATCGATGTATTCAATGTAATATGACTACAACAGCACAAATAGGTTAAGAGAAGAAACTGCCTCTCATCAGATAGGAATATTACATCTATCTGACAATAAGAGCAATAAAAAAAAACTCCATAGGAAGGAACTGCGGTCATTTTGCCGACTTATGATCGCATTCCGTAGGCAAAAAGGAAGTGTGCGGCATATGAAGCGATTTTGCCCGTAGCGAATCTCATACTACATCTACTAATTACACCAATATATCCAATCCATTGACCTAATTCAACTATGAAACAAATAACCTAAGATTACCCTCCCCTAATATAACTTTACAAATCTATACAGCCATTCACGCCCGACTTAAGTTTAACATTTATATAATTTAATTTATCGCAAAACAAAAATCATAAATAAAACTTAAAGAACAAAAAAAAATAAATGGAAATGATTTTTAAAAGAAATACATCAAATAAAAAGAATTAATAACGAATTTAGTTTGGTCAGATAGGATTATATTTCTATAAATTAAATACTGGGAAAGTTTACATTTTAAAGTTCTTAGTGTTTTCAAATTAATATTGTTCATTAGATTTTATAAAGTTCTTACGGTTTTAACAAGTCCGTAGTTCCTAATTTCTTGCAGTTGCTTGCCATTTGGAGCCAGCATTAATTCCCTCAATGTCCTATGGTCCTCAATCTAGGAAAATGATGTCATTTCTCTTTCATTTTTTTAATGAGATTGAAGGGATTGAAGAGTGCGTCTTTTCAATCCCTTCTCCTTCACTCCACACTAAAACATATCTGTTATCTCTTAATAATAACTAACTCAATCATTTCCAAACTTTTCCTTTTATATTAATTTTAAGGATTCAATTCGATGTGATGGTCCTTTCGCTGAGGTCCGATTCCATTGTTTTTCTCTGCTATCTGACCATTGCTTATACATTTAAATGCCCAAGGCTAGTTTACATTGACTAATTAAAATAATCATTTCCATTTTTCAATAACATTAATTAATTTGTTTTCAAACTTAAAAATATATTTTTATCTCTAAATCTTTTTTAAGTTTTAGCTTTTACAATACCTTTTCTATTTTTAATAAAATTTTATTTTAATAATTTTTTTCATCTGTGCGATTTTATATAGATAGGAGTTTAGTAGATATTTAATTTCAATTTTTAATTCTTAAACAAAAGAAGTTTTTATTTGCGAACTTTTCTTTTTTCGTGTTTAATAAAAAAAAATGATGTAACGACGTATGTGCCCGTTACAATATATATATATGGTGTGAAAAGTGCTCTGACTTCTGGGCAAATAAATGGTAGTGGTAGGATTGCAAATGTGATATAACTTATTGGAAGCTTCATTTATTTCCTATTTAGTTTCATTAATATTTGATTATTTAGAATCATTAATAAACTGATTAATAAAAGCAGGCTGATAATCATGGTTACACTTTTTTTTCAGAAGTTGCAATAGAAGTTTTTTAAAGTATGTTTAAAATGTCTTGTGTAAATGGGAAAAAAGTGGGTGAAATTAACTTAATATCATGTGATTCTATTAATCTTAAATTACATTTAAAATTTATATCTAGATTTTAAATTGATTAATTCACAGAACGTAGAAGTCCAAATATGTGATTAAGATAATTTTAAATGCAAGATTTCTAAAAAATCACTTAAATAAAACAAATAAATATCACCCACATTTTGTCAAATTAAAGTTGATCTTTTTATCTGACTTTCGGTTTGTTATATTGTAAATAAATCACACATTGATATTCGAAAAAGCCAAAAATTTGTATTACTGGCAATTTTTATTTTTAAATTAATCCAGCCAACTTCCCACTTCAAATATTAATATCAAAAAGTGTGCATTATATGCAGGTTTTATTTAAATAATTCTTCAGAAATCTTGCTTGTAAAATTATCTTAGTAATGTATTTGGAATTGTATGTTCTGTGAAATGATTTATATTTTCAACTTTACATATTTGATATCTGGATAATTTACTTGTGTAATATGGTAATAGCTCTAAACAAGCTTCTCCAAAAAATGCTGCAAGAGAAAGCATTTAAAATCTCTATTTAGAATTATTTCTATCCCATAAACCAGTTTCAAGCTAATGGCTCTCATCAGTGAGGCACCAGGACATTCAGATACTGGATCTAAAATACAAACTTCAGCCAGCATTTATTAAATACTTGAACTATTAAATAGAAACCGATTTGGGGATAGGGATAATTCTAGATAGAGATTTTAAATGCTTTCTCTTGTGACATTTATCAAAAAAGCTTGTTCCTATTAGCATGATCATTATATTACATTTGTAAATACAAACTAATTAAGTCACATGATGTAAGACTTGGTTTTCTTACTATTATAGTTTGGCTTTTAAGGTGATGGCTATGTTATATTGCTATGGCTATTAATATATGGTGTATCTGAATTTTGTTCAATCCCATGTGGCTATTTAAGTTAGATAGTTGAATTTGATGACATATGGATGTTTGAAATTTTTATATTTTTTACTTAATAGTTAAGTATTCAATAAATACTGGGCTGTAGTTTGTATTTTAGATCTAGGGTCTGAATGTCCTAGTATATCACTGGTGAGAGCCATTAGCTCAAAAACGGTTTGGGGATAATTCTAGATAGAGATTTTAAATGCTTTCTCTTGTAGCATTTATCAAAAAGCCTTGTTTAGAACTATTAGCATGCTCATTACATTACATTTGTAAATACAAGCTAATTAAGTCATGTGATGTTGACTTGGTTTCTTTAGAATTATTTACGTGCAACTCAAATAATTATTATTTCATCTAAATTAATATTTAAAATCGGAAGCTGGCTAGATTAATATAAAAAGAAAGATTACTGGTAAGAAAAATTTCAACCTTTTTGAATATCAATGCTTGATTTAGTTATAATATAACAAACTAAATGTTCTATAAAAGAATCATCTTTTATTCCACAAAATAAATTGCCATTGATATAACAAGAGGTGGGCAGTATTAACACATTTTATTAAATGATTCTTTAAAAATCTTATATGTGCAAATTTATCATAGTAATGTAATTGGACCTATGTGTTTTGTGAATTGATTTATATTCTTAAGGTTTTATGATTGATAGTCTTAAAATTATTTATGTGCAATTAAAATTATTGGCATTAAAACGATTTAATTATTTCTAGTTTAAAAAGTATTTAGTCGTAATCATTAATATATTTATCTAAAAGACAAAGTTAGCAAAGAAGTGTATTCAAGAAATGTAAATTGAATTATAATAATTTATTTTAGCTAAATTCTCAATTAGGATAATAAAAACATGTGATATGAAGTGACTGAGCCAATTGAAAAGAGCTAATTCAATCAGAAAATGCATTTGAAGTCTGTATAAAAAAAAAGAAATATTAAAATAAATCCAATAAACATCACATGACCATCACCTCTTATGCTTGTGCATAACTGTTGTTAAAACAGGCAAAACTCACTATACGTATTGCCACACACAGTAAGCTAGAGTAATCAATGGATGCCAGAAGGCTTGTGCATAAAATCCCTATCTGGTGCCTACTCATCCAATATCCCCAGACTATTTTCTGGCTTGTGGCCTTCGTCAGTGAGGAGCCTTGGATCTGAGAGCACTGCACCTAGATCTTAGGATCTAATGCAACCCTCCAGCAAACATCTTTTATCTCCATTTAACTACAAAACCATGAGTCCTAAACTCAAAACACCTTAAGGTCTTCAATCCAAGCCCATTAGCTTATATAGTCATATGGGTCTGAATCCAGTTTATTACCCATACATTTTGGTGTCTTTGGTTCTTTAATAACCATAGCCACCACTATCCTATTAGGCAGGATTGGTTTTAAGCCAATAAACATCACGTGACCGCCACCTCTTATGCTTGCGTATAACTGTTGTTAAAACAGGCAAAACTCACTATACGTATTGCCACACACAGCAATCTAGAGTAATCAATGGATGCCAGAAGGCTTGTGCATAAAATACCCATCTAGTGCCTACTCATCCAATATTCCCAGACTAGTTTCTGGCTTGTGGCCTTCGTCAGTGAGGAGCCTTGGATCTGAGAGCACTGCACCTAGATCTTAGGACAGTGGAGCTACAATATATGCTATATTTTGTTTCAAGCCCCCTCACATACTTCATACATAGCATGAAAGAGCTCATGTTTTGTTGGTAAACATTGATTAGAATAGAATATATATTGTTTATTGAAGTGCAAATGTATAATATTCTTTAGCATGCATATATATATATATATATATATATATATATATATATATATAATTTAACAGCAGTTGAAGAGGGTTAAGGAAATAACTGAAAGTACTTCTGTGGATTGAAAGCCTGTATATAATAATTTCCACTATATTTATTATTTTTATTGTTATTATATATATATATATATATAACACTGATTCTTTTCAAATGTATAGTACATATATAAATTAAAATTATAATATAAACAAAATTTTTAAAAAATAATAATAATATTGTTATTAATAATAAATTGAGAGAACACATTTACATATATTTTCATTCACTGAAAAATAAGAAAAAAAAACTTACTGTACCATATTTTAATTTTTTTAAATAAAATAAATAGTGAAATGTTGACGTTCATTGCAATAAAATATGCTCTAGGCAATAATTTTTTTCTCTTATAGAAACATAATAGATAAATTTCATTATCAAGAAAATATAATTCTTTGATTATTATGATATTTGTAAATCAGCATATTAACTTTAAGTGCATTCTAAAATTTTGTAAAATTTAGCATTACACTTGAAAAATAGTTTATTGTGTGAAATACTGCACATCAAATTCAGAAAGGATAATAAAGGAAGAATAAAATATAGTGCTTTCAATGTAAAGTGAAGAAATTTTATTGATGAACATGGTCATTTATGTCACTCTGAGACAAAAAAATAGCTGCTGGCATAATTTAAAATTTATTTACATTTTTTGGATAGCATATAATTGAAGTCATATGCTTTGATATAGCATAATTCAAGGTTTTGATGTGTATATGTATTTAATTAGTTCATTAATATTAATAAATAAATATTTATTTATAATATTTAATATTATTTTATTTTCAGAAAACAAAATTATCGAAAGCAACCTTTCACTTGCCAGAGGAAGAAATGAATTTTTTTTCCAGTTTTCTGTTGCTGAAGATGTCCCTACATCTTTTGAAGGTAGTGTGGGACATATTCGATATGTTTGTCGAGCTTCCATACTTGGTGATGTTGATTTAGTAACTAAAAGAGCATTCACTGTTATTAACAATGTTGACCTTAATGCAAGTTTAACAGCTAGGGTAAGAAAATTAATGATTATTTAAACTTTTACTATATATTTACAATAGATAGATTAATGTCTGATGTGTCTATGAATATTTATAGCCAATAAAGTATTGTTTGACTGTTTTGCAATGCTGAGAAGTTTGGTTATATATATATATATAATATTAATATTTTTTACTTAGGCCTTGTATAGAAATTTTTTGAAACTTACAGACAAAATTGGGTGTTGTAAGTCTAGTTATATAGAAACTGAGTTATTATGTTTTGATGTTATATCGTAACTAATGTCTTCAGGAACTGAATTTAGTTGACAAAATACATCCTGCAAGAAGTTAGTTGATTTTTCATCAAATTATGACATATGTAAGACTATAAGCATTTATAAATATTTATAGATATTAATACATTACCTATTTGTGGTATATGTATTGTCATGGTCGCAATGAGAGAATAATAAAAAGTGAAACCACTGCAAGTATATTACATTAAAAATGAATCATAGAACCAACAAATAAAACTATGCAACATATCTTTATTAACTATCACTTAAACAAAATAATAACTCAACAACTAAGAGGGTAGTTTGCTTCTCATGTTGTGAGCCCCAAAATTACAATAATTTATTGTTAAGTAAGAGTAGTACTCACACCCACCCCAATAAATTATATAATAAAACATTAAATTTTTATAATTGTTAATATAATTTATAAAACTCCATTAACTATTTACAATAAAGATTTCCAGTTTAGCTTTATATTAATTTCATTATTATATATAATCTTATTTCTATATTGATAATATTGTTCAACATTATTTGAATTCTATCACACTATTAGTTTAATGTAACACATGAATGTGAACGCACATGATATTTAGTTCATGCATACATAAATGAGAATGAGATCCTTAGATAGGGTTTAAAACATAACACATTTTGTCATATTATGTATGTTGACTGCAACAAAGCACCTTTATTACCAATAATAACACCATAATCTGTTAATCATCATACAATCAGTTCTTTATGAGAAGCCAAAGATGCAATATGTATGCAAAATATAGATGTAGCTAGGATTCTTAACATCAATAGTTTATTATGATATGCATGTCTGCATTTGAGTGTATGCATAAAAATAAATGCCCTTAAAACATTATGTTAATACACATTAATAGGTAGAAAAGTAGGCATCATACATTATCATTTCCACTGCAATGTACAGAATATAAAAGTATAAACAAATATAATTATCTTCAAGTAAAAGCAAGAATGCACATCTGTGAGCATGTATGCCATTATTAATATAAGTAAGCAGGAATTCCACATCTGCATTTTTTTCTCATAAGAACTTTAGTACTTAGATAAATGATTACATTAGTACAATGGTGAAAGCAATACAGTTAATGACAAAAACAGGATGATGATCACACAACTAGTCTTGTAGTCAGGAACAACTAAATGTACAGCCTGAGCATCATAAATGAAAATCTGCAATGGAAAGAATGTCCCATGTAGTCTTAAAAATCAATAAAGGGGCTATTTTTTATCTCTAATGTGGATAGTCTGAAGCTTTAATATGAATAATTGATGGATATTATCAATGGTGGGATTAAAGATAAGCATACATCTAATGGACCAATATGCGAAGAGTAAGAAAGTGGAAATTCTAATAGACAGAAACATACCATCGCCAATACTATTAATCAGGGTAGTGAGAGTAGGTTTCTGGCTTATGTAGATGGAGGCTATAATGTCTCTATAACATTGAAGCAAGATACAATGACAGAAAACATGCCACATGGTCTCATTATTCCTATGACATAAAGGACAAACCTGGTCTATGCACAAGAAACTCCTACGTGTAACCAGAAAATGGCTTGTAGTAAGAGCATTTAGGTTTATATTGATCAGAAAGTCTAAATATTTAGGTTCCAGATGCTTTATACTTGAGACAGCACAATATACACACAATAGAACATTTACTTCAAATCTGAAACAGCTTAATGTCTTTATTCCTGTCACTAATATTGATTATTACTAATTTCACCAGTACATAAATAACTTTTACTGCTGCTTGAATAAGTAACATGTAGGATTACAAACATCTCACATAACATCCTTGTTCTAATACAGTGGTCTTCAACCATTTCAGACCTGTGGACCACTAAAAATAAGGATAAGATTTCGTGGACCGGCAGAAGTCTATAAATAAATTTTCTTAAAGATGTAAACAGCTTAGCCTTAGATGAAGTTATATATATATGGAGTTTGTATAATAAAAAACTTTTTTTTTTTAAATTTTGAACTTTTTTAGAAGTAATAAAAAATTTAATTCTACCCCCCCCCCCATAAACATCGTGATAACTAGAAAAACAAATAAATTTATGTATGATTAATTAGATTTTGTTTTTGTTCTGTTTCTTTTTTTTTAATCAGGTAAAAGTGCGATGAAAAAATAAGTAAAAATTGTTTATATTAATTAAAAGTTTAAAATCTTATTATTTTGTTATTACAAACTTTTTTGCCAGTCTAGCATGGACCAGCAAAAAACTTCTGTGGCCTGGTGCCAGTACGCGGCCTGGTGGTTGAAGACCACTGTTCTAATACATTACTCAGAATTATTTGCAGACAGACTCATAATAAATCATTTTTAATAAAATAGCAAATACAGTTTACTTTTCATTTATATATAAATTAAATTAGATACATGCACATCTCATGCTCAATATCTCCATAATTAAATTACCATATCATTTTATAACAAGGTTCTACAAAGTTATAGCAAGCATTTAAGACATACTGACCTAACATGTGTAAAATGAAGTTCGAAAATCATTTAAATTTAGAGTATTAGCATTATCCACCACTCTCAAATGGTGCATTCAATATTGCCTTACATTCATTTATTTGAATTCCAATTTATGAAATTCTAAGTAAAATTGTTTGTGTGTATATATATATATATATATTCATTTCTCTAAATGGTAAAGAATTTATTCCTTTAATTGACAACAATAAATAAACCTATGTGAAGTTTTTTATTATTATCAAAACAAAATTAAAGCAGTATTTAAACTTAAATATTTAAATCATACTATAAATATACACTATTTACTTATAAAGCATTTTAAAACACATAAATATATATATGATGTGTCAATTGAAATTTGTGTCAATTGAAATTTGATGTAAATTCTGTATATGATAGAATATAATATATATATTATTCTTAACTGATTTTTAATAGAGAATGTATTAGCCAAGGGCAATGAAGTAGGTTACTATGACAATGAAATATTAAGGCCAGAAATGGATTGTTATTATTGCAACATAAAATTATGAATTAATTTTATTTGTTTGAAATGCATATATAAATAATAAAAGTTTATACGTTTTTAATGAAATTATTTTTTGTATATGTGTGTTTTTGGTTATTGCATTCATAAAAATAGATTATAAACAATACACATGAATATTTAATGTATTAAATGTGTGTGCTGTTATGTTCTACATAATAATTATGATTTTTTTTGTTCATTTTATTAATGTGGTAAAAGTAATTTTAAATGTGGAATGCAAGATAATTTCAGTAATAGAATCATAAAACCTTGGATTTAATGATGTCACTTATGGAAGATTATAAAAGGGATTGAACAATTTTAACTCTCACTTTCATGTTTTGACTTTCATAGATGCAAAGATAAGCTCTTTCATATATATATTTTAAAAGTATTTACTTATTAACAAAAAAAAATGATGGGGTAAGAAAGATTATCAAAATTTGTTAAAAAATGAGAAAGTAAAATTGTAGCATTCAAAGTCATCTTAATATTTTTTTTTTACTAAAAGTGGATATCGCATGAACAAAATTTTACAATAATAAAATATAAAAGCTAACAACATAATATTGTTTATAAGGATTATTTTCATCTGTAGATATAGTTTTGTGATGCTATGAATTATTTCAACATAGAATCTAAATCAGTTTATTTTGCATTGCATTGTCATGGGTAGAAACTGACATCTGTTAATTTATTAATGTTTTTTAGTATCAAATATCTGCTAAGTGAAAGAATAACTTTAATATTTGGAGAATTTCAAAAATATATAACGTGCGTTTTGTATCAGATGACTTTTCATGATATATCTATCATCAAATTGTAATTCAAGGAATAGTCATTAGAACTGTGGTATTACTTTGAAGTGTCATATTGGAAGATGATTAATCAGTTCATATGCTAATATGTACTTTTTATCTATGTACACCTGTTTCATTTTTATGCAGATTATTTTAATGTGATTTTGAAGTTATGTGATTCATATTTCTTTTTAATATCTTTCATATTTCACTATATTTATTAGATATTAAGAAATTTAAATTATTAATAACTTATTTTGATTTGAAATACTTTTTTTTTCAAAAATATAATGTTATATTAGCAGCTAACATGAATATGGCCTGAAGATGTATTTAGAATCTTAGCTTCTATGTAAATAACCTACTTATACTAATGATTAATATTGCAATAAATATTCAAAAATTTTAAACTTTTAAAATGTATTTTGTTAGATATTAACAGAAATAAATATTTTTTTAGATTTTAAAAATAAATAATATCGAAGATTTTATAAACTGAAAATAATCTTTCTAATGATAATGTATAATCTTTTTGTTTTGATTGAGATCTCATTTTTTGAATGTAAAAACAGAAAACCATTAACACAGCAGAAAGTGGCACTAGTTGTACATCACATGACAAATCATTTCTTATCAGTTCACAAATGCATATTGTCAAATAGCGGTAATAATTAAAATATATATGAAAAAATATAAAATTAAATACTGTAGTTAATAAAAAAAGTAAAAAAAGTTTGTCTTGTATTAATTTTTTTCAAATATTTGAAATTTTTTATTAGTCATACTTTATTTCCTTATTTTTTTAATGTGAATTTTAAAGTAATTTTTTCTTATTGCTTTGCTTTTATGCTGATTTCTGAAAATTACAGAACCTATCCCCCATTTCCCAAGGTAAGTTAAGTCTATTTTAGTGTAATTTCTTTTGTGCGCATTTTCTGAGGAACCTATCTACCATATAAAATGAGATCCAGGTGAATATAATTGTATTTATTAATATAACTGGGCATTATATTTTAAGTTAAATGACCATTTGTTTTATATACATGGAAATAAGAGAATTAAATTATCTAAATTTAAATTTATATCTCAAATTTTAATAATTATAATTTTGATTTAAAAAATGATCTTCTTATTCATTGGTTACAAATTATTTTTGACTATAACCTATAAATATTGAGAATCTAAAAGAATTACATCATAGCAACTATTCTTTGGTATTCTTTTAAAACAATGTGAATGAACAGGTAGACTTATGCTTATTATATTTCATTTCAATTAACTATTTTATTATAAAGATTAGAAATGTCATTAATTTTCTTATATTTCAAGACTATATATGCCCAACAATATTTTATTAAACTGATTTCAATGGATAATATATCTCATAATATTTAACTACATTATATATATTTTAAATACCTTTTTTTATTTGTCATTCTTTTTTTATATATTTCATTGTTAATAAATTTTAAATTCATTTAAAACAAATAAACTTTCTTAGTTGTCATTCAATTTTATAATGCAAATTTATTGGCTAATAATATTTTGACAAGATAGTATTTATATATTGACTTACATCACATAATTTATCATAAATAATCATTAAATAATCTGGAAATTAAACCATAGAATCGGTAGATGTTTAAACAATCACATATTAGTCTCTTTGTGTTAAATTCAATACTTTATAATTTGAACCAGACATACATTTCTATGTAGTAACAAATTTCTTGATTTGGAATTACTTGATGTTTAATAAGTAATTAAAAGTTTATTATAACTATTTTATTAGTTATATGTATCAGTTATGTTAGGATAGAAATTTATATCTTAACTGATAAGATAACTTATAAAGTACAAATATAATAATTATTTAAGCTAAATAAAGGCAATTATAATTGGATACTTGCATATTCCTTTAGAACTATTATTTATTGGGTGAATATTATATCAAGTTAGAATTTAGTTATAAATATGGTAATCTTGTTATAAAGCTGATAATAGTATATATCAAAATTGATATTTGAAGTTCATTAAATAAAGTGCTTTGTTTTAATTACACTTAAAAGCTCATTGCCATAGATTGTAAATTTAATTTAAATGTTAAGTTTTGATGTCAACATTTGATTATAATAGATTATTATTAATATTGGACATAGTAAGATAATTATGATTTAAAGTTTATCAATTTAGCTTTATTGGTTTGAAAGACAATTAGCAGTGATTTGTTAGTAGTATTTGCATAAGTGTCAAATAAGAATCTTTAATTTAGTTTAGGTTGTCATGATTGGATATTGTAAATTTTAAAATTATTTAAAGGGTTTATTTTATATTATTATAAGTTGGGAAAGATGGTGATATATATTAAATTAATTAATTTTATGTATTGTTCTTTATTATAGTTTAGTATTGAGATATTTCATTTTTACTACAATTTGAGGTTATGAATTTACAAAGTTTAAAAGAGAAAGTTTTATATTAATTTTACAGATTAATTTACACAAATTTTTAAGTTAGCAAAATCATTTATCATTCTTAGGTATGTCATTTCATTACAATAGATTTATTTAATAAGGGTATATTATTATTTTTAAAATATTATTACTTGGATAGTATTGTCTTTATTTTCTTTCTTTTTTTCTTAAAATAATTTATTTTATTGAAATAATTCTACAGGGTATAATTATTTACACTAGCAATAATACATTTCTTATTACTTGTTTTATGGGAATTAGGATGAATGCTTCAATTGGTTGGGAGTTTGATGATTTGCCAAGTTTCCTTATATTGGTTTCCTGGTGATAATTGTTCATCTCTAAGCTTGATCTTCTCGATTTTGGCAAGAATTTGGTTTTGCAGGTTAATGATGTAATGACCAAAGATGTAATCACATCTAATTGTCCAGATAGCATAATTAAACATAATAGAAAGTCTTATTTTTGTAAAATTGCCTGCATTGATGATTTCTCACAAATCAAATATTTTGTTTTTGTCAAAGAGCATCCACATGTTTATGAGGATTCTGTACATTCCAAGAACTGGACATCCAAAGAAAAGATGTGGAAAAGTTTCATCTTCTCTGTTACACAGTTGGCAGATGGGGCTTATTTTGGAGTGTCCTCTCTTATGCACTAAGAAGAAGTTAGTAGGGAGAGCCGATAGATTGATTTTTAATATGAAATCCAAAAATTTGGCTTCTAGCCCCCAGAAGTTGAATTGCTTTATTAATGAGTAATTAGATATGTTTAGAAATCCTGAGATACTCTTTTGAGTGCTGTTGATTAGGTGATATATGTCCCACTATTTAAGCTTTGTATGGTTGGTGCTGTTAAGCAGATCACTAGTTTTAAGCAATGTGAGTATTTTGTTAGTTCATGTAGGGGTACTCTTAGGAGGGGGTCGATCAGTTAGAGGGATTACCTCCTTAAATTTTTGCAGGGGAAACCACTCATGAAGCAGAACAATCATATTATGGGCTTTTAGAATGTTAAAAGTGTACATGTAGTGTAATGATAGACCATTGAGTTTCTTGGGTCTGCACATGTTCCTGAAGCTAATTAACACTGTTTTATTTCTCCAGCAGAGGTTTGCACATAGGGAGTTTATTCTAGCCTGAAATTTTTTGGTGGGGATTATAATTGGCAAATAGTATGTAATTTTAGGCATTATCAGCATGTTGAGCAAGGTGACTTTCCCTTGGAGTGAAAGATATATGCTTTTTAGAGAGTCAATTAATTTCTTGATAGCTTCTAACAGTTCATTTTGAATACAGCATGTCATTTCCCTGGTTGATTTCATTAACGAGAAGCCAAGAAACCTATGTGGCTCTGCCTTAAATGATGTGTTTATCCTTTTACCAGTACTCAATCACCATGATGAAGATTTGCTTTGATTGATATAAGAGGGGAGCCTTGAGGTATGGAAATATCAGGTGTAAATCCTGGATCTACCTTATTGTTTAATGTGATTAGGATTTTCCTATTACTAATAAGATTTTTGATGATTGATAAGTGTGATTTGTTGATATTATATTCCTGTAACACACTGATCAGAAGATCAGCTCTGATATTGTCAAAAGCAGCTGTGATGTCCAGTTGTATAGCAATTGGGTTATGCTTTCAGTGTTGGCAAATGTGGGCTGGAGCAATTTTAACTTGTGCAACTGCATTAGCAGTTGATCATCCTTTTCTGGAAAACTGCGCAAGTGATAAATTTTGAAGAATCTTGTCTTGAATTTTATTTTTGATGAGCCTCTCAATAATCTTGATAAGGAGCGGGGTCATTGAAATTGGCCTGAGGTTGGACAGATCAGAGCTATATCCTTGTTTTTTTTTCATTTTTAGCATTATTTTCATTTTATTCAAGTACCATTAGTGATCAACTGTTGGATTATATTTTATACTTTACTAAATTACAATTAATGCTGCAAATTTGCAAGTTATATTAAAGTTTTCATTTCTTATTCTTATCATTTTTATTTTGTTATAAATAGCTTCTGAATTAGAAGGGTATATAAAGGTAATTATTTTTATTCATTCCTGAATTATTTTATTTAGTTATAAATAGCATTTAAAATTTAGGATAGGTTTATATCATTATAAATGGTGTCTCAATTCATGACGAATACTAAAATTTATCTTTCTCATCCTTCATCATCATTTTATTCCATTGCAAATAATTTGTCCAATATAGACATATCATTATTTATAAGACAGAATTATTTCACTATTATTATTATTTTCATTTTCAATGTATTCTAAATGGTGATCATTAGATGGGCTTATTATAAATGTCACCACAATTCATGAGGCATTATTAAACTAGGACGATTCATTCATGGTATACCCAAAAGCTCTTAATTAAATTTGAAACACTTTAAAATTTATTAATAATTTTTATTAGTCATTCATTAGACTAGAGATTATTTATTAAGACTTTAAAGTTTATATGCAAAATTTATTAGTAACTTACCCCCAAATAGAGATTACTTTGACATAGCATTTAATTTGAATTTAGATTTAAATAAGCTTGTAGTTCTAAATATAAAAATTTATAAATTATTTGTTTTAGAGCTCTAGTGATTTCCTGCTTGTTGACTACAAATCCTGTATATCTTATTGAAATATTTAAATTATTCTACAACACTAATTACTGACATTTGCTTTTGTACATAATTCCTTATAATATTTATCTAATTGCTCTGGAGAGAAAGAATTCATAATATTTTACTCTTAATTCATTCAGGCAGATATCATGTATATTTTAGCTCGCCAATGCAATAAATTTAATGTAAAAAATTTCAGTTATTGACATTTTCTAAAACACTAAAAAATTCCAAAAAAAAACATCAATTTTTAGAATGCACAGATAATAAAATCCTAAGACAGGTTTTTTAAAATCATTTATTTTTAACAGTAATGCCAATGTACATATACAAATTAACAATCTTTTATCAAGTGTTTTATAAGTTTCAAAATATTAATAATATATTATTATTACCTTTTCAATAATTAAATGTAAAATTACTTTATACAATATTAAAAATTACCCCATACAATATTTTAAATAATCCTTAAAATACATTTTAATTATATACATATATATGATAATAAATATTATATATAGACTTGCATGCACATATACATGTATGCTACATGACACATGCCTATCTATTAGTATTATGAATTGGTTCCTTCTCAAAATATGTTTTTTTTTATTATTATGTTTACATGGATTTACTTTTTTTTGCTTTACTTAGCCTACCTCCAAAAAGTATTTATGCTGTGTTATACCACCCTATTTCTGTTTACTATTAAATAAAGGATAACAATAATCATGTAAAATGATTATATTATTTTAGTATATATATTTGCACAAACTAGATGAGGGGTGGTCAACAAGGTAAGCACAAGGCCAATCTCGCAAGAGCCGTCAGATTACAATTGAAACAAATTAGGTCAAGATTTTCAAGTTTTTTTGTTATTTTTGTTTTTGTTCTAATTTTTTTTTCAATTCTAGATAGATGAAGTCCACTAAGTTGTACCATTATTGAAAATAATATTTTTAATCTTGATTTAATGTGTTTCACTTGTAACTGAATGCAACATGTGAACATAATGCACAAATGCAACAGTATGCATGCAGTTATGACTCATAGAAAAGCACATCCATTTTTCAATCTTGATTTAATGGGTTTCACTTGTAACTGAATGCAACATGTAAACATAATGCACAAATGCAACAGTATGCATGCAGTTATGATTCATAGAAAAGCACAGCCATTTAGCTTGAATATTTGGTAGTGTGATATGGTAGCTTCTTTTCTTTAGTATTAATAATAATATTATTATTAATCAATATTATCTATCCACGATGACTATGTTGAGTTTCAATTTTTCTTCTGTTTAAAATGTAAGTACCCTTTTTATGGTTTAATTTAAATTGTGGCTTTTTTTACCTATCTACTTACTAGAATGTTCTTATCAGTTAAGTTTGGGGAAATAAAATTGTAAGTGTTTAATTTTCTTGGAAAATATTTAATTTAATATTTATTATTTATTTTGAATATTTAATTCTTATCAGTTAAGTTTGGGGAAATAAAATTGTCATAAGTATTTCTTTTTTCATTTTAGTATACCCATGAACATGAGTACTAAACCAAAAAAACCAAAAACTTATCATTTCAATGAAGAATGGGAACTCGACTACTTTTTTACAATGGTGAATGATAAATGTTGTTGCTTAATATGTTTTACCTCGATAGTCATTGCTAAAAAGGGTAATCTGGAGAGAGATTTTTTAGTTTCACATAACAAGTATCAAACAGATTATCTACAAAATACCGAATTGAGAAAACGTAAAGTTAGGGATCTTAAAGCTCAATTAAAAAATCAACAGAATGTTTTTAAAAAGCCAATGTTGAAGTCACAAGCAGTAACTACTGCATTAAAGGTAAGCTATCTTTTAGCAAAAAAAATGTAAACCATTTTCCGAGGGTAGATTTGTAAAGGAAACTTTTTTGAAAATGTCAGAATCACTTTTTGACAATTTTCACAACAAGAGTGAAATTATTGCTGCAATTCAAGATCTACAACTGTCTCAAAACACTGTTGTGTGATGAATTGAGAAGATTGAGTGGAAATCTAAAAGAGCAGTTATATAATATATTAATAGATTAACCTTAATTTTCCATATTTTATTCATTCCCTCTTTCTCTACCAATACATAGTCTATTGTGTGAAATATATTATTCCTAGACCATGTGTATTGTCCCTCATAAATATTTGATAAATTCCCAATGCTCAAATTTATTCTTTGACAAAATTCCTTCAAAAGCTGACCATTCTTATTATCTACATCATCAATTTCTTCAATATGTCCATTCATATCCCCTATAACCATTATTCTCTTCCTCTTTTCTTTAAAACTCTGTATATCCTTAACTAGGCCTTCATATATACTACTGTTCCATTCTATTACAGTTTGACTATCTCCAGTGGCTATTTACACTACAGCCACATCCATTCTTGTCTACCCAACCTTATTTCAAACCACAAATGCTCTTGCCATTTAACAATATTTAAATAGTTTTTCGATATAACACCTATCCCACCACCCCTTTCTTCATTTTCTTTTCTATTTATATCCTGCCATACTTCCTCTTCCAAAATAGGTTATTATTATTCTCTTAGATGAGTTTCCACTACTGCTAATACCTCAAGCTCTTCATTTTCAATTGCTTTATTTAACTCCAGCCACTTTTCTGGTATCCTACCACCTTGCATATTCAAAAACCCAATTTTAACAATTTCTGCTTTCCTAATTACTCTTTTATAAATTTTTTTGATTCTTTCTTCTCCATTATGTTTACAACAAACTTTCTTACCATTAATCTTACAGACTCTCTCTACATCTACACTTATATCTACATCAACCATCTTTTGCTTATTTCTTATATCCCATCCATTCTTCTTCTTTTTGATACTATTACAATTTAAAAGCCCACCCCCTTTTAAAAGTTTCCCGAATTATATTCTTTAAATATCAGACTCCCTAAAACTTCACTTCCTTGTTTTCCTAAGTGCAATCCATCTTTACTATATAACTTCCTCTTTCCAATAAACCAATCCCATACTTCCACAAACATAACATTATTTCTCTCACACAATTTTTTCAATCTCTCATTTATAGAACATGCCCTATCTAACAAATGCCTCTTGTCAAATCTTGGTAATAGTCCCACTACTCCTACTCTTCCTTTAATCTCCCTCAAATTCCTAATCAATTCTATATACTCATCCATTACTCTCGCTGATGCTCTAACAAATTATTAGTCCCTACCATAATGTATACATCTCTACTCCTTTGCTTTCTTACTTTATCTGTCATATCCCCAATTCTAGCTCCAGGCAAACATACTCTTACATACCTGCTTCTATTTTTCCCTTGCAATTATATCCTCACATTCTCTTATTACAGGCAACTCTCCATACAGTAGTGCCACCCTGTGCCAACCAGAGTAATCAATGGATGCTAGAAGGCTTGTGCATAAAATCCTCATCTAGTGCCTCATGTGATCTAGTGATCATGTGATGTTTAATGGTTTAACTAGGGTAGTCTATAAATTTTAGTTTCTCGTGTTATTTTCATTCATAGTTATATTCTAAATTTTGGAATGGAAAAGTTCAAGAAATTTTATTTCCTATTTTAGTAAACATTTTGTCTATTTTGCTACAAATGAAGTTGTCTTAATGATTTTCTAATTTCTTTATAATTTAATAAATAGTTTTTTTTGTATATTGATTAAATTATTATTAATCCTAAATCCAATTTAATCTTAATTATAAAAAAAACCATTTTGTCTTCATCATATACTTCTTTATAAATAAGGCTTTAAACATTCTATATATATAGACAATGCATAAAGCTAGCTGAAATCTATATAAAATACTATATACATACACAAACATGTGAATTTTGGGTTACGTTCAATTGATGAGACTAACTAGTGAATTATACACAAAGACTTTTTGAGTTGTCAAGCATTGGTGGTCGAGAGGTCAGCACAGCGCCTTACAAGCAGTTGTCCCAGATTAGCAGGTTCACTTCCCGGCTGATGCTATGACACATAAGAAAAAAAAAGGACTTTTTGAGTTCTTTTTAATAAAGTTTATTGATATAAATAAAAAAGTAACATTTTTTTTGCCTTTTTTTTTGCAAAATCGTGTGGATTCAATTCTGCATTTTTCCAATATCATCTTCAGTTTGAATCAATAAACATAGTATTACTGGCAGCATAACTCTTGAAGTTGTTCGAACCCACAAATCATCTCACAAGGGTTACGATTAACCTGAATACCAATGTTGAGATACTATTAACAGGAATGTGTTTATCTATATATGTAATAGAATCGTTAAATGTTTTTTTAAAACTTTATTTATACTCTTCTAAATACATTTAACTATTTATAATATCACTAAGCTTTCAAGAACCACTATTCTTCTCTCTTCTCTTGTGTTCATGATTAGCATCTGTCATTGTCATGTGAGTATTTTTTCAAGTATTTTTTTTGCTTTTGTCTTTTTGCCCAACATTCTTGCATTTTTTCAGTTACCATGTGGTTTTTCAATATATGCATAGTCTATCACTTTAAACATATATATTCTTTTAATCAATTTTTATGGTTTATTTCACAGATACATGTCCAGCAACATTCACATAGTATTTTATAAAGGCCTTCAGCATTTAAAGTTTAGATTTTATAGGGATCAGGATTTTTCATAGTGCTCTTATGGATTTGGAAAGGTGTACCAGTATGATATTGATTGGAAATTTTCTTTAATTTGTCTGCTGTTCTTGGTATATATGAATGCATTATGATAGCTTTCATTATATTTTCTGATGTTTCTTTTTGTTGGTTATTCATAATTTTTTTAATGATAGCTGATGAATAGTCTTCATTCATGAAAATTTATTCTATGTTGGTCTTTTCATTTTCCAAATAATCTACTTCTGAATAAACTTCTTTTGCTCTGATCTGTACTGATAATGTAATTCCTTTTTTTGTATTTCTATCATGTTGGATGTATACAAAACATGTATTATTAGTTTTTGTAACAATAGCTTTAATTAAAATAAATATAAAACAAACTCTCATGAAAATTGATTATTAAACAGTTATTATTAAGACAACATGAAATAAACATCAAAAAATCAAAAATAATAATAGGTTTAGTAGTCCATCTACACATTCCACAGATAGAAAACAAATTAAGGAAACCTGCGATCAATATCAGAACAGTTTCCAAAATCATAGCATACTAAGATAAATTCTCATTTTTACAAAACAAAATTGAAATGTTGAAAGTTGGCTCTCAGAGTAACATTAATAATAATGGAAGCATTAGTAAATAATTATGTTTTTCATTCAATAATATTCATTGTTGAGCTTTGCCCAATTTTTTATTCAGAATTTATATTGATATCTGTGATAAGATCTTTTTTTACATATGAATACTAATCATTACATATTGAACAATAAATTCTTTATATTTTTTATACAATATTCTCTATTATATTTTCATTTTATTTATATATTTTGCAAAAATATATAAAATATCCTGTGAATGTGGATGAATGTATATTGGTGACTAGAGTGAAAAATACAGATAGGTCTAAAGTTTCATGTATCAATAAATATATATTTTATTGGTACAATGGTATAATATTGGGAAGAGAGAGTCAAAATAAGAAAAAAATTATAAACTGTTTATATAGCAATGATAAAAACTCCATAAGTATATATAGTGTGGTATGAAATAATGCCTGAAAACTTGTCCTTAAAAATAGAAAAATCAGAGGGACTGTCATAGATAATTATACAAATTTTTTCTAACTATTATATTTGAAAACATAAATTAATGCATTAAGACATCACATTAAATTCAGTATTCATGAAACTAAAGATAATTGCTTTAATTTCCATGCTAGATTGTCATAAGTGAAGTGAGTAAAGTAAGAAGAGAAGAGAAAGATATTACTTGAAATGTATTCTATACTGACATGTGTATTATTATTAAGACTTTAATGTCTTTAGAAAAATGTAAATAATGTTTGATTTTTAAAAAAAAAACATCAGTTATTCACTCAAATGATGGAAATAATTCAATATGTAATATTTGGAATTACATCATTACATTTATTTTTTGTTGAAAAAAATCAAAATGCATCCATATATGAGAAAGATTTTTATATTTTCATCTAACAAGCAATAGAAAATCACTGAATTATCCTTATGTACCAGTGTATCAAAAAAAATAGTTGAAAGTAACTACATGAAGTGAAATAATATCCTCACTGAAAATCAAACAGTGAGAGTGGTAGAAATAGAATCATTTATTTGAGATCCAAAAACCAACAAGAAAATCGAAAAAACTAGAAAAAGTCAATAATATTAAGAATGACTATTTCATTTTATGAAATTGTAGGGTTAAATTTAGAAATTTACTAATATTAATATAACAATGAGTAGATGTCATGAATGCTTAACAAATATTAATTAAGTATAACCCTCGTCATTACGATCATAGCTAAAGGCAAAGAAAGAAACATTTAGAAAGGATTCCAATTGAAAGATAATAAAAAGAGCACTGAAGAAGACTGGTAAATGGTCAAAACTGTCAGCTTTTAAAAAATGTAGTGTAATAAAATATTTTGTTAGATAATTTAAGGTCAGTCATTATAGTTTAAATTAATAAATAAAATATAATTTAATATAGAGATATAAAAATATAAACAATCTAAAAATAAAATAATTAGATATCACAGAGAAAGTTAAATAATAATAAAAAGATGGCCTATACCATATTCCAGTGGTCTTCAACCTTTTCACACCTGCGGACCGCTAAAAATAAGGATAAGGTTTCACGGCCGGCAAATGTAAAAATAAGGTTTCGCGGATCGGCAGAAGTCTATAGATAAATTTTCTTAAAAGATGTAAACTGCTTAGCTTTAGATGAGCATAATTGTTATAACTGATAAAAACAACAATGCTAAATATACAACATGAAATTATATATATATGGAGTTTGTATAATAAAAACTTTTTTTTAAAATTTTGACTTTTTTTAGAAAAGTAATAAAAAATTTAATTCTACCCCCCCCCTCCTAAACATCTATGATAATTAAAAAAACAAATTAAGTTATGTATGATTGATTAGATTTTATTTTCGTTCTGTTTCTTTTTTTTTAATTGGGTAAAAATGAGATGAAAAAATAAATAAAAATTGTTTATATTAATTAAAAGTTTAAACTCTTATTATTTTGTTATTATAAACTTTCCTGCGGCCCGGCACCGGTCCACGGCCCAAGGGTTTGGCATATTTAGATACTTCTGTATATTACCATGATGCTACAGTAATTTTCAAAAAAGCTCAACTATATGTGGAGAATAAAAATAGATAAAAAGTAAAAGAAACACAAAAATTCAATGCTATTGGCATGATATTTCAGAATTATTTTTGATTACTTGAATGAACAAAAATGAAGTAATTGAAGCCTCTATATAAAATTTCAGAAGAAACCGTATATTTTGCAATTTTCTACATAATAATTTATTTGCATTGAAAAGAAATGTCTGTCTTTGTTTGTATGGGATAAACTAATACTTTCGCAACCGAAATTTGTAGAGTCACTTAAATTTTTATAAAACGGCCTATATTTCACATTCATAAAACATTGAAAAAAATTTAGGATATATAAAGCAACAAATGATTAAGTTATTACAAATATGTAAAAAATCAATATAATAACTTTAAATTCTGGATATTATCATATATATTTAATTAGTTAAATTATTATTATTAAATTATTGTTGTTGTTGTTTTTTGATAATTTATTATTATTGTTGTTGTTGTTGTTGTTGCGACTACTGCTATTATTATATGTATTATTGTTTTGCTTTTTAATTTTATAAAGGCAATGTCTAACTCATTAAATTGCTCCACGAATAATTGCTCTTTCTGTTCCTTAAGAATAATAGAAGAGAAACTAACTAAACCCATTTATGAAAAATGGTGCATTGGGTTGTATAGGTGATATGCTTATTTCACACATTAGTCAAACTAGAGATTAATCTTAACCCACTTATATATTTTAAATCTCAGTTAATGATTAATATATTTGTTTGTTAATTAAACATAAATGCATGAAATAATTAACTCAATTCCATCTCTCTTTTTCCACGCATATTTTTTTTTTCCTTTACAAATGAAAACAAAGTGATGAAGTTATTCCCTGTATTTAATTAAAAAATCAGATATTAATTTTTAATATATATAAATCTTTATATATATATAAAATGAGTATGTAAAAGGAAAAAGTTTGGAGAGAAAAAAGGAGGAAGTAAATGTAGATTATGTAAAGTAATATATATGCAAAAAAGATGTATTGATAAATGAAAGGGAAATTATATTGTTTTTATGATAAGGGTACACACATTTTTATATATTAATTTTATTTGTAATAATAATGATATAAATATGTAATTTTATAGCCTCTCGAAAATGACTACAGAAAAAAAGTGGTCGAAACGTTGGGTGTTAAAGATATAAATATGTATATATGGTTAATAAGAAGAAATGAAGTTTTTAAAAAGAAAAAAGGAGAGTATATAATTTCATTGGATTTAATGAAAAGAACATTATAATTAATTTTTAACTTGATACCTAGGCTAGGAATAGTCTCTAGTTTAGCAAATGATTGGAATAATTATTAATACATTAATCAGTAATGATTGGTATCCATATTGGGAGTGTAGAAAATTTGATACTTGTAAATCAAAATGTAATAATTTGATATTAATCGATACCAAACAAATACTAAAGATATATAAGAGAACATGACTCAGACCAACTGAAAAATGCTAGTTCAGCTTGAAATGTATCTTGGTGTTGTGATTTATCTTTTTCCGACTTTATCTTTCCATGAATATATGGCAGAGTGGGTGTTTTGAATATATCTATAAATGATATACTGGCACATAAAATATTGCACAGTTTAAGAAGTCTATCATGGCCTAGAAAACTCTAGAGAAAATGATTTTTTTTTTTAGCAAAAAAATCAACTTTGTGATTATATGATTGATGAGAAGCATTGAATGCTTTCAGTGGTACATATTAAATCTACAAATAATTCAACCCTTAACTTTATCTGGAAAAATAAAAGGTTTAATTTGGGTGACATAAGCTGTTTGGCTAGACTCATTCACATAAGTCTCAGATAAATGTCCTAATTTCAACATCTGTGAAATATCCTGGCACTGTCTCTCTTTTCTTTTTGTCTCCTTCTGTCATAGTAAAGCTTGAAGTGGCATTGTATCTACGCATGAGGCAAGTTGCTACAGAACAGCTAGAAGTATTAGATAAACCTAAAAAGGCATCTAAGTCCCTTTCTTCAATAATTGCACAGCAACTAGATGCTATAGCTCATCAACGTATCAGACGAATATATAATAATTATATGTTATAAATATACTTGTATATTTGTTTAATAAACAATATTAATTTGTAATTATAGGAGTCTGGGTTTATTACAATCATATATAATCACAACAATATACGTTACCAACTTAATTTAATTCTAATCGTTTTCACATGTAATAAATATATCAAATAAGAATTTAATAATGGTGATTAATGTAAACAAAATGAATTGAGTCAAATAGTTTTGGAGTTTTCATTGTTTAAATGTTTAACATTTCAATTCAATTGAATTAAAATTAAACTCAAGTTTTAGACATTCGATTTGGAAATTGTCATTAAGAAATGTGATTTAAATTAATTATTCATTGCTTGTAAGATGTATGATTTATTACTGAAAATTAAAATAATTTTTCAAAATTTTGTTTATTCATAAAAAAAAATCTGGAAGTTTGTTACTATATAAATAAGTCACATTTTCTTTTAAAACCAATAATTTGTTTCTAAAAGTAATCCAAATCATAGTTGAACTTTAAACAATATTTTTTTATTTATTTAAAAAAAAGAGATTTAGATATTTAAATTTTAAAAGATTACTAAATAAAAGGGTTAATTAAAAAATCCCCATTCATCCATTTAATGAATAATATTTCGGTAGTTACTACACTACTCCACACAAGATGGGGACTGGTTTTTATTTCCTTTTAACATCATGTAGAGAAATGTAATCATAAACACATGACCAAAGACATGTGAAAAAGATCTATGATACACAAGATGTGTATTTCGTGCTGATCCAGCATTCATCAATTGGCTTAAATCACAATCTCTTATACATATCTTTATCATTGTTCAGTATATATAGAGATAGCAAATTACTACAATTTGTTTGATAAGTGTCAAATGTGCTGCCTCACAACTTCGACACAAAAGTATGTAATGATTTGTGTCAAAATTGTGAGGGCAGCACATTTGTCACTTATCAAATAAACTGTAGTAATTTGCTATCTATATACATACTGAACAATGATAAAGATATGTGGAAGAGCTTGTGATCTGGGCTAACTGATGAATGCTGGTTTAGCATGAAAGTGCATCTTGGGGTTCACAGATGTTTATGATTACATCCCTCCTCAAGGTAATAAAAATAGATAGAAACTAGTTCCTATCTTGCATGAGAGTGGTACAGTAAAAACTACACTACAGAATTATTATTCATTATTGGATAATCTCTAGTCTAATGAATGACTAATACAAATTATTAATATAATCCCCATTCTTTCCTTTCCTTAAGATGATCATCAAATTGTTCTCATTTTTTTAATTCATAAAAAATACTATTTTAATGAAATTATAATTGGTTTAAAAATATAGTGCTCTATTAAATAAATTAATTGGCTTGTATTCATGAAAACACCTATATCAAAATTTAAAGTTTACCATATCGAGGATTTTAATACCAATAGAATGATGAAAGATTAATACCAACAGTTCTATGCAAATCATATACATCAAATACTGAATAGAAACTATTATTTAGTCATTACTTATGTTAAACTATAATGAACTTACCTAACCTAAATGATCCAATCCAACCTAAAACAAACTAGTTTATTTCTTAAACAAAACTTGTCTCAAAGATTAGGATATTTGTAAGCATAGAAATAAATAAATGTTATTGACTTATTAAGACAATCAATAATAAAAGATATAATTAATCAACAATAAAAGACAGTTAATTATAGTGGTCCAAATTATAAACTGAAAGGTTAATATTTCCCTCAAAAATTTGCTTTTTGTTTCTGCGATACATATAACATGTTGCAAGAGGCACATATTATAGTTGTATTACCACTTAGATGTATTTAAACTCACATAAAGAACACAGAACCTTTCATGTTTATCAAGGATTGGTACAGCATTTATGTGAGGCTTATATTTGTATTAATTGATCTCACAAATGTTAAAAAAGATTTATGTTATTGTAAATGTTTTAAATTTAATAAACCGTAAAATGTAATAAATAATTTCTCTAAATATCCAAAATTATTCATGATGAGGATTGGACCCTAGATATCAGGGTTCAAGTGAATTCACAGCTTATGCAATAATGTGGTCTCTGTTGTAAAATTAATTAGATGTTCATGCAATGGCTATTATCCAAAATAAAATAAAAAAGGAATGAATACCTTATGATATTGTAGCCATTCTGAAAATGTATAAAAATAGAGAATACTCTTTAAAATTTTGAAAAACATGAGCATCTAGGTATGGTTTGAATAGGGTTTTTTGAAAATTTGGTACAGTTTTTTGAGAAACTGCCAGTGTAACTTGATGTACTTTCAATTAGTTATAAACTCTAATGAACTAACATCTGGTTTAAAGTTAGCTATCTTGGAAAACATGTAGGAAACTTTTTAGTTATCAAGTCTTGTAATTGGAAACAGTATCAGTACACCCCCCCCCCCAATCAGGTAAATTTTACTAACTTATATTTTAATCCAATGTCTCTGATTATAATGCAAATTTATAAATTGAACCTGTGCAAACAAAAGAAGAGTGAAAAAGCAATTATTTATGCATCTGTCCCTGGAGGATGGTTTTTCCTGTGTGGTTTAAAGTGTTTCTCAATAAGGTATAGAAAGTGTTTTCATACATGACATGGAAAATCACACATTGGAGTAAAGTTTATGTGTGGACTTCAGTACATTTTATTTAGCCATTCTCTCAATCATCCATGAAAGAAGAAATGACTAGACAAGTGGTGTGTGAAATAAAAATGACAAATGGAAGATCAAACAATAAATGTTGATTCAGTGGTTACCTTAAATATTATGTAAGGGATTGATCATTAAATAAACAAAATCTTATTACCATTGTAATGCAGTTTATGCAGCTATCCAGTGTCCACATATCAATATTTGACATTTTGCTATCATATGTTATACACTGAACTTGCCTGTCTATCAAAAGAGAAATAGGTGAATAGTTTGTGTAATAAAACAAAATGGGTATTTATTTAAATAATTAATTAAAAAACTCTTAAAGACTGAACTAAAGTGTCATCATTTAATATACAAATTTTCATTAATGGCCATTCTATAATAATAGTGATTGACATTGGCACTGCCATCTCCATTGTCACAAACCTACTGAGCAAAAATAATTAAAAAGAAGAAGATGCTTTTTCCAGCTGATTGTGAAACAAATATATGATTATCTAGCTCTTTGAAGAAACAGAGATGAAAGTTCAAAAAATTAAAAATGCATGTGATTGCATTTGATAATTTCTTGTAAAAAATCATAGCCACTCAATGGTTTATAATTGTTAAAAAAAACCAGGACTATTCTTTAGTCAGTATGAATTAAACTTTTACCAATATAGTAGATTTTAAAAGAGAATATGCCAAAGCATTTGAGCCAGGTTTGTGTTTCTATCAAGAAGCAACCACTCATTTATTTATAAATAAATAAAGCCAATTAGCTGTTACTTTTGGGTGTTGCCTTTCAATTTAAGAACTAAAGTTTTAAAAAATGGATAGGCTACATACCAATGTGAAGTATTCAAATCAATATTCCATGGGCTACAATTATTGTATTCATTATTAAAAATAACAGAGAAAATCAAATAATTATTATGATCAATTTAGAAAATAGTGATCAAATAAATATTATATATTACCTACTGGATGACTTGGAGTATTACAAGATGTAAAATATACTTAAAGCATTTTGGTAAGAGACATGAGATGTCCATTGTTCATTATGAGGCATGAAAATTGTTTTATCCAGAAGGCCACAAACATATTATAAATTTATTACTTTATAATTATTCTGGGGTTGTCAGAAATGAAGTTTCTGGCTAGTTCATATGCACAAGGGCATATATATATATATATATATATATATATATATATATATATATATATATATATATATAGGATCACTAGATGGAGCTTACCAATAGCTCTAATTAAGCTTTATTTTTTAAGTGCCAAAAGAGAAAGAATTCAAAATCTCTATCAGAAAGAGACTTTCCGTTAGAGATTTTGAATTCTTTCTCTTTTGGCACTTATAAAATAAAGCTTGATTAGAGCTCTTGGTAAGCTCCATCTAGTGATCATTAAATGAAAGCTTAAAAGCAAGTTACAAAATTTATGACTTGTTTTATTATATATATATATATATATATATATATATATATATATAGCAGGAGTTATCAGGTGAAAGTAGGAAAGTAGGACTAAAGATAAATGTTAAAAAGACTAAAATAATGTTTAATGGATTTTCTCAAAATATGAAAATAAAGATTGATTATGATGAGTTAGAAGAAGTTAACAGCTATAAATATCTTGGTCAAATTATTAATACAGATGGAAACATAATGGATGAAATTAATCATAGAATTAAACTTGGTTGGAGTGCTTTTGGTAGAAATAACTTGATACTAAAAGGAAATATGCCTATGTGTTTGAAAAGGAAGGTTTTTAATAAATGTATTTTACCAGTTCTTACTTATGGATCTGAGACTTGGACACTTAATAGAAGAGCAATACAGAGACTTCAGACTGTTCAAAGAATTATGGAGAGATGTATGTTGGGAGTAAGAAGAAGAGATCGAAAACACAATATATGGATAAGGGAACAAACAGATATTACTGATCTCATTGAAAAAATTAAAACGCTGAGTTGGGCTGAACATATTGCTAGAAGAGATGATAATAGATGGACAATTGAAATCTTAAACTGGATTCCAAAAGATTGTAAAAGACATAGAAAGATATATGAGATGGATGGATAAAATAAGAAAGTGTGCAGGGGTGAAGTGGAGAAGAGAAGCTAAAGATCGGAGGTGGATTGAACTTGGGGAGACCCTCATCCTGCTGTTTATTGATAATGGTTGTTGATGATGATGATATATTCATATATAGAATTATAGGTTCATCCTTGACAGAAATGTCAAATTAATCAAAACATACAGCTTGAGTCTCCGCATAAACCATTCTGGTTCACAGAAAGAGAATTTATATCATTGATGCCTTTCCAAGTTGTTAGAGATAGCTAAAATACCATTTTTCCACACATCAACATTTACAAAAAATATTTGTCATACGTGGTCTCCCTATGGCTATTATTTCCAATAATGAAATAGCATTTATGTTTAATCAATTCAGAGACTTCTGTAAAAATAACATTAAACATTTTGACACTATTGTTCCACCCAGAAACAAATGGGGCCTTAATTGAATGTGAAAAAAGAGACAAAGACCTACTAAAATAAACATCAAGTGATTGGAATATGTGGTTATCCAAAATGCTTCTGGTACACACAAAGCCATCAATTGTTTAGAACATACACCAGTGGAATTTTTAATAAAATGCATGCTTAAAACTTGGACATACATGAAATAGCAATGATAGGTACTTCAATGTGAGGAAAAACTATTGTGTTAAACATATCTAGAAAAAAGTTGGATTCTAATTGCCAAAAGTAATCAGAACCTTCTAGTAGTGAAAACAGCAGAAGCTCAAATCAATAAATGTCATAGAAATCACATTTCAACTACAACTGTCAAGTAGAAAATTTTTAAAATTAAGCACAATGAATCAATGTCAGTGTTTCCAACAAATAGCAGTCAAGATTCCATTAAGTTTAATTTGTAGAGGAAGAGAAAAAGTACTGGCACATCCAGAAATGAGACATAACTACTATCAATAGAAGCAGTGGAAGAGAACAAACTATATTAAAGAACTTACTAGATTATGAAATTTATCTTTCGAATATTTTTTTGTTATTGTGTGAGGAAGGAATGAAATGAATTCAACTAATTGAATAAACTCATCCAATTTAAAATGAAGTCATCCCATTTTTAAATGAGTCTTACCTTGAAAATTGGGATTACGTAAATTACAATGAAAACTTGGTTTCTATAAGCACAGAAATAAAAATTATTAGTTTATTAAAACAATCAACAATGCCTGTGTACAACCTTTAGTAAAATGGCTGCTAAATACCAAAAATTTATTTTTATCATCCGTGACTACAAAATAAAATGTTCATATTTTTCAAAGAAATTTGCTTTTTGCTTGTGTTATACAATCACCATAGAGTGAGGAATTTGCACCTTGTCTGTGTTATACAAACAATATGTTGCAAGATCACAGTATTTATAACACTCCAATGTTTAAAGTTAGTACTCCATATCATGGCAGCTAGGATATTTAATAATAACTTTATTACAATTAGTAAAGAGGGGGTTAATAAAATAGACAAACAGAGTAACACTAAGTTAAATAAAAGCCAAAGCATCTGAAGGACAAAGAATTTTGTATGTTAAGAAAAGTTCACTACAATCTTAATCAGAGCTTAGCTTTATATTAATCTTATTCACAAATGGTGTAAAAGTCTTACATTATTGTAAATATTATGATAAAACTCATTTGATAAATCAATGCACAACACAAACCATCTAAAACTTTATTATCATCATCAATAATATTATCATATGGATAGGTTCAGAGAACAGTCACATAGCAAGTTCATCCATTTCACCAGTCCATTCTCTTCATTGCTCAGATTTTTAATTCCACATCTCTTCCCAATTTTATATCAACCAGAAAAGTCAACCTTTTCTGTCCTTTCTTCTTGTTTCCATTCATCATTCCCTCTAATACATCTTTCATTAACCCATTTCTTATTCTTAATATATATCCAATTTAGTTTCTCTCTAATTTCATCAATCTTCTTTTTTCATTTACTCTTTTCATTGTTTCTTCATTTGTCATTTTATTCATCCCACTAATATTTTTTCATCTTTCTCCATCATCATATCTCAATGGCTTCCAATCTGTTCCTAAATTTTTATTTTCATTATTCACAATCATTTATACTCACACATACCATTTAATTAAAGACTAATAAATTTTCAAGTAAAATTTCTATATTGTTAATATTTTTAATATCGTGTTTATTATTCTATTATATTAACTTCAATATACATCTAAAAACATGGCAATTTTCAATGTTATTTAAATATTTTATTTTACTACGAATTAAAATGTACTAGAATTTTGATATATAAAATAATAAAGTCTATTTAAAATTTTGCACAGTTTTGTAGACTATTTTAAGACAAACTTGTGAATTTACAATTCATTTTTAAAAATTTATTCTTATTATTATGGTTACATAAAATTTTTTTACTTTATAATTAAATATAATTTATTCTCATTTTGATATAGCACAAATCTAATTAAGATTTTTGAATTATCTCTAAGCATCTTACTATCAAACATATACAACTTAAAACTATATAATTTATAATAACGCCAAATAACTTGGATAGTTATATTTTAAAAATATTAATAGTAAATAAAATCAACAATTATATGAATAATTGTGTAAGTCTGTTATAATTTGTTTTATATTAAACATATTGTCCATCTTTAAAGGCCACCATTTTATTTTATGAATGTGTTGTCTTTACTTTTGATTTTTTTTTAAAAAAAAACAACAACAACAATTCTTTGGATTCAGACTAATAAATAATAAAACTCACAATTGCTGATTAAATGCAGGACGTATTAAAAATAGCAAAAAGAATAATATATATATATGTTTAATATACTCAATAGTATACATAATCCACATATATCCCATTTGAACATATATATATATATCGAATAGGATTTAACAAATCGATTATTCTATCTCAAATTCTTCTAATTAAATAGAGGTTAATATCATCTTTCAATAATATTTTTACAGTCCACATGGCTTTTAATGAATACCAAAAGTATAATGAATGTCAAAGCAATCTGTTCAAGTCCTTAACTGACTCATTCACTTATAAGAACGAATGTCTGGTGAGATGTCTCTTGATGATTCCTTCAGCTGCTTCAATTATTATGTAATTTATAACTTTATCTTTCTTATTGCATTTCTAAATCCATATAATATTAATATCATCTATGTTTCTTTATTACTTTTTACAATGCTTTTTTACAACCAAGTATTGACAGTTTCGATTGCCTCAGCAATTTTCTTCAGAACTTATACTTACATTTCCAAACTAGTAGAAATTCTGAAGATTTCTGGGGCAATTGAAACTGCCAATAGTTGGTTGTAAAAAAGCATTGTAAAAAATAATAAAGAACATAGATGATATTAATATTATTATATAATTTGATGTTCTTTGAAGATCTCAAAGAAGAGTTTTCTTTGTTTTACAATTGTTTTTATATTTTCTTTTGTTTTTTCTGAAGCACTCCATTCAATGAAACAAACGTAACACACATTAAGCTAACTAAAATCTTTAAATAACTTAATGCAATTAATTAGGGAAAAGCTTAGCTGAATATCATATTAATTATATTCATTTTGTTTTTTTTGAAAATGTTTTGATCCAGATAACATTGATTTCTTTATTTTTGTCAAAGTTTTATATTGTTTAATTATACTGGAAGGTTTTTTTTGTTTTGTTTTAATTATATATAATCATGTGAAGTTTATTTTAACTTTACCTTTTAATAACATATGCTTAATTTTTATTTCACTTCTAAATAATTTATTTGTTAATTTGAATATGTCAGAATGTTGTTTGTTTTATTATTGTGTATAAACAGATATTGTAAATAAATATTATCAACTGAAAATAATTTAGTTTATTGTTATTATTTATAGACACAAATAAGTTCTCTAAGGTCTAACCTTCATATATTGAATCACATAGTTGATGGTGTTTTATTTTTTATTAAATATTCTTATTTAACTTAGAAATTTTGTTTGTTGTTTGTTCAGGTTAAATCTTGTAACTGAATTACTGAATTTTATCATTCTTCTATCAAATGGATTTTCTTTAAATTTTGTACACATGTTATGTATCAATGAAAATGCAATATGATACTAAAATATTTCAGATTACCAGCTGGTTGTCTAATCTAATAGTGTTGGTATGTCAAATTGCAAATTGTATAATATTGGTTTGGTAAATTTTCAGTGATATGTACTAGTTAGAAGTATATATATTTTTAATATGTTAAAATATACACTAAAACGTATTTACAGTTAATTAAAATAGAAAAATAAATGAAGGATGAAATTTTAATTTCTCTTGATTCTTTAACTAAAACTTACATTTTTAAAAATTCTTTTAAATAAAAAAAAGAGGTAGTTGTAACTTACAAAAAAGGGTAAAAAATATTCATTTCAAAAACTAAAAATATTGTGACATTATTTATATTTTTAATATTTAAATTAAAATATTAGTTTTTAAGCAAAATTATTTAAAAATAACATTCTTTCTAAGTACAATCATATTCCTTTCTTTAAACACTTTATTGCTAACTTTTATATATAAGGTGACATTTCGACTGTCTTGCAGTCTTCTTCAGAACTCCTGACTGTTTCACTTTTAAAACATTTTGTGATATTTAAAAAAATAAAACAATCAGTAAAGACTCTGAAGAAAACTGCAGGATAATTGAAATATCAGCCTATATATAACAGTTTGCAATAAAGTGTTTAAAGAAGGAATGTGATTGTATTTATATAGAATAATAGAAAAAAATATTTTTATTAAAACTGAATTTTTATTAAACAAAATTGTATCAAAATTTTGCTATCATTGTCATGTAATGTTTGTGAAAGTAAACAAAAAGATAATTAGAGATAATAGTAATTAAAAAAAGAGGGTCATAACTTATAATGATTAAAATGTAGAAAACCTTGTTTGTAAGCCTTACCATCATCAAGAATATTACTGGAAAAAAAACAACTAGGTAAATAATAAAAATATTTAGTTTTATTATTTTAAAGTATAATGTTTCAATGACCTATCCTAATTTTAAAGTGACACTATTTAACAAGTCTCTTTTCTATAAATGACCTTATAAATTTTATTATATTATCAGCTTAAAATAGCACAAAATTTTTCACTAAGAAGGAAAGTAGAAGAATATTTGCAAAATGAAATACAAATAAATTCACACAAAATTAAGCAATATCTATATAATTGTCAGTTTACTTGTATTTAACATCCCCAATTGAATATTATAGTATGGTGCATGGGCAGAGGTTTGATTAACTTCTTAGAATTTCTAGTTTTGAAAAGAAAATTTTTATAAATATTTTAAAATTTTTACTTTAAATATAATGTTAAAATGAATTACCATGTGAAGTTATATTTTAAGCTAGAAATTGATTTTAAAATTAAGTTATATATTAAGCTAGAAATTGATTTTAAAAGAATTAAAATGTTTTTGAAAAATATTTAAAAAACTTATTTATTTTTTTAAATGCAAAATAAAAAAAATAATAATTTATTGGTTGTCATCATAAAGCTGCGAAATTTGTTATCTTTGGGAAGCAAAGATAAGTGTTTTTACTGATATTAAGCTAAAAGCAATGGAAGAAGGCTATATCATCATTGTAAATAAACTTTCCATTCAATAAATGATTGAAATATACTTGTCAGATATTTTTGTAATGTTTATCAACATTAAAGCTCTTTTCAAAACGCAATTATTGTTATCCATAGCATGGATAATTACAAAATTATGATTTTGTGAATGAAAAATCTTAAAACCTCTGCATTTAAAATGATAAACATTCAACATTTATGAAATGCATACCCAAGAGTTATTCTCATAATTACATTGTATCTTTACTTTCTCTAAAGAATTTTAAAAAAATCGGAATTATATTATTTTAAAATATGCATTTTATCTTTATTTATTACAAACTAATTAAAATGATATATATATAATTTTGTTCATAAAGTTTATCTTCTAAGAACAGGATGTTGGAAAAACTGATAAGAATAAAATTTTATAAATTAAAATGTTACTTTGAATTATGTTTTGTAGTTGTTTACAACTAGAGTATTTATTTATGTACATTATCGATTTTTTGTTACTAAATATTTTTAGTTATTTATTATATAATAACATAAGTATGGGCACATTTGCTTTAAGTTTAATAACTAATTATTCATGATACAGAATATTAGTAATTTGAATTAAATACTTATTAGTACATTGTATAATCTTGTCTACATTTGAAAAAAAGTATTCAAATTATGAATAACAAAGGCAGCTGCATGAAAGCTAAATATAAGTTAGCAACAAAACATCTGTTATTATATTTTTTATATTGATATTAAATCCCTAGAGTGATTATAGAATAGTTATGGTGCTGACATTACTGTTGTTTGAATTTCTTAGGACCTTTCAAGTAATAAAATCATTTGAATAGTTTTTGGTTAAACTCAATTCCAGTGGAATTTGACTATTAATCAAAACATAAAATAATTTATAATGATAAAAAAAAGATATATATAATTTATAATGACAATTAAAAATCCTTGCTTATCACAAAGCTTGTTGAGCAATTGGCAATGCTCAATGTTTATATCTAACAAGCTTAAGAGAATTGGGTCATGTGATCTATGACTCTTATTCTGTCTATGATTAAGTTTAGTGTTTTCCTAATGGTGATGATGATGTTTTACTTTTATTAGGCATTAAATAAAGATAATAAAATGTGTGTGTGCATGTGTGTATTTAATAATAACATTTTTTTAATTTTATTTAATGGTTGGAACAATATAAAAAACAAAAGTATATACATTTTATGATTATATTGAAGCAATATCATTGTCTTTTTGTAATTAATCAGGTAAAAAAGACTGTCATTCCATGATCTGGAGGATTATTGCAAATGTACTGATGTAATAATCAAGGTACAAAAGGTCATACCTTAAAATAATACTAATTAAATACTGTGACAGCATCTATAATCTCCTATGAATTAAATGATGTTGAAGAAGAGCAATTGTCATGGTTTAATACAATGTTGGAATTACATAATTCTTCAGTTCTTAGTCCAGATGAAGATGTGAATCTTCTATATTATATTTTAAATTACAAACCCATACAGAGGTTTTAAGATGTCCTTATCATACTAATGAAATATTATATGCAAAACTCACAGAGCTATGAAATGTTATCTATTTTAAAGAAAGTTAAAGATTTGAATGAAAATGCACATTAGCCCAATTATTCATCATTGAATTAAAGCTATCATTGACAAATATCTGATACTAAACTAATAATAATTTTTAAGATATTATCTCAGATATGTAAATTTTAAGTATGAAATTTATTTATGTAGATGTTTTTCCCATTCTATATTTTGTATACACATCATTACTATCATGCATGGATGAGAAGACACCAAAACTAAATAAAGATACATCTCTCACGCACATAATGCACAAACAGAAAAACAACAATTTACACTACACAAATTAATCATTAAACCAAAATTAAAATTTAGTTAAAATAGGAAAATAAAGTTCCTCAATTTTACAATAATGTAGCAGCAAATAATATTTTTTAAAACAATGAAAGAAACTTCATTTAAAATTACATTAATGAGTAAATCAACATTTATTATGTAGATAGATAGCAAGAGAGAGAAGAGAAGAAAACAGGAAAAGAAAATATCTAATTTTAAATATTGTTTTATAGTTATCAAGTTTTTGTTAATTAAAAAAATTGTTTTAATTATTAACACTTGTTTTGATTTTTTTTTTAAATTAAATTAATGCCCCCAAATCTCTCTGTTCTCATTTAGAATGATGGAAAAGATATTCAGAATTTTCAACATGAGAGATGAATGGATCATGAAAATAATATTTCATGCGATAGTCATCTAAGGAAAATAATTGTATTTGGCTTTAATTTATAATACGCTGAATCAAGTATTTTTGTAGATGTTTCAGATACATAGAATGTATTTATGAGCACGATTGTAGAGTCATAGAGAGGATTATGGTAGAACTTATCCTATTCTAGCTTTTATATGAACTTAGTAGTGTTCAAAGTATAAATATAATTAATTGACAATTAATATATATATACTTACTCTCATATATGTAATATTGATATTAGCGGTAATTACATAAAAATAAACAGACAATAATTATGTTATATACTCAAACAAAATATAACATTATTTTCTGTCTAAACTTATTTTTTTTAATGTTAATCATTAACAACATTCAATCAAGACTGATTCCTAATGACTTTACGTACAAAGGCTCTTCATTATTTTTTATTTTTCATGGCAAGGTGAAGCTTTTACAAAGGCATCCGTTTATAATGGCCTTTTTTTCTTTTGCACTCAGCCTTACCAAACATCAAGTTTTTTTTCAATGAATCAACAGCCTTTGCATTCAAAACACGACACTGTCTCCTTCTGTATTTTGATTTCTAGTGAGCTTTGATATTTAATTTTTTGATAATTGGTTTGTTGTTTCCTTTTTATGTTTAAGAAATTCTAAGCGGCTTCTTTCAGATCACAAATCAAAAACACTTACACTACTGTCTTTCTATTATTTTTATATAAAGTCTAACTTTCATAACCATACCTTGCTCACTTGGTTAAAGTGTTACTTTAAAATTCAATACTTAAGAATCTAAGGATCCAGGTTCGAATCTTGTGTTAGTACTGTCACTGTCAGGCCAGCAACACCTGAAGAAGAGGAGAGAATAATACCTTTTGAAATGTTGTGCATATACTAACCTTTTTGATGTGCTATTACTATCAATTGAATGTATTTGGAATATTTAAATAAAGTTAAATTTTTCTAATGACATTCAGTACTCATATCAGATGATGAAAATAGTCCAAACAATAAATACAACTAAAACATTATCATCACAAATCTTCAGTAAAACAATAAGTAATTTTGATTTTAATCTTTTTACATTTTTAAATATTGGAAAGAGTTCTGAAGATGACTTGGGCAGTTGAAAATGTCAACTATTTTTAAAGTGTGGTATAATGGAATATTGCATTGTTTTGTGTAAAGCGTATAGAATAAATATTATTGCTTATTTATATTTTTATCTTTATTGAAACATTTCTGTGTTTGGTCAATATTGATTTCATCCATTATAATTCTTTGCTGAATTTTTTGGTATCATATTATTGCATATTTTAGATCATAGAAAGATAAAAATTATCTACTTCTTTTTCATAATTTAATACAATGTTCAAATATCAAACTCTGGTGTGTAAGGTCCTTGAATCAATTCCAATTCTGGTTCCTTCTGTGTTCAAACTTTTTACAAACTCTCTAGCAATTGAATCATTTGATAATTTTATTTTTGTTATCATTAACTTGAAACTTTTAATGATATAAGTAAATGCAATCTTTATCTTTTTTGATATTTGCAAGCAATCCCATATTTTATGATTTTTTTCTTTTGAAAAAGAAATATTCTTTTCTTTAAGTTATTAATCTAGAACCCATATTGTTGATATTTCCATTTTTTTATTTGCTACTTTTTTCAAGTTTACACATTGAAGAATGTGTACTCAGTATAAATTAAATAAATGTGGAGAATATATATAAAGCTGACATCATTTTTATATTTTCAGCTTTTAAAACCAATAAGACATCACATAACCCTAACTTACATAAGACTTATACAATGCTTTTCAGCAGCAAATTCCTTTTCTCATGACAGATGATAGTAATTAATAAATCCATATCCAGTGCTGGTCTATCCAATATCTCCAAACTAGTTTCTAGCTTATGGATTTCATCAGTGAGGAGCCTGGATTTGGTAGCAGTGCAATTGAATATTTTGCATTTAGAATCTAGTCTGGAGTTATTGAATAAAACAACACTGAATAGAGATATATGAAGCATTACTATCTGTCATCTATTAATTACTAAAGCTAGTACTAGGAGGCACAATTGTAGTGAGATAAAAAAATGCTGCTGCTTCAGTTTTTACTTTACCATAATTTTTTGATAATTACAGAAGCCATTAATGTCAAGAATATTGTGGGCAAGTATTCTCATTGTTTTGAGATATTTTCATAATTTGGAAATTTTCATCTCATTTATAAATCTTTGATTGAGCATTAAAACAGAAATACAAATATTTATGTTTGTTATTTCTGTCATCCAATTAATATTAGCTGCATATCTTAAATATCCTCATAAAATAGCTTGTTCAATTGCCATTTCACATTTTATGTAAGGCTTTATTCTGACTGTACAATTTAACTGACATATAAAATTACAGCAATTTACCGTAATCTATAGGATGTTCTTAGACAATCTCTTTAATTTTTTTATCCATTCTATTTCTAATCAGACTTGTTCGTATGATCACAATGAAACTCAAATAGTTAAAAGTCTGTCACAACAGTCTGTAAGCATTGCATATAATGTCAATAGTATAATAGAACTATTCCGCATTATAACTAACAGACTGAGCTGATTAGAAGACAGGTATTGCTATTGTGTAATATATATATATATATATATGTTAGTATATACAATATACCAGTTAACATCACATGATCACTATTCTCTATGCTTACACAAGCTGTTGAAACAGAGGCAAAACTCTCCATACAGTAGTATCAAATCTTCTTGCACCCATTGATTACTCTGACTTGCACTGAGTGGTGCTACTATATGGAGAGTTTTGCCTCTGTATGTATAATATATAAAAATAAAAGTAAACACTTAAATTTTTTTTTTTTTTTAAAAAAAGTCTATTATCATATATCTGAGTGTTTGCATTTGATATAAATGTATTATGTAAAAAAAATTATATATGCACACAGGTACATTATTTTTTCTAAACCACCTAAAATTATCTATCATAGACATAAAATATTTAAAAATACTAATAAACTATAAACAACTATTAATGAATGAATATAGTCATTGTAACTCTCACCCACTCCCACCCCACCCCACCCCTCAAAAAAAAGTAAAAAAGGAGAAAAAAATTCACTTAAAATTGAGTTTGTAGATGGTTATATGAACCAATTTGTGAGTCACAAATATGTCATCTATAAAACTTTCTGGTTTATTTTTCTGTTTTTCATGACATTCTATATTTTCTTTTAATTTCTTTAGTAAAAAACTTTTCTTTCTGAAATACTTTGTCACTATTTATTGCTTTATTTCAATGAAAACAATTGATATTGCATTTCTTTAGAATGTCATTGAAATAATTCTTATAATGTGGATCAGGTCTACCTCTTCCATGAAAACCATGCTTAAATTCATCATTCGTTTTACATATCCAATCCAATGAAGGTGTGATTTTACAATGATGGATTCTTTGATTATTCAAAATAAAGCTATTAATATTTCTGAATCATAAAGAGATTACTTTTTCTGTGATGATAAGAAATGTCATACATAGTCTTACATTGTTATTACAAAAGAAATCCAAGATAATACCATCAACTATTTTAAATGGTATGTCTACAACAACACTAGCTTGAAACAGTACATAGACAAACAACAAACAATATACATCTTATTTACAGGTATGGTTTTATTAATAATAATAATATAAAGTGTTAATAAGAAATAGAAGTAAGGTTAATGGATTTATCCAGAAGTGAAACTATTAGCTGAAATGGAATATAATGAGTAATATAAAAGAAGTAGTGTGGAGTAGTTTTATAAAGATCTACTTATCTTCTAAATCTGTACAAAGAATATAAATACTCTATAATGAATGTATAAGCAAAGATGCATAATGGTATACAGCAGGTAGCAGTTAACACATCAGTATTCTATGAGATAAAATAGTACAGTGCTAACAATGCTGTACAAGCTAACCATCACATAAATGGATCAGAAGAAAACTCAGCATAGATGTGAAGATGCTGCCATCAGACTTCTATTTACCATCTAAAGCATCTCTTAGAAAGGATTATACAGGTCTATCTCCAATACTGAAAAGAGAGAAAAATAGCATGTACATTAAGTCTGTATATAAAATGTGCATATATATGTTATGACTTGCAGATAATGTTCAATTTTAGTCATAGTTGTAAAATATTAAACATCACATGGTCACCATTCATTATGATTACTCTGGCTTGCATTGAATGATGCTACTGTATGAAAAGTTTTACTTCTATGTCCACAGCTATAAAGACATCATCAGAAATAGAGCAGGAGGGGATGAGAGACAAATACTGAAGAGTAATGACCGAGTCTATGAATGAAAGACATTGTATAGCAATCAACTCTCTATCATATAGATATCAAGGTCACCAAATCATAATAACATCAAATAAGAAATAAATACATCAGACTGAATCACCTGTTGTGTGACAAGTAGATGAGAACTGGCAGCAGACCTATGAACTGCACATCCCTGTATTAACATTAATACAATTATGAATAATAAATGTATTAAATTATAATTGAGGGTTTATATTATAGATATTAAGTTGCAGAACACTACGATACGTGTTTAAAAACATAGATTGGACAATCTGTATAAATAGACCAATCTCCAAATATTTTAATTTAGCAGATTACATAAGTGATCATTTAAGAGTTTTTACAAAACAACTCTTCTTAACAAAAAAGAGAAAATGGAGTTTAAAACCTTACATCTACATGGAATGAATCTAAATATAGATGGTATTGCAACCAAAATAATCTAGTTTTCTAATGCTCTACATTGAATTATTTAAGCTCCTTACAATCTTCCATTCCATCCAATATAACCCACATACATGTGAAAGAGATAAATTATCCAATATAGATATTTAATGCTTGAAAGTCTGAGTTCAAATCCCCTTTAATTACAACTAGGTTAAGTATATACACTATACTGTGTATTTCAATATTAGTATATATTAGTACATGTATATTTTTAATTGTGTAAACTCATGTTATACAGAGAGATAATATATAGGGATATATAGACAGAATTTCCTTTACTGGTGAGAATAGTACTTAATGTAATAATCAAACATTTTTTTAATTTATATATATATTGATGACTTGTTAAAAATTCATAATAGTTGATCACATATACGTTTTCTCTCACTTATACTTAATTAGTTAATCAATGGTAAAAACAAAATAATTAAATAGCTTTTTTGCTCAGGAGTTTGTAAGAAGTTCAAACATTGGACGTATGTCAGACTTGGAATCGATCTGAGGACTTTTACACTCCAAAGTCTGATACTCTACGACTGCATTATTCATGCAAGGTAATGAATGATTAAATGATTTTCTTTTAAAAAAACAACAAGATTTTGTTGTTGTTGAAAGAAAGAAGGCATTTCATACACCAAAAGGTAATTGATTGAACCTTTAAAAAAAATTTTTATAGCTTTTAAAAATCTTCAAGATCTCTTTAGGTTTTTTTTTTTCCTCATGTGTCATAGATCTCTTTAGTCAATGTTTAAATTTTGTAGTTTCTGACGAAAGCCTGCCCTCTAGTGAAATATTTAATATCATATGCATAAAAGTGATATCTATATTCTTTATACAGTATATATAACACTAGATGTAATTTAAAGTATTACAATTTTATATGATTTATATGTAATTATATATAATTTTATTATATATAATTTCCAATCTTGGTAATTAACTAAATGCTATTAATAAACTTTACAGTATCCTTGTACTTACTAGATTGTTATACCAATGAAAAATAACTATTTGCATTAATTAATGGCCCTATGTATACAAAGAATAGCAGTTCTAAAAAATTTTGGAAGGTGTAAGTAAGATCTGCTTTATATATATCTGGTTCCAAAAATGCAAATGGTCATTTTGAATTGGCATAGGAATCTAATAAGTACTAGGGTATTGAAAAGCATATTGAACAGCATTTAATAATACTAAGTCTGGAAATCACATATAACATTGGGAAAATGCTATACTTAATTATATTATATATATATATTTATTTTACTATATACAGAATCCGGCACAATTAGAAAATGAAACTATTTCCAAATTTTTATGCTGCAAAGCTGGTTCTGTAAAGGTAACATTAAACATTCCCTACAGTGGTTATGTACCAGGACAGATCATACCCTTTTCTGCAGAAATTAAAAACTACAGTAGAGTAGCTATTAGAAGTACAAAAGTGATACTTAAACAAGTAAGTGATCTTATTTACCAAATCTCTCTTGGAGAATTAGTACAATAATCTTAATTAATAATATATTATTATTTGGGTATGATGTAAAAGTTTTTGGTAATTGCTATCATCATTTAATTTAATCTTACAAGAACTTATTCTTACACTATATGTTATTATATAGCAAAATAACATAATATCTCCTCCAGTTAATACTTAATCTGCATTAACAGCACAATCCATCGCAGATCAGCCCACTCATGAAATATCCATGAATCATGAGTAATAATTGGATATGATGTGATAATGCCAAAGTAAGCTAAATTAGTTCTTGGTCTTCTTTATGAGAACACAATTTTCATATTTATAACAGTATAGAAAATAGGGGTTAATAAGAACGAATCTGAGGTTACAGTGTACCACAATTGGGTATCCATTTGTAACAGTACACCTCATTAGGGTTGAATTATGAGATGAGAAACCATCATCATCTCTAAATAAATAAAATATAAAATTAAAATATAAAGAAATTAGCATGAGAGATCAGCACAGAACTAATTATAAGTTCACCAGCATTATATAAAAGTAATAATTATTCAGCATCATGAATGATTTAAAAAAAAATACACTGTAACTGTCAGAATTGCACAACCCACATGCAAATCACCCAAGGGCAATCCACGTGTGCATTCTACATTCTGACATCACAGAAACTAACTTTTTTCTTTTACAGCCTGCTAAGGTCAGGGAGAAATCAAGACATTCTAACTATTTATCTAAGTTATTGATTTCTAATATGCTTCTTATCTCAATATTTTAATTCTATGTGACAAACAGTACTGTACATGATAGAAAAATAAAACAGTTTTCATAAGTCATGCATGGAGTTTAAATTCAAAAAGTATGATATCTTAAGCATAAATATCCAGCAATTATACATAATTCAAAATATAATTTCAAAAATATAGAAATGTAGTAATATATTACTGCTGTTAAAAAGAGAGAGATCATTTCATTTCCATTAATAATTTATAGCAGTAATAGGAACTCAGTTCTACCAGCTGACATGTATATAAGTTTGAAAATATGAATTTATCTAAGTTAGTAAATAGGAAATAATTTCTAATAAAAGCAAGTACTTTTTCTCATGTGGGTTTCCTTCCATTAAACTACTGAATGTAAAGTCAATAACTGTTCTTCAATAATGGCAAGGGACAATAAAAAAAATTGATATAACTATTTAATTTCGGTACTGAAGCTACACATATATACATATTAAATATATATATATATGCTTGCTTCACCATTCACCGTGGTTTAACCAAAAGACCCTGAGTGCAACCACAGTGAATGTAGGCTAAATTTAAATTAAGTAGAAACTTTAAAACAGTCCATAAATTTTATGAAATAAAATTAAAAGATTTTAGTTTTAGATAAAGTGAAATTTCTGAATCACATAACTCATTAAGGAAAAGATTGTAAATTAGATAAATAAATAATTAATTAAAATCACTGTAATTAAAAATAAGATAGCAGAACAATGACATTGGAATGTAAGATGGCCAACAGGTTAGGTATAAATTGAGAACTTGTCTATTGTTCTCGCTCTTTTTACCTGGCTCAGCTCAACTGCTTGTACTGAAAAGAGCCACAAAGATATTTTTATTGGAGAAGAAATATAGCTAACTTTTGGGAAAGAGCTCTCTGCAACCAAGATTATACTAGCTCCCTGTTGTAGATTTTTGAACCACCAACATTTAAAGAAAACTTAAAGAATTTTTGGGTGCTATAATGGGAATGGCCGAGTAGATTTTTTCTCTCTCGACAGTTTTCTGTTTTTGCTGGAGCTGGAATGGTATAACCTCATAATGTAGAGAAGTGCTAGAACAATTCTTGCCTGACCAAATGCCTGCTGCTGTTCATGGATAATGAAGGACCGAAATCAAAATAAGCTGTCACTTGTGTAGCGGACTGGAATATCCATAGGACTATCTAAGTAAAGACGTACGCTATAAAGGGGGGGGGGGTTACCGGTAACTTCCAATTTTATTTTATTTTTCGTTATTTATGTGATATAAATATGCTTTAAATTGTATAACTTGGTATATTAATATTTTATCATGTGATTTTTTTATTATCAATCGCTATTATGTTTACTTTAATTGTATATTTATTTAGTTTTCTTTTTTGATCAAGAGATAAATGAAATTATTCTCTCTTGTATTTTTTTAAAGCATATATGTATAACCTATGAAGGAAGGGCTGGGGTGAAGAAACAGTTAAATTTAGTTTAGATATTCTATAATCAACCCACTATATTGAAGACGAAATCTCTAAAAAAAAAATTAAAGTTTCTTGAAATAAAACATTTCTTTTCCACCAGTCCACCTCCCTCCTACCGTATTTATATATATATTAGTGCTTAGAGAGGTAAGCAGAAAGCTTAATCATTCTTTTGTCTCTTTAGATATTTGCATATCTTTTTGATTTACCATGAAATAACATAAATACAACTATACATATTAAATCTACAATTTATTGTTTAAGGCAAAGATCCAATCATGTCTTGTATTTTACCATTCCTTAAGTCAACCAGGGTTTTATTAATATATGTATTCGCATAGAATGTATAGCTTAAACGTTCAAAGTCTTTTTTATTATTATTATTATTAAATGTAAGAGAGGGTCCAGTAGAGCAATATATATATATATAAAGTAAAATCGGAAATCTTCATTAATTCTGTGGGTGAACTGGCTAAATAGTAATTTACTATTAATTAGTATTTTAATATTAGTTCAAATATGGGGAAAATTAACAAATATTTTATATCAGATATTTTCTCAGTCTCGTAACATTTTGAAGTTATAGGTATATTTACTTAAGGTTTTTAAAATGGTCGTTTGACCGCATTTTCTTATATTGTGCTACTTGGTGATTCTTGGGTATCTCGGCACTTCTACTTCGCTCCTGTCATTGTGGCTTCATATGCTAACATCTTTCCCGGATTTCCATTGATGAGAATGGATCTCTAAATTTGTCAAATATTTTTTTTCTTTTTGACACAAGCATTTATACTCTGTTTGAGCTCAGATCACGCTGAGGCGAACGAGCTCCTTTCCTCTAACTACGTGTTTAGATCGGATTGCTATCCAAACCCAGTTATTTTTGTATGAGCCGTTGTGCCATGAGACTCACTCTCTAAACCCACAAATTGAATCACCAAGGGCCATGATAGTTTTATCTTATGATAACTTCAAGCCTTTACGTTCATATGTTCAAAATATTATCGTGTAAAACTGAGAAATATCTGCTGGGAGGTTTTATCTTTTATTTGTCATTGAAATTAGGCTAGATTTGAACATAAGCCTCATTTCTATTTAGCTAGCCCAAATAAATTATCCATTTTTGCAATGTCACCCTTGTTTAAAATCCATTTAATGGATCTTACTAATATATATCTATGTTTGTAGATGTAAGAAAATAACTTGCAATAGTTTTTTATTATTATTTGGTCTCAAATTGTCATTTCTATTGTTATTTCAACTAAAAAAAAATGTCATTCACTAATCTAATTATGGATTAATTGTCTGGGTTTTCATTATATAGTTTAAACCTGATTTTTCTTTGTTAAAATTCCCCTTTGGAATCTTATCTCTCCCTGACCACCAGGCATACATAAAGAATAAATTCTAGTGAAGTTTGAGAAGTAAGTCGCTTAGTAGCAATCTGGAGGAGTAGGTGAGGTTCGAAACCCCTCTACCTGCATCTATTGGTTAGGTTAAAGCAGCTCTACTTTCCATACCGTTACAGTACCAACTGCAGTTTTGGTATCCATGATATTTCAAGTACATTATAAGTAGAATCTTAACTTTTATACATTTTAACTAGCTCTCAAAATTTTGATAATATGTTGTTTTAAAAAAATTTTTTAACAGTTAACTATAATTTTAATATAAATATCCGTGCATGCAAATACACTAGAAAAACTTTTTTTTTGTTTATTCTATAATTCTTTATCAAAAAATTAACTACTTGTCTAGACATAATGCAAAATGTAACAAAAAATTAAGGTATCTAAAAAAAGTTAATATATATTTATTAACCTTTTTATATTTTTTCTTGGACCTATCAATAATAAAGATATTTTCGTAAGCAATAATTATCCAGGATAATTTTTGTAATACATCCTAAAACTTATCTTTTAATTTTGAACATTATGAATTATGTACTACAAACTATCTATCTCTACCTCTCTCCCTCCCTCCCTCTCCCTCTCTCTCTATATATATATATATCTGTGTATTCACCTATCCATTTTACTGTCTAATCAACTATATATATATATTTTCTATTTATCCACCTCTCCATTTATTAATCTCTCCTTCTATTCATTTCAACTATCCATTATCATCCATCCATCTATTCTTTCATTTACCCTTGCTGTCTATTCATCTATCTGTTGATGTATCTTTCATTTATTTATCTTTTCATCCATTCATCTCTCAATGTATTTACTTTCCAATTATATCAGTCTATCTGTTTATCTATTCATCCATTCATCTACTATTTATATTAAACTAGATATCTGCCTGTTGGTTTCTGTTTACCTGTATATTTATCTAATCATCTACCTATACATATACTCCCATGCCTATCTGATTATCTAATATTTACATATTCATACTTTTATCTCTCTCTATAGATATGTTTATATGACTGTTTATTTATATACTACGGTCTACTCATTTATTTATCCACTTTTCCATCTACCTATCTGATATAAACATTATACAAAACACTATTTTTTAAAAAAATATTTATAAAGTATAAATAAGGATATATTACAATAAATTTTTTGGTAATTAAGCCTTGAAATGCTTGAGGTATAATTAAATCTTATGCTAATCGCACATACACACACACACACACAATTATGGTTTGTTTCCACAATTATAGTCAACAACTATTAAAAATATATAGAAAGTAAAATAAGAATCACACATTAATAAAGCAAACACTGCATCTAAAATCATGATATTTTTAGGAGGAAAAAACAAAATTTCATCAAATCATAGGAATTGAGACTAAAGAGTGCAAAGAAATATTTAAGAATTGAATTAATAGTTTTTGAAAATAATGACTGACAAAGATCTACAATTTAATGATGTAAAATTTTTAAAATTTATAATGCTACTTTAAATATTGATGTGCTAGAATATATTGTGTTATAAAGATGGCAGCATTTTTGATGTTTAGTTATGTCTCTTTATCAAGATACTTCATTTGAATTCAGGCAGAGAAATAAGTCTACATATTTTAAGCAGTAAAAGCCTGAAATCCGGGCATGGCCACTTGGGGCATTGTTTACATGTCAAAACACATAAAAATGTCATTTCGGCGGCCGCGGCCTTACAGGCTAATACAACATTTACCTATTAAGTATTAACCCATTAGCTAGGCTGCTTTACATGACATTGCACAAAAATATTATGGCCTGTTTTGTGCTTCAAAGCTATTTACGCGTATTCGTTCTATTCATAGCTGATTACCGTATCGCTTGAGGGTGTTTAAATTTTAAGGCGGTATGACTTTTTCAAATCTCCATAATAGAGTAATGTCATTTGGATTTTAAAAAATGTTGTTAATTATTAATAATATTCATATGGTCCCCACCCTTCCCTAAAAAAAGGTTAATATGTAAAAAAATTGGCAAAGTATATGTTCGAACAGGCTTCGGCAAAGCTCACGCGCTAAGTCACGTTTCAGCGTAGGTAAAATATTCGAGACCACTAAAAGGTCTGAGATGAACGTGCAATTTTGAAACTTTTCTTCAGAATTGCCGAGTTCAGAAAGTGTGTGAGATTGTGTCCTTTTTTTTTTGCAGGCACATAATGTCCACTTTTTATTACAGCAATAAAATGGAATAAATAATTTTAAAAAGTCCAAAGTTTGTGTCCTTTTTTTTTAAATTTTATTAGAAATTGACAAGTATTTGGATTCAATTTTTTGCAGCGGGGTTTAAATAAATGACGACTTTGGTTGACTTTTTGTTAAGAATAACTAATTACGAATCCCCCACCCCACCCCCAAAAGCAGTTTATTGTAGAAGACTAAAAAAAAAAAGGTTAATTCAAACGAAATAGAAATCAAAGTAAAAAGTGAGAAAAAGTTGTTTAAAAAAAGGTAAATTCTTGACTTTTCGGTTACAATTATTTTTCCGAGTGTGGGGGTGGATGTTTGAAAACAATTTTTTAATCGGCAAAAACACAAAAGTCAATTTTGATTTTAATATTAAGAAAAACAATTATGTCAACCAAAAAGAAAAAAAAATTCGAAACAAGTCCCAAAGTCGATTGTCTTTTTTCAATGCTGTTAAAATAATTTACTATTTTTGTTGACATTTTGTTAATAATAACAGTACGAAATACTACCCCGCTCAAAAAGCTGTTTCTCGTAGTAGCCAAAGAAAGGCTAATTCAAACATAATCTAAATCAAAGTGAAAACAAGTTGTATTTTTTAAAAAAAGTAAAATTAATAATAAGAAAAACCATTTAGTCAAGCCAAAAAAAAAAAAAAAAGAAAGGTAGAATTAAGTTCTAAACAAGTCGCAAATAATTGTATTCTATTTTTTCGACGGTGGGATTGAAACAAATTTTTTGACATGGTGAAACGGTCCGAAGTTTTAAAATGATCAAAAGAAAAAATAAAATTAGCAAAATTTGTTGAAAAAATGTCAGGTTCCAAAAAAACCCACAAAAAGTAACGAAAATGAATATCAAAATTTGTTTAATAATAAAGAAATCATGTTGTAAATGAAATAAAAATTATTCGTTTAATCAATATTACAAAAAAAAAACCTTGTTGTCTAAAAAAAAAAAAAGAAAAAGTTATGGCGGCCTTGTAACATTATATTTCATTGATTTTGTCTAGCATCGACACTCCAAGTGGTTTTGCCCGGATTTCAGGCTTTTACCTTTTAAGCCTAATAACATATAGCCACTACAATTTAACTGATAAATAATCATCTCATTCAAGTAAAATTTAATTTTTGCTATAGATTCATTATCCAAATTTATCTATTAAAAGGCAGATCTTACATAAAATGGACACAAAATTTATAAACTTATCTGGAAAAAAAATGGATATGGTCAAATTGTGCCCCAAATTAGTGAAATCATCTTAATTACAACAAAACCTAATAAATAACTGGTTTTTAAAAAATACAATTTAGGCACTAAAAAAATATATCGTTGCTCCAGGAATGTGAAGATTAAAGATGGGGTCAGTCAAGTGTGGGCAAGGAAAGTGTGAGTAAATATGTACCTGACCTCCAATTTGGGATTGAAATTCCAATATATATATATATACTTTTTATATTGTTATTGTTTTTAATTCTATGAAAGCTTTTGTTAGAGGAAGAACTTTTTTATTGTATCCAGGCTACTACATGCCAAAGACCATTAAAATAGTAGTAAACCCTCCATGCTGCACTGCCACCCAATACAAGCCTTATCAATTAATGGATGTAAGAAGGTTTGTGCATAAAATTTCTATATAGTGACTTCTGGCATCTATTGGTTACTAAGACTTGTACTGAGTGGCACTACTGTATGGACAGTTTGCTACTATTTTGTGTAGGCATTAGAAAATGATGTGATGTTTTAGTGGTTTAGGTTTATTAAAAATAAAATGGCTGTAGGTTTATAACTCATTCCTCAATGGTTACATAATATACCAGCTGTTTTATCTTCATAAGTCAATCATCAGTACCTATTTGACTAACTCATGTTGTACTGGAGCATAGTTTACTTTCCAACTAAAAATATTTAAATACATTTATATTGTGTTTTAGTTTGGAAATTCTCCACTACCTAATAACATTTCCCCAATTTATTCTTGATTTGAACATCATTATTATGTAAAAACAATCAAGTGGTTTATTGCTTGGGAACTAATAAAAAAATTTAATGTAATTTAGCTGCTGGCAATGACAGAGCTGGGAGTTATCATTGGATCTTAAACTCCAGTGTCTGCCACTCTGTTGCTGTACCAAGCTGCGCAGGAAGTTTGAATACTATCACTGAACCAAACCACACCTATCTTTTTTCAATAATCATACAATATTGATTTGAAAACATAAGTTGAATTCTTCACTAGCCTGGTGAATGAGAGATTAAACAACTGATTATTAAAAAGTGAATTATAAACTGAACTTGAAGATTTTATTATAAATTTACAGTTTTCTGCATATCATCATCAGCAGTAGTTACTTGCAAATGAGTGTAGCCACTTTAATTCCAAGATTAAATAAACAGAACTATCTAAATAATGGTACACCATTGCCGAGTTTTGCACTAATTATATAAACAAAGGCAAAACTCTCCATACAGTAGTGCCACCCTGTGCCAAACAGAGTAATCAATGGATGCCAGAAGGCTTGTGCATAAAATCTCTATCTAGTGCCTACTCATCCAATATCCCCAGACTAGTTTCTGGCTTGTGGCCATCATCATCTATGAATGACAAATATGTTCACATATAGATCATTTCTGATCCTTTTTTCTGTTTATAGAGTATTTTGCAAAGCTGTCTTTTAGCTTCTTCTATAGAAAACTTTTCTTTCTTAAATACATTAATGACTGTATTATATTAACATGGAAATGTTACTAGTCACAGTCAAACCCATAAAACAAAACTTCCATGGAGATCATATTTTTTATTTGCAGTAGGAAGATTTATTCTACAGCTGCAGTATTTTGCTCTCTTTGGATAAATAAGTGTTTTCCAGTTTCTTACAGTATTACTTGAACTTATAAGCCAATGGTTATACAATATTGTTTCATTGTGAAAAGAATTCTATTGAGAACTTTAACTAAAATAGGTCCAAGCTTATGAGTATATTATATTATTTTCTGATTACTTCAGAAGTGGAAAAGTATCCATTGTTCATGGATTTTTTTTTTTTTTAAATCTTATCATTGTAAAAAGATTTTAGGCTGCTGGAATCTCTTGGGGCCATTGAATTCAGTTCTCCATGGCAGAACTTTATAAATATAATTTTTTGTTACTATTTTATCAATTTAAAAAAAATACTTCTCTGTCTGGATAAAGTATATTCTCTTGTTCTTCTCCTTCATTTTCTTTGCATATCTTCATATAATTATATATATATATTGCTTATGACACTCTATTCATATACACGTTAATGCAACAAATTTTCTTAAAAACATCTTTATTTTAAGGTCAGTTTAATTAAGACAGTGAAGAAGATAGAGCTCTGATGAAGACTGCTGGACAGTCGAAACCGTAAGAAAATAAAGAAGTTTTTAAAAAAATTTGTTGCATAATGTGTATATGAATAGAGTGTCATAAGCTGTCTGGATAAAATAAGTTATTTTGTTATTTTTCCAGTTTCTTATAATGTATTAAAACTTGCAAGTCAATCATTGTGTAATATTTCCATTGTGAAAAGAAATGTGTGTGTGTGTGTGTTATATCATTTTCTGATTCTTTAAAAATGGAAAAGTATCAGCAAATCTATTCAATTTTTGCATACTGTTTTTTTTTTTTTAATCTTGTTACTGACAAAAGATTTTAGACTACTGAAATTTCATGGGGCCATTTAGATTACTTCTCCATGATACAGCTTTATAGATATTAATTTTTGTTGTTACTTTATCGATTTTTTAAAATTGTTTTTATATTTTCTTGATAGCTTCAGCCTGCTTTAGATTTTTATCTGCTTTACAAAAGGTTGAATTAGTTAATTATCTAAATAATTGTAGGAGATGAATTAAAAATTACAAGGATGAAATCTAATTAGAGTTTTTTTTATTTTTAATGACATTCACACAAATGAAAATTATTGTTTACTGTTTTGATATATTTATTTAGTTGAGACTTGAAGAAAATTAGCACTCATATTTACTTTCTTGAATTTGGCTGGAAAGTATTTTACCATCGCTGATTTTCATCTTTATAAATCATAAAAAATGTCATCAATATAATTTGATAATATTCGTCAAAATATGATTAAATATGTCTTCAGAACAAACATATATATATATAGTCATTAAAGGCCAGTCAACACTTAGACAGTCCCAATATTAATAACAATCAACAATTTCAAATTGTTGTCAAGGTAACCTTTTAACAATATATATATATATCATTTCATAGAATATTTTGATATTAGATTGCAATCTACTTAATTTTAAATATAATAATTAATGTGTTCACAATTCTTATTACTAACATCCTGCATTTATTTTTATTTTTGAAGTTGATTATGTACCATACCAAAGAATGTGCAAAGAAAGAAATTAATATTGTTATGGAATTAGAAAAGGGAACAATAGATCCATGGACAATAGGAGTATGGGACAAAGTCCCTTTAAACATTTTATCAGTTCCACCAACTGATTTAATTACATGCAAGATTATAGATATTTCATATCAGTTAGAGGTAAGCATTTGATTATGTATGAGACCATACACCCACAAATAGAGAATATGTAGAATACATTTCAATATTATGAATGATTGTACTTTTAGTGCCCTCTATTAGTTTATATCATTTAACTAAGATTTATATAATAACCAAATTCTGATTGTGAACAATTACAATAGAAGTTTCACATGTCCAGTTTTAACTAAACATCCATCAGCTGCATCAAACCGCAAAATTACTAAACACAAATCTGAATAGGCAAATTTTCACTTATATTATTTTTATTTCAAAGTGTGACCCAATGATCAAATATGATGCTCGTTATAGCTAACAAGCATATGTATATAATTATATTCTAGATTGATAGAAATTATAATCAATTTTATTTTTTACAAGTCTTTATATTTGTAGATATATCTTTGAACCCCATGGATTTCATGAAATTTTATGTGGTGTTTGTGAAGCCTTTTGGGTGGATAAGAACAATTGTCACATCAGAGCTAGGAGAGATGAACATGTTAATGCAATTAAGCCACATTCATCATCACTGTCACTCTCAACTTATTTTATGGATGCAAGTCATGATATAGATTTCTCAAACACCAACATGCTATCCAGATGTTACACTCTCTACTTATTGTAAAATGATAGAAGGCATTGAGATCATTAAAAGATCAAATAGTATCAACAAATATAATGATACATGTAACTTTCATACCCTTTGGAAGAATTGTCTAACCCATTAACCCAAATAGCTTCTTATTTTTTTTATCTGTTATTATTCCACCCATATCTTTTATTAAAATTTTTTCATTTTCCATTGGCTGAACTTTTAATCTTTTATATATCAATTTTTACAAGTGTCTCTATAATGTTTTTTTGTAACATTAATTATCTAGTTGATGGCTGGTGTAACATCGTTGACATATCAAAACATTAGTACTATGAATTATACATGAATGAACCTGGGTAATATATCATTTATATCTATAACTCATGAGAATCTTCATCTTAATGGCCATTTGTAAAAAATGAAATGGATTATAATTCCTACTTAGTTAGAGTATAGTCTTACATATGGTTATTAATTGTAAAAAGCATCACATTTGATAGTCATATATGTTTCAATGTTCACCTTTTGAAATAAAACAGTCATATCTGTTTAATGTACATAAAGCTTTAAGCCTATTCTGACTTGTGATTAGTGATGTCAGGATTTGGCATAGTTGATGAAAAGAATCTTCTAAAAGTGGTTCTTTGAGCCTCGAATTACCAAGTTTATAATTCAGAATTTGCTTACTATGTAACTTCTTATATCTTAATTGAGTAATGATTTGATAGAAATAGGGGTGGACAAGTCTTCAATAATAAGAGCCACATACCTTTATGAATGATCAAGAGCCATAGTAATTACCTTTGAAACTAATTTTTGGCAGGAACAACACAAGTCTTCAAATAATGAAATATTTTTATCAACTAAATGTGATAATAAAATTGATGATAACAACTCTTTTGATTGGTATCATTTAAAAGGTGAAAATTTAAAGTTTCAAAATATCTGTTTTTTATTTAAAATATAAAATATTCTGATACTGATATATACTATATTTCTATAGATTATTAATATAATAGGTTACAATGAAAATCAATATTCACATTATCTCGAGACTTGCAAAGAGTAACTTTGATAGCTGCATATGACTCATGAGCCGCAGTTTGCCAATTTCTGTAATGGAAAGCAGTTTAAATGTTCTATGCTCTTACTTAATACTTCTGACACATATTAATTACGTTGTTGATTATATTAATATACTTATAATAAAATAATAAAATTAAAGCAAAAACAGACAAATTATCTGAAGAAATAAAAATCTAAATCAGTTTTTTTATTGCTTTATTTTATAGTAAAAATATTTTTTATGTTTATACTTAAAGAAAAAACTCTTTTCAAGAGGAGACATATGGCATGCAGCAAATATTGTTTCAATAATATTCAGATACTTCCCCCTTTCCATTACAAATAAACCAGGATTAGGAAAATATCAGCAAATATGAAATAATGTCAGAATCAATTTTTTGTAAATATTACATGTTCTTACAACTAAAATCAAAATAAGATCTTCAACTCAGTAAGTCAGCTTATAACGATTGAACAAATAGCGCAGTTTTGTTTTTTGTTTTTTTTTTTTAAAAAAAACCCGTTTGCTACAGATTTTTTTTTCTCATGTGTCATAGCATCAGCCAGGAACCGAACCCGTTAACCCGGGACAACTGCTTGTAAAGCAGCTGTCGCTTACCTCTCGACCACCAATGCTTGACTGTTTGAAACAGATATAGAACGATATTATCAGAGACTAGAAAACAAAGATTACAAAGTTTTAATGTGATTTGACAATGAATCACAAACAAACCCATGAACCCAAATGGGTTTACATACACTGCATGATGATTCTTTAATATGTTTACTTGATCCTGTCTTTTAACTATTTTTGAAAGCACTTAAAATTTTATAAAATTCTAACTCTTCATTATGTTTATCCTCAATATATTTTTGTAATGAAAGAAATGAAAATTGCACCACTTTGGATTGCCTTTCAGATCATTTTTGTACTATAAATGAAGTCTCATCTCATGAAATTCATAATCACTGCAAAATATCTTTTTTCAGGCAGTTTCTAACCTTTCATTTGCTTAATGCATTCAATCTATTGATGTAATAGTAAAGTATTCTGAAATAGTAGATTCTGCACCATCACAATCAGAAAGAGAAACAGCTCAATAGATCTTACTATTATGAAATATTTTTAGAATGTTACAGACTATAAAATAAAAATTTGGCCATTGCTTTTATATTAGCATCTATAGAGTGAATTACATCTCTCCTATAATACAATAAATTGTACAAAATACTTTATATACTGAAAATTTGATTAAATATTTCATCTTTTAACTTCTTAACTGCAGCAGCATCACTTTGGAGCTTCTGTTGCATCTCAACATCCAATTATGCATTTCTCTGAAAAACTATCAAGATATCTAAGCTTATTTACATTCTCAAGCCAATAATGATCTGAATTAAAAGGTGGTGAAGATTTTCTTCACTCATTAGCTCACCTGAATTTTATAACAATTAATTAGTAAGTCTTTAAAGACTATATTGAAAACTTTAATCATTCTGTAAATCACCTTTCAAATTGTAAAGAATAGTACAATCATAGTAATAATAAAAATAAAGTCACACGTCACATGACTTCATTTAATAAACTTGTACTACAAATGTAATATAGTGAGCATGATAATAGCTCTTAACAATTGCTCTTGAGGCTTTGCCAATGTTGTATTGCTAAAGCTCTGATGTATCTGAACTTAAGTCATTTCCATATGGCTATTTAAGTTAGGCAGCTGGATTTAAAGACATATAGATGTCTGAACATTTCAGGTTTTCTACTTAATAGTTAACTTTTAGATAAATTCTGGACTTGCACTAGTATTTTTAGATCTAATGTGTGAATATCCTAGTGCCTCACTGACAATAGCCACAGCTTGAAACTGGTTTGGGGATAGAGATTTTCAGAAAACCTTGTTAAGATCTATTAGTGTGTTCATTATATTATATTAGTACAATCATTACCATATTGTAAATTATGAAGATAAAAGAAAAAATGTTTGCATTTAGTTAGTTACCAATATCAATTTTCTATGGATCATAGTATCTATTTCATGAAGCTGTTTATAAATTTATCCAAAGACCACTATGTTTGAATTAGGACATACTCTGTTTAACATTAGTTTTAATTTTAAAATGTTCAGATTTTTATCAGCTGTAATAATACTTTCTTTCATTCTATCACACAAAAAAAGTCAATATGGATAAATTTTGGTGGTCACCCACTTGATTTCAAATAGCAGCATTAATTTTTTTGATTGAGTGAATCAAACATCTTGGCCAAATCACTAAAAGTAATATTTGAATTAAGTCATTTCTCACAACATTTTCCTTTATCTATCTAAAATAAAAACCATATCCTTAATGCTTCTTTTTTGGATTTAAAATCACAAGAAATGTTTTGTACTACTTATTGATAGCTGGAAGTTAATCACTCAATAAAATTCTTGAAAGTTAATAATAGTAATACTCCATGCTGATTAACGCTAATCTTTTAAATCTCTTTCATTTTTTTATATAATTTGGAACAATACTAATAGCATTGGGTGTAACTATTTCAAGGTTGCAAATAGTCATAAAAATGTTCCAGTAAGTTGATCATTATATTCTAAAACTTCTCTAGTATTTACTTATGATCTGCAGATATGTTATTAAGAGCAGCTTATAATCTATATTGTTCAACAGATAATCAAAATATTCTATATCATTATTATCATATTAAAAAGCGATATCTGCAAATAAGTTGGTGATATTGTGCTTTAGATCCACTTTTCACTGTAATGGATATATAAAATGATTACAATCAGCATTTTGCTTTGTAATTTTAATCCACAATCATTTTTAATGATGTTTATCAGTCATTGACTCCTTCATGCCTTTGAAGATTAATATTTAATTTATTATTTTGACAATTAGATAATTCCATATTCCTTTTAATCAAGTAATTAATAGTATGACCATTCTTAGCACAATAATCAGGATGTTTAAAAAAGAGAATAGATTTAGTTATATCATACTTAAGAAAAATTCACGTCTTGACAATATCCATATTCACAATTTTAGAAATTGGGAATTTAATATTGGTTGTTTTTTAAAAAAATCATTAATTTTTGTACCACTGTTTTGGGATTAACCTATTTTTAATGCAATCATTATTTTAATCTATGATCTGTCCAAAATTTTGCCTCCTTATATACTCTTATTTGCACCATCACTTGTGACTACAAACATAATCTATATGATATTATTGTTGATCTGGGATGCATTTGATTATTCTTTGCCTAAGAAGTGTGTACATGATGCTCAACCAATATTTATGTAGAAATTCAATTTCAACTGAACTTTCAAACTTGTAGTGCCAAAACAGTTTTTTTTTAATTCTGAAGAAGACTGCTATTCGGTCAAAACTGGAAATTCTCATATTATAGAGCATTGTGAAAAGGGCATAACGATAAGTGCGTTTTTTGAAAAGGTCATTTACTCTTTCTATTAACATTCAAAAAAACAAATTTCAGGCATTTATTAGGTTTGAAGTAATGTTACTATCTAAAAATAAACATTTTTTTCTGAACCTTCTGTATAATAATAATATTACAGAATAAACACTGATAAAATGTGAATAAACACCATTGCATAAAACAATTTTTGACTATTAATAATATTTATTTGATATAATTAGGAATTCCAAGAATATAAAATAAATTAAATCTTATAGAAAATCTAACATTATGAGCATTTTTCCAATTGATAATTTGCTTCTTCCAATAAAAATTTGCAGCCATTTACTTTAATCATCATTATTACCACTAATCTAATTACTTTATTCCATCTGTTTCTAATTGGTCAATATTTATTTAATATATTCATTATGACTTTTGCTTACATATGTGCATATGCTTTATGAAGCAGTCTTTATTTCTTTTCTTAATTTAGCTGAGTGCATATGTGTGTAATTAACATATATAAACATCCTGAAAAAATCATTAATAAGTTTTAAAATAGAAATTATTTTATTAACTGTTTGTTAATTTAAGAGTTTTTAATTTTAGTCTAGTATATATATGTAAATGAAAGAAAAGAGTAAAGTAAAAAGAGAGGAAGTATTGAGAACTAATAGCTCTATGCAAATTCGATTTTACTTAAATAAATCAATATGAATTGTTAATTTAATCTAAAATATAAATTATCATTTGTATATTTACTCAATTAGTAATTATATTTTGTGAATTAAAATTATTGGCAGCATGTATATTTATTACTTATTTTAATGGATCTCTGTTGTCAATGCTTTATATATTTTACACACAGACTAAACTCTCCATACAGCATCACTCAATGCAAGTCAGAGTAATCAATGAATGCAGAAAAGTTTTTTGCATAAAATTTCTATTCAGTGAATACTCATCCAATATCCCCAGACTAGTTTCTAGTTTGTGGTTTTCATCAGTCAGGAGTCTTGGATCTGAGAGCTCTGCACCTAGATCTTAGGATATAATGCAACCCTCCATCAACCACCTTTTACCTTATTAGATAACTATAATGTTTTGACTCCAAAATGAAAGCACAATAATGTTTTCAATTCAAGCTTATTAGCTAATAAGATAAAAGATGGCTGCTGAAGGGTTGCATTAGATCCTAAGATCTAGATGCTGTGCTCTCAGATCCAAGGCTCCTCACTGATGAAAACCACAAACTAAAAACTAGCCTGAAGATATTGGATGAGTAAGCACTAGATAGGAATTTTATGCACAAATCTCCCTGCATTCATTAATTACTCTGGCTTGCATTGAGTGGCACTACTGTATTGGAGAATTTTGCCTGTGTGTAAGCATTAAGATTGGAGATCATGTGATATTATATATTTTATAATTTTTTTGTTCTATTCGATATTAGCTTTTAATATATGTACAAAAGGGAAACAGGAAGTTAATAGATAGGCATGGTGCCTCCTCAAAGTTAATTAAAGAGATATGGATATTTTTCTGAAGTCTTAAAAAATGAATATCTTCTGAAGCGTTGAGAAATGGCTGGTGCTCTAGTTTAAAGTATTGTTTGTTAATAATGTTATAGGTATTTTATGCAAGGCAAGCACATACTATATATATATTCTATACCTTATAATAAATAAATAACACAAAAACTCTGTCAGATATTAAAAATTATTCTTCACATATAAACTGTGTGTTTCAATATGTCACCATGATTCTAGTTCATGATACCGAAAGCACTTGGCAAAATAGTTTTAGTGCTTAATGTTTTTTGAATTTCTGCTACTCTGTTTATAACAGTCTATACTTTATAAATATTCAGTACTTAAGTATTAGTCCAGACACCAAGATTGATTATGGATAATTCCGGATACAAATTATTATTCAATGAAATTAATGATTCAAATTTTAAATTGTTTAATTTGTTTCCACAAATTATGAATGACTTTTTAAGAAAAATTCTGACAAATCAGCAAGAATATTCACAAACATGCATACACAATATTAATAGAAAGGGTTGAGAGCAGTTTGTCTTTTTTTTTAAAAAAAATCAAAGTTGTAAAAGTAATGTGTATGCATATTTATAAAAAATAGAAGTTAAAATAAAATCAGTTAATATCTTTATGTTAATTTACATTTTTTATAAGTATACATACAAGTCATTGGAAAAAAAAGAAGACAAACTGTCTTCAATCCTTTTTATTAATATTGTGTGTGTGTGTTTCATGAATATTCTTGCTAATTTGTCAGAATTTTTCTTAAAAAGTAATTTATAATTTGTGGAAACAAATTAAATGATTTAAAATTTGTATCATTAATTTCATTGATTAATAATTCATGTCAGGAATAATTCCGTAATCAATTTTAGTATCTGGACAAATACTTAAGTTCCAAATATTCTTATTAATAATTTATTATATTTGATATAATTTTTTTAAAATTTATTATCTTATTTTTAATTATAAATTATAATAAAATGTATTAATTACTATATTTTAAATTTTTTTAAAAAAAATTCTGTTAATTTTCAAATTATATTGAATTGAAATGTTTTTCTTAAATCTATTTTGGTATTTTTTGTACTGCCTATTTAATTATAATATCCAAATACTTTTTCTTATTATTTATAATTCAAAGTAAGATAGTAAAATTAATATTAGCGTTAATTAAAATAAAAAAACTTTATAATGTATAGGAAAAATAATGATGTATGGAATTACTTATAATAATGATAATAAAAATCCGGTTTTAATGTTCATACTATTTTAATTTATTTATTCAATTGTAAAATGTATACTTGATATTCCTGTAGGAATAAAAACTTTATAAAATATAAAATTTTAGGAAAGTGTAAATTTAGAAATAAAAATAATTCATTTAAATACCACTGAAATAGAACCAAATCAATAATTTGCAGAAAGTGTGAGAAATTAGTAATAAATTATATATATGCCATTCATTTGTGATAATCTAATTATATAGTTAACACATCCTTCTCATTGTTTTAATTATGACTATTTAAATTCACTCTATAATTTCAAAATTACATTAAAAACTAAGCTTATATAACAGCAGAGCTTGAAGACAGGTTATATCATTCTGTTTTTCATTATTTTTGATGTCATATAACTCAGTGGGAGGCAGTTATTTCCATTTCAATTACAGAGATTTAAATCAATATTGTTATTTCTATTTGGGATAGTTATCATCACCATATCATCACTTAACTTTTATTAAGCTAAGTTTCAATCCCATATAAATGGCTATCCAGCTGTGAAGACTAAATGTCTGACTATAAAAGTCATCATATCACCATCCACTTATTCCCATTAACATTATATACAATACTCTCTCACACACCATATATATATATATATATATATATATAGTAACCTGTCCACACTGAATCACCATGATAAAATACCAATCAATCCTATATTTAGCTTAGTTCAGATATCAAAATATAAACTAGATAAAAACACTACTTTATGAGACTCAAAAAATTGACTAGAAACATATACTATATAACATATAAGGTAGACTTAAGAAATGGTCACAATACAGCAGTTTCACCATTGAGAAAGCATATAAAATGTACTCCTTAATGGCATAGCTATTGTAAAAATCTTTCAGCCATTATCTTGGTATATTTCTTAGAAAAATCTCCACAATAGACAATGACGAACATAATCTTTCATTGAAAATAATGATTACTTTTCCTTTACTTATCTAATCAATTACATACAAAACAATGAAATCCCATGTATTATAAAATATTTAGTAATAACTATTACTACCTTATGGATATCTCAAAGACAACAATTATTCTTTTATAATAAAATAACAATTATTCCTTATAAGAGAATTGAATAATAAGAGGGATTTTACTAAGATCCAATCATCTTAATAATAACCACACCTACTATTACAAGTACAAAGTACATCATTTTCCTAAAGTCAACACAGCCTTAACAAGCATAATATAAGAAATTAACACTTGCTATTTACTATCTTACTTTCCAACAAATGATTCAATTATATTTGAATATCTCATATTTTCATTAAACAAACATTAATTATAAAATTTAACTATACTTTTACTATCATCACAAACTATAAAAAATAATTAGAACAGTCTTTCCCTTTTTAGACACTTCAGTGAATGACTTAAGCTACATACCCTAGTTTAAATTTCATCTTAACAGAAAATGTAAACTTGCTGACGTACTCCCATAACCATCTCTCTTATAAACTCATATACTATCTTAAATTTATTCTAAGAATGAATTCAAATTAATTTTAAAATAAAAATAATATGGCTACAAAGATATTATTTATTCTAATTAAAATATGATACTCTTAAATAGCACTACTTAAATAATTACAATTTATTTTAATATATAGGGTATATGAGCACAGACGTTCACATGACCCACCACTCTCCACTCTATCTCATAATACTGATACACTTGAACACATATATGTCGAAAAGATAAATAATCAGCAATATGCGTATTTCATATATATATATAGACACAGGTATATAATAAACCTGTGTTTTAGTTAATTTATTTTAATAAATAATTAATTTAACAAGTTCTTCTTCTTTATGATATTCCACATGATTATGTATTTTAATATGACTTTGTGATAAAATAATTCTGAGTAGAAATAAAGCCATTAGTCTAAATTTATATCAAAATATTTGTTTATTTGAATAACAATAACAAATTCTTAAATATGATGTACTATAATTAACTATGAAAACATATAACATTATTAAAATCTTTGTACAATTAATTACATTGATAAAATTAATACTTTAATTACATACATCTTTTCTAAATGTAATCTTTAGATTAAACAAGTATTTTATTATTTAAATATTAACTTTGTTATTTTCGACATATACAATTTCTTTCCTGTTGTAACTTTATGATAATGTTTATAAGTTTTTAATATGGTTTTGATTTTTTTTTAGTTCTTTTCTATTAAATAATGCAATTACCCTTTTTACACCACTTACATAAAATACAATACTAATGTTAAATTTTCATATTTTGTATTCATGCAAAATCTGTTAATAACTATACATAAAACTCAAATTTATATTGTTGTTCCTTGTAATATAAAATCTATAAAATATTAAAATAATTAATTGAACTAAGATTGAACTACTACTTGATGATTCTGTTCATTCTTTATTTTTTTATTTTCATCATTGATCTCATTTTATCTTTCATTATGGTGACATTTAGAAATTATTTAAATATTTTAGTATTTGTTTTGTATTTATTCCAAGTTCATCTAAAATGTTTTCTACCACTTAGACAAGCAATCATAATTTTTCTTAAAATATAACCATCCTTCATTTGGTGCTTACCTTACCTTTCTTTGATATGTAAAAGAATTCCATTGATAAGAAATTAATTTTAATGAATTAACAACAATATATATGAAATGGAGGTCTCCTTTTTCTTTTAAATGAAATGTTCTATCTTAGCAAGTAGTCATTTTTGTCTCAGTGATACTATTTTAACATTCAGGCTTCTACACTAAGCTCTTATGGAAATTATCATCTATATTTTATGGAAATTCTTCTATTCCCTATGTAGTAAAAGTAAAAATATGGGTGTTACATAGATTAACCCCATTATGCTATTTCTATCAGTTCTTTAGGAAGGTTTTTCATCCTATTCTGGAATGATAACTTATCTGACTATAACATATATATATATATATATATATATATATACTACAAGAATAATACTACAATAGCATCTTCCCATCAAGTGTTATCCTACAGATCTAACAATTATGTATTACAAAACAAACTATATATAATTGACAACTCTCAATGTTGTTTTATTACATTAAATTGAGATCAAAATTCTTTAGTCACCTTTATCACTCATACATTTACTCCTTTCATATTACTCTTTAGAATTCCAATATCATAGAGATCTTTTTTTATTACTATGATTCCCATTTCTCGATTCATTATGGTGATGACATTAATTTACTTATTAACTATCTTATACTTAAAAACATCTAATAAATTAATTTAAATTATATTACTTTACAATAAAAACCTAAAGTATTGTTTTACCCCACTTTCTCTTTTTTTCTTTTTTCACGTATTGTTCCCTTATTAAGCCTAACTTTTAAAGTTATTAATTTAAAAATAAACATTAAAATATAACACATATTAATACATCAACTTATTCAATTTAAACTTAACAATTAATATTGCATTGGCATTTATATTTTTAAAAAAATGAAAAAAATATTGTTTATTTTTTCTTCTTCTTTGTGATGCATTCTTATAGATTTCAATGTAATGCTTAACACTTCCTTGCAAGTTATTACTCTGATATTTTATGTTGATTAGTGGTTCCCAAGATCCTGTACCCAACACTTAAAAATAAACAATAACAGAATGAAATCTTTAACAGTTCGATGCTTCTTAGGGTAGTTTTTCATATTTACATGTTTGAATCTTAACTACACATAAGTATCATAAACATTAATGAAAGTTATAGTCAAACAATCAAGACAAACATATAGCTGAATATTGGTCTCCTCATTATGATTTTTTAATTATTCACAGCATTAATCAATAAGTCATTTTCACTTAAATGTTTCTCATCCTTGTGTTTTATATAGAATTTTTTTGTCATATGATAAACATAAATAAGTTCATTGACATTAAATCTCTTGTAATATAATTTTTTATTATTTTTTAGCATACTTAAAATTAATAGCTCTTTTTTGTTGAATTCACATACTTCTAATATTTCCTACTCCAATAAAAAATTGTAATGGCTAAATTGAAGACTCATCCTGAATATACACTTTTTTTAAAAATAATTGATAATAAGCATTCATTATCATATTTGTTTAATTAATATTATTTTTGCTCTCTAAAAGCTATTACAAATGTCTATTCCTAAATATTAATCTTGTAAGGTTAGTTTGAATAATACAAATTACTTTAATTGACAGCAATAACTATTTTCTTTTAACTTTTAATTATACATTATATTAAAGTTCTATAAATTATCTTCATTAATTTATAAAATTTAATGCTTTGTATATTTGTTTAGTTCCTCTTTCTAATCAAGTTATCAACTAAGCTAGTTAATAAAGCAGAGATAAAAATGAAGTATTTTCTTACATGACAGTTTATCCACCTTTTAATTAATTAGAGTGGGATATTTTTTATCCTTCACAATTTTTCCATTTAATAATAATATATCTTTGCAATTTTTTGTCAATAGCATTTTTTCAAAATTGTAAATTGAATTTCCAGATTGTAACTTGTGACGCAGATGAAGAAATTAGTTGAAACTCACTCTACCATTTTTAAACTACTATCTTGTATGTTATATTAATTTTATCACAATTAACTTATTTGTTTAACTATTTACAAAAATAAAATAACTTAAATTTGATAAATTTTTACAAACTTTTTACACAATGGTTTACCTTTTTGTGATTTCCCCCTCCTTTCATGATCATTTGCTTATTTCTATTTATATCCCCAAACAGTATGACATGGAAATCAATTAACTAAATGTCATTGGTCAATAACTTAAAAAATGTTTATCAGTTCTTAAATATTTAACTTGCTGTTTTAAAATTTAAATTGAAATTGATAAAATTTAAACCATTTTTAATTGAAATTTAAAATGTTATTTTTACTCAGTTTCATGAAAATATTTTATCAATAATGTTTAAGTCCTAATATCTTATTATCATTATAATTTTTTTAAAAATATATTACTACTTGATAACAAATAAATCATTTTACCAATATTACTTATCAGAATACAATGCAGAAACTAACCAACTCGTTTTTTAAAAAAGATCACTGTAATTATTATACTTAGATGGAATTACTTCTAATAGTTACTTCTATTTAAATCTAAGCTAGTTATACATGTAAATGAGTTTGCCTTTGTTAAAATCATTTATATTAAAATTACATAAATGATATATAAAATGAAAATAATTACAAATAAAAAAAAGTGCATTTATTGTCCCTACTTAGTTCTCTTTTAAATGTCATATATTAAATTAGTTGTGCAAGTTATATTTTTAAAATTTTGGACTATTATATACATTTTATATACTCAATTAGTACAATGAACCAATTAAAATGCTACAATATATATATAAACCAGTATTTAATCATTCCAATTCATGGGAAACAGCTTTTCATCATCCCTCATATAACAACAATATAAATAAATTATTTATCAGCCTTGAGTGATTTTACATCCTTGTTTCATCCAATAAGAATAATTCATTTACCAAATTGCATGGTTAGATGGATTGACTATGCAATGATTATCTGAAAAATAAATTCCAGTGAATAAGGGGAACCTAAAACAGTTTTTGGGTTTTATTTGACCTGGATTTGAATCTAAGTCATAGGCATGGCAAGAGAATATCACTACACTGCAAGTTTCTTAAATATCATTAAAATAGGCATTAAATATGAGCTATTATTAAAGCTTATAGCATGATTCTACTTATAAATGCTATATCTTAAAGAAAAAGAAGTAGCATATAATGGCAAACTATCTCTAACAATAATTTAGAGTATTATAGGTTTAGTAATAATACCTATTATTTGGAATGATCAATTCGTCTTCAGGATGAGAATTCGCCAAATATGCATACCATTTATAAATTGATAATGTCAAACAATTAGATATGTCTTTTAAAAATAAGTGAATTAGAATACAATCATTCGAATTTTCAAAATATTCATGTAAGTCCTGTAAAATGTTCATTAGTTATAAAATTATTGCTCTATATAAATAATTGCATGGTTTTGCTAATTTATCATTATTTATAATTAAATCAAATGAAATTTAAAAACAAAAATGCGATTCAACTATTTTACTAGAATGCCACCTGATTGATTTTTTGGCCACCCAAAACACTGCAAAAAAATATGTGCTAAATGTTCTGTATACCAAATGCACATTTATTATGATTTATATTTAATTAAAAAATTTGAGACATATGCGCCATGGAGAGCCGGGAATGATTGCTTTGTTACAGAGATTGATGTTCAAAACATAGTATAGCTGAATCTTTCTTCACGTAATGAAAAATAATAAGTTACAAGTCTTCAACTCTAAGCATTACTTTAGTATATATATATATATGTAAACAAATTGGCAGACTGTTGGGTTTTTTTTTAAATTTTGAATGATAATGTAGCAAAGAAAACTAAGTAAAGTCTATTATTATTCATAGACTTCAACAAATATTTTAATTTAAAAATAATATTTTGTTTGCAGTTTTTGCTTAATATATAATTATTAAAAAACTTTCAGTCGAAAAATTTTGATAAAATGGCATACATTTGCAAAATAGTAGTTTACATAATGTTTTTATAAAAATAATTTCTATATATATTGAAATGTTTATTTAAAAATTGCCAGTCTTTTTTTTATTTCTCTGTCTGTGTGTGCATCTCATTTCAATACTAAATAACATTACTTTTTAAGCATTGAAACCATAATAAATTCTTAGACTTAACAATATTTTACATTAATAATGTAATATTTATTCTAGATTCACACAAACACGCATATATATGTATATTCATATATTTTGTATTAGTATATTAATTTTTATAAGATTTTAAATCCAAATTTTATTTATTTATTATTATATACATGTCTAAGGACAGTTTTCTTCACGCTACTACATATCCCTCTGTTACAAACCTGATTACTCAACTAGTTATGGTATCTAATAGATAACCCTTAAGTATAAAGAAGAAAATTGTTTTTGGAAGCATATATTAAAAATAAGATTAAAAAAATCATAATATTTTCTTTCTATTTTTATTATATAATTTATATTATATATATTTTAGTTTCATGTATCCAATATTGATCTGAAGATGGCGCTACCAATTATTATTGGCACTATTCCCTTGAAACATCACCTTTCTGAAATTCATAATCTTAATCCAAATTCTGATGATATAAATAGAGAACATCCATCACAGGAAAGTGAATGTATGAATTTCAACTTTTTTTTTTTTAATAATTAATGTAGATTGTAAACTTTATTCTTTTATATATGTGTATGTGTCAAATAGAGCATGTAATATATGTATGTATGAAAATATAAACATGTATATCTATTGATTTTTTCCTTCGTTTGTAATTCAAATTTGCACAGTTTTGTTCGTCTGCATAACGAAGTGATCATCCTCTTTAGTCTAAATTCCTATAAGCAGTATTTACTCACTCAGAGATATTATAACCTATAATGTATATGTGTATGTTTAAGATAGGAGTTTTACAACATATTAAAGCTTTAAATATCAAAGTTCAATGAAATTTATGATGTAATTCTAAATACAAAATATTATATGAAATATATTTAAATAGGTTGACAAGCAACGACAAACTACTATCGGCTTTGTTTTTCAAACAGAGAATTTTCATATATATATCAGTTTCTTACACTTCATATCTTAATAGTGTTTTTTTTTTTTTAATTCATACTTCTTTTCAAATACCAATAAAATAGCTGAAGTTATTTTATTAATTGTGTTTCTAAAATTAATCAAAGCAAATGGTAAAATTTTTTAAATCAAAATATCTCTCAATTATAGTTTCTTGTCTATATGTGTCTATTAATAATATGCGTTTGTACATATAAAAAAAACTTAAGCTTATACATATACACATTTTCTTATTCGTTTTGACCATGAATCTCAAAGACTCTTAAAAGAATTTCTCGTCGTTTCTCTCTGGCTCTTTCTATATCTTTAATTATCTTTATTTATTTCCTTCAAGTTTTTCCAATAGTGTCCATTAACCTTTCAGACTTGATCATCTCTTTTGTCCTCCGTTCTTTTGATAATACTTTCAAGTGTGACATAATGTAGAATTTAGTGAATTAATATTATTTTTTTAATACTTAGACTAATAATAATATAAATTTAATGTAGAGATATTAGCTTTGTTTAAACTGTAGTGTAACAACAATAGATATATGCAGCACATATATAGCAAATTTTAATGTAAAAGTTTGGCTTAGTTTGCTTAGCTAGATCTTGGCTGTTATGAGTTACAGAATATGACCCCACTCCACCAATACCAGAAAGAATCCCTGGAATTCTCATCCCTACATTCCAGGCATAACCCATCACATCATCAAAGTTATTACTCCCATCCATAAAATAGCTTTGTGCACACCTCCTCTATAACATTTTCTTAATAACTCAAAGGATAGATTGCCAGCAGAACTCTATTCTCAGATCATGACAAAATCAAATGCCAAGACCTCATCAGCCCATCTATTTACTATAGTTAATCTTTCAATCTATCAACTTGTATTGCACAACACATCTATCTCTACAATAAGGCAAATACAAGCAATGAAACCTGTTCAATACTTTTCAAACACTTCACTTTAATTGGTCATGCTTTCATTCCATCCTCTGTCAATATCATTTGCATGGAATGCAATGATGCTAAATGAAAAATTAAGGAAGCATGGCACATTTCTAAAGACAAATGCATCATCAACAAGAAGGAATACTGTGTCCCCTTGTCTAAGAAATGACCTATCCATCTTATATAACATTATATATAAATTATGTGTAAATTAGCATGAACAATATATATAAAATACAAAACCATAAAACAATACAATACTAGATAAAAATCCAAATTTTACCAAAATCTTTATACAACCATGGTTTCATCTACTAAACAAATAGACCTTCTCAAGTGAAAATCAAACTAAAGAAACAACACATATATACAAAACAAACAAAACTTTCCATAATTCATTCCAAAAAACAACTTTCATTTATATCAAAAGATGTCTTCATAAGATTGATAGCCCCAGATTCAAGAAGTTTTATCATTAACGTTTCCTTTACTCTTCTCTTTAATTCATTCTTTTCATAAAAAATAACTGATGCATTGTCAAACAATATTTTATGATCTGTATTCAGTTCATGAATATATAAATCTGAGTTATGATACCTATGTTTAATTCTACTTATATGAACTTTAGTCCTTTCATTAAGACTAAATTTACTCTGATTATATAAATCTTACTACAACTACAAGGAATCTTATAAATAATACCAGGAATAGATTTATTATCAACCGACTATTTTGAACCATTCAGTAAAGAATTCAAATCAGAACCTTTCTTCCATGCAACATTCATTCCTCCTAAGAAATGACTATTCTTATAAACCAAATTATAAATTGACAACTTAAATGGTAAAGACATAAACTCTTTATCCTTACTAACCATAAATCTTTTTTTCTATTAGCGTCATGTCTATAAATATTATTATTAAATACAACATTTCTAATAAATCCATGACTATAACCTAATTTAACATAATCAGCAGCAAATTGATCTTTTTGAATATCAGCATTATAACTAAAGTTTTTAAGCTTCTATTTCTACAACAGAAATTCAATAAAGATATTTTTTTATGCATAAAAGGCTGATAACTATCAGGCCTAATCATATTTTTCAAATTCTTAGGTTTTATAAAATGACTATAAAATAAAACATTATCAACCTTCTCAACACTTAAATCCAAAAATTTTAATTTTAGAAAATCAAAACTACCACCCTCAATAGTAAAATTAATACTAGAATCAAAAGCATTCAATCTATCTAAAAACTCCTCTAATTTTTCTTTCTGAATAACAAACAAACAATCATCAACATACCTAATAAATAATTTTAAAGAAACAGAAAACTGAGAATTTTAGAAATAAAAATTTTGTTGCAGTTGAAAAGATGGTTTAAAAATCAAATGATTATTAGAAAATATAATGAAAAATTTTTTTAAATACTAAACCTTATGATAAATTATCTTTTATGATATCTGAACCATATATGTCATATAGAGCATTGCCTCCCAAATATATTAATTCTAATTCAAATTTTCTAAATAAGGGATAGGTAACACAATTTTGGAATTTTAATGGAAAAATCAAATCTATTAACCTTTTAGTTCAAGTTATTTAAGAAATTAGTTGATACTAATTTTATTTTTTTCTGAGCCACTTTAATATCCTGGTAAAATGAAATAAACACAGAAAAGGTAGTTTTTAAAAAAATAATATTTAGCTTTATTACTGTCTAGCATGCTTTCATTATATTTTTACTATATCATATTCATGGCATGAATATGATATAGTAAAAATATATTGAAAGCATAAAGTTAAATGTTATTTTAAAAAAAACTACATTTTCTGTGTGAATTAAAAAATTACTGAAAATCAAGAAATTCATAGTGGATATTTTCAAAGCAAGGAATATGTTTGATAAGATATTTTGGAATGCAAAATTTCAATTAAAAATTTAGAAATGTATAACTCAATGTTAAAGAGCAATGATCATTTTGAAAAGAAATTAAAAATATAAATTTAGGATCATGAAAAAAATTCAGGATAACTATATAGACCACACAAAAATGTGATATATCAGAAGTGTAATGATCTACCTAATTAAATCAAATAAAAATTATTTTCTTTCTATATGATTAATACATTGTACAGGCTTAAACCTGCATTTATATATGTAATATATGCGGGATTCGAACTCAGACTTTCACACGACCACCACTATTGCTGACCCACCTGATCACACACATGTTGAAAAGATAAATAATCACCAATATACGTATTTCATGCTAAACCAGCAATCATCAGTTGGTCTAGATTATTATCCTCACACATATATATATATAATCAGTACTCAGCTTTATATTAAGATAGCCAATCTTTATACATTAATGGACAGGCTTCAAACTATTCCAACTCACAACTCTTTAGCCTTCCATTTCATTAAAAATCTGATGATGGGACGTTCAAAGCCCTTGTTAGTGTCAAGGTTGTCATCCTATCCATGTTGACATATTAGTCATTCTGACCCCTCATGTACAGGAGAATAATCCATTTATACATGACATATGCGAGGGATGGGCAGACCTTTCTATATGATTGTAAATGGGAAGAATGCAAATCATGGATCAAAGACAACAAATATGAAACTTGGTGATTTAAAAATTGCATCATGTATACAGAATTAAACAAAAGATTACTTATATACATGTAAACATCTTATTACCAGGAATAACAAAAAAAAAAAAAAAACGATTAGCTACCAAGGAGTGGGAAAAATTGAGATAAACTCCAAATAATCAGAAGTCAAACATTATTATAATAAAAAACAACAACATATGACCAAAGAAAGACATGTGAAAAAGATGTATGATTCCATAACGGTTGGCCTAAATCACAATTCTTACATATATCTTTATCGTTGTTCCATATATATATATTAATAGCCAATTACTGCAGTTTAATTGATAAATGTCAAATTTACTGCCCTCACCACTTTGACACAAATCAGTTAATGGAAATATAATAAGATTGTACGTTAATATAGCGTTGCATGTTTACAATGCATTATCTTATAATACACATACCTAAGTATAAAAGTTCTTATCAGTTTAGTTTACTATTTGCTTACTAGCAGCTTTTTTATTTTATTTTATGGTTTATAATAGGCGTGGGCTTTTTGAAAAGCAACGTACTTATCTAAAGTTTACTCTCAGTAATCAACTCATGCCTATGGAATGCTCTAGGGATTCAGAATACAATGCGACTGATCGATTACATGACAATAAAGTAAACAACCGCTAAAGATATAGACAGGTCAATTAAGTAATCTGATGCGTAAATCCCATATTTATTTACATTATATGGGGATTGTATTACAAAGGCTGAGGCTATCATTTGGAGGTCAACTACTTGAATTATTATTAAATCAGTTTACTAGTTCACGTACAGAATAGGTATTCTCCGGTCTGATATTAATATTTGAAAGTATGTCGTGCTGCACTTTATTTATCGAATGCGGTCAAACATGCTTAAATTCGGAAAGAAAGGCTACTGTTAGTGAATAGTGTTGGACCTTTCGTAATACAAGCTGAGGGAATTGAAATATACAGCTTTTATTGGGTGTGAATCACATTGTGACTGTAACCTAAGTGATTGTTATTAAGCAGCGAACTAAATCTTGTATTCTTGCCAACAGGCAGTGAATTTTATTATAAATAGCTTCCATAAATAATTGAAAGTTTTACTTTAATAATCAAGTGTCATGTGATATTGCTCATCATATAGCAAGCAGGAAGCAAGATAATATCTTTTTTTTTTTTTTGTAACCCATATTCTTTCGTATTATGTATTATCATATATGTAATTTTAATAAAATGTGTCTTCAATATTTACAGAAACTTTCAGAGTTTAAACTTTTAAGGCAAAATAATATCGTAAAAAATCACATACACACTTGATACAGATCGTAAAATTATATTTATCTACATATTGTCTATACTAAATTTAATGCAATTAGAAGAGACTTGAACTCATACTTTCAAGCTCTCTACATCTATGCACTCTATCTTATACAACTGATACCCATGACCACATACATGTGATAAAGATAAATGATCTCCAGTAAATGTACTTTCGTGCTCAACCAGCATTCATCAATTGGACCAGATCACCATTTCCCACACATACATACAACCAGTGCTCAGTTTATATTAAGATACAAAGTGTTTAAACTTTAATGGGAAAGCTTCAATCTTTTCCACCTTCTAACTCTTCAGCCATCCACATCATTGAAAATCCAATGATAGAACTCTCAAATCCTTGTTGATATTAATATTATTGTCATGTTGACTTTAAGTCATTTTGACCTCTCACGTATAGGACTTAAATATGTTTATTTAAATACACAGAAAAGAGATGGCAGAATACAGGCTGAATATGTCATATTCAAATATTAGTGTATTGTCTATACTAAATTTAATGAGTGTTCTATCATCGGATTTTTAATGATATGGACGGCTGAAGAGTTAGAGGGTGGAGTAGATTGAAGCCTGTCCATTAAAGTGTGAAGATTTGCTACCTTAATATAAGCTGAGCACTGATTATGCATATGTGTGGCAGATAATCTTGACCAACTGATGAGTCCTGGTTCAGCATGAAATATGTATATTGCAGATCATTTATCTTTTTCATATGCGTGTGTTTAGTGTATCCGTTGTATAAGACAGAATGCATAGCTAGAGGGAGATTGAAAGTCTGAGTTCAAGTCCCTTGTAATTATATGTACATATAGATATTAATACTTATAGATGTTAATTATATCTGTTATACATATCTCGATAAGAATAAATTACCGGTAGTTTTAATTTATAGCATAAAGAAATCGTTTAAGTTATTCTAAGCATTTAATGCGACATATTGAAAGTCATAAAGAGCAACATGCCACTGAGAGCAGATTGCCTATTGCCGAATTATAAATAATTCTATCATTTGCTAAGCATTGTGGGAATGTAAACGTAATTTTTGCTAAGCAGTGTGGGAATTATTGCGCAAAATGTAAACCATTATTATAAACATCAGGACTCCGAGAAATATTTTGATTCCTATTATAAATAGCTATAGATCTGAAGAGTATTGGCATACTTAAAAATTGATATAATCGAATGGTTTTATAGTTCAATAATTCATAAGAAGTTTGAATACCAGAAGTGACAGAACAGGACACAAGGTACAATATGATGATCTTAAACTCCAAAGTCTGTAACTCTATTACTGCACCAAACCACGTAGATCAAAATAAATAAATCGAATAGTTTATTGCTTGGGAGTTCATAAGAAATTTAAATATCGGAAGTAAATAGACCCGACCCATAATTCATGAACTTTGAACTCAATAGTCTGTGATTCAACCACTGCAACAAAACACAGAGTCACATCAGTAAATTAGTTGAAGAGCCCTATAGTATAATGATGGTCTGTCTATATATGAATGCCCATGCGTGCGTGTAGGTGTAATAAAACATACTTTATTACGTATTTAATTTATTTGACATTAAAAAAAATTCTGATTTTAAAAATAAACTTTTTTAACTGGCTTTCAAATTTTTTCTATAATTAGCATAAAATTAGAATATTATTTTTAAAAAATACTGACACTGACGAACTTTCAAAAATGCATTCCTTTTTTCGTATATCAAATAGTAGTCTAAATATACACTAATTTGACTTTGTCTATAGTCTACTGAAAGCAAAGTTACAGTAAACGGCTATTTGCTTCCACTCACTAGATGAAAGAGAATGTATTAAAATCTAGAGGAGAAGGGAAATTTTATGTAATATTAAATAAAGCTAAAGGTGTAAGGATATTTACTTTCCAATATAAATAACGCCAATAAAATCGCAGAAAATTATAAATGTTTTGATTTTCACATTAATTATGATACATGCAATTGTTCTGGAAGTCACATGACATTTGAACTTCTAAATAGAAGGTTGAGGACAATAATTCATTCAAATGGCGAAACTAATTTTTATTATATCTTTACTCGCTGGCAATCGATTCTGAAACCTTTAAACTTTTGAATACACTGTTTTACTACTGAGCTGAATCTTATATTTAGCAAATATAAATAATAGAGAAAGTGGATTAGTAATGCATCTTTACTGGTGATAAAGCAGTTTTGTGCGCGCGTGTCTATTATTAATTGATAAACAGTTTGAAAAATAACATTCTGTTATATAAACATGTGCTCATCATATTAAAGAAATTAGTTTAATGAATCCGTTCGTAGAAAAGCCTTGTATAGTTTAGCGCAGTAATAGAGAGTCAAAATTTGAAACGTGAAATCCTAAGATCGATTCCACTGCTAAATTCTGTCACTTTTAGCGCTCGAGTTTCTTAGTTATTCAATATTTTTTCTATAGATAAGGAAAATAAAATATACTGCAAAATCATATTTAGGTGCAATTATATTTAGATGTAATTTGAAATTTTTGTCAGTTTGAAATAATGTTACATATATATATTTAGAAGAGATGCCAAATAATTAGCTTAATAATTTTTCTCAAAGTGATTGCTTTTGAAAATTTAATACAATTTGCATATGACAAATATATCTCATTATTTTGAAGTGCTGCATGTTAATGATGCATCTGTGTGACGTCAAATGCCCTCTAAAGTTATGATTTTAACTCGTAATTTTGGATTGCTAGAATATAACATTTTAAAGGAATGGCAAACAATAACAAAATGCTACTGATGATGACCAAGTTAGCTTTTATCCTTTGGACAAATAAATTAACAAGCATGTCCAATATTCATTAATGTATTTAATGTATGCTGTGTGTAAATATGCAAAAAAATAGATAATGTAGTAAAAGTATTTGTGCTTTTGTTATTGATATATTATAGGTAAGCTTTTGCATTAAAATATAATTTTATTCTACCTGTGTTGAAATTATTTTATTTGAAAAGAGTTCAACAGAGAATATCATATATAATTTATTGTTCAAGAATGGTCTAAATTAGTTGACCAGTGCAGGCTATGAAAGGTAGATAATATCTTCCTCATGTTTTAAAAAACAATCCTAAAAAAAAGAACACTATTTTTAAAATAGAAGAAACAGCAGAAGAAATTGAAATGAAAGTAAAAAAGAATGTGAATAGAAGGTGTGTTAACAAATATATATAAAAAGAAAATGATGCAAGAATGCAGGGAAGACATTGATTAAAGAAATGAAACACCACATATATAATAGTGGCAACATAAGAACAACTCAATATAATAGGTTCTAAATAGAACTGTTAAACAAAACAGAGAATAGGAAATATAAACATGAGCCAGCCTAACTAAGTCATAAGAAACAAAACAGAAAATATAAAATATAAATATGGGCCAGCATAACTAAGTCATAAATGCAGAAATCAAGTGTCTACAAAGAGATAAATCAATGTTCAAGTATACACCATCAAAAACTAGTCAACCTTCATCCTATTTTTGGGATTTTGCTATAATATGAAGACTTACCATTTTATTAAATATTCTAGTACCTTTGGGCTTCAATGATCCAGTTATTTTAAATGTCCACCAAAAAATTCAATTACTTTTAAACTCAGGAAGTCTGTAATATACTCTCTGCAGTTTATAAAATTAGTATCACTTCTCTATTAAGTATTTCTTACCATTTCCTTAAGACATATAGATTGGTGAATATTTTTACTTTCATCGTATTATCAAAAATATAATACTAATATGGTAGGTATTCCAGTTACTTGGATCAACTTTTTGTACAGTTAAGACAGTCTAAGATAACACACTTCAAAGTGAAAGCATTTACAAATGTCTCACAGAGAAATAGTGAAGAAGTTGACAACTCCAGGCTACTCAATTACTGGATGATGAAAATACTTGTAGCTTTTCTTTCCCACTAATAATGATGAAAATACTTATTTACTGCCCAATAATTAGAGTTAGTTAAGTTAGTTACAACTAGCTATTTGAAAAACAATTCTAACATTACTTATAAATTATCAGCTACCTGATAAAATTATTAGGTTTCCCCAGATTTGAACTTCCATATTATAAGCATATACTAACTTCTTTATATATGTGTGTATGGATACATAAAAGATAGTTTACAAAGCTGTGTATGATATAGTCATACTGGAGCATAATGTCTTCCGATCAATTCATGTTCTGACACTTCCGGTGAATCTGACATTTCCGGTGTTCGAACTTTTTATAAACTTACAACTATAAAACGATTGAATTATTTACAAAATTTTAACACTTATAAAAAAATAAACTTATGCTATCAATAATTAATTAATATAAAAATATTATCTTATTAAATGCGTGATTTGTGTAGAATGCATGTTTGTAACTATATAAATATGATATACAAACATACATTTCACACAAACTACATATTTGCATATTTTCTAGAATATTACTATCAGTTAACAATAAATTTATGTGTGTATATGATTCGTATAAAAGTTTGTTAAATTCGTCACGCGTATTGCTACTACTAATAAAATATTTTTCATTTTATATTTGTTATTATTATTTGTTGCACTTTTTAATTTTGTGTGTGTTATATTTACTTAATTGTATTTTGGTCTGTATAGCATCACCTCTGTTTGGAGAATATGCGTTTGGTGGTAAAAGTATTCGAGAAGAAGATGATGGAGAAATAACGTTTACAAGAGGAATTCAGCGTTTTGCTCCGTTTTATCCAATGTACGATCAAAATTTTGAAATACCTTAAAAAAGAAGACAATTTTAAATATAATTTATGTGATGTAATCTATTTTAAAAAGGTTGCGTTGTAAATAAAAAAAAGGTTACAAATATAAAATTAATATTTTTATAAAATATTATTTACATTATCATTCAAGTTCTTCCATATGACAGAGTAGTGAAGTCTTTATTAAATCCCCCCCCCCCCATGTTATAGCAAAGTATTTATTAATTTAAATGAAAAATATCTATATAAATTATTATGTCAATGCTATACTTTGATTTGCAGAAGATAAAACATAAATGATTCAAGCTATTCAACAATCCGTCATGATTAATATATATACATTATTTATTAAAAGCATCTAGCAGAACCTACAAGGAATCAATTTCTCAATTAAGAGCCACATTAAATTTTTTGATTTACTAAAAACATCTATCAAAACTCAAGGAATCACCTTCACAATTAAAAGCTCACAGACGTAGGAAGCACAATGTGGATTGCTTCCATTGGGAAGATGTACAGAAGATAGAATACATTGGAGAACTACAATTACATATGTCATCGAAGCTCTCTACAGAAGAAATTAAAAGACTATTCCAAAATGGCCAGTAAATAAAATATCAGTTGTGATAACTCAAATATAGTTGTAATTAAGGCAGTGAGCTATATGTAAATTAACTGTCAATAGACCAAAAGTACTGAATGGACCTAGCTGAACTTTAGTTTATTACTCCGTACTGTTCGTTTATTGGTTTTTAGTTCACATAGCATTGGGATTTTTCAGTAGCTTCCGAATTAATCAAATAAATAAAATAATGGACTAACATGTTCTATGTGTGAATATATTTATGTGCAAAATCTTTTCTAGTGACTTATTATTATGGTAATGATGATCTTTTCTGCTTGGAGTACTCATTTATTGCTGACAGCTGTTGGTGATAATGTAGGAATTGGAACATTCTCCTTCCACATCCATGATTAGGAATTCAAATTCAGATGGAGCCTGGAAACTTTTTCAAGTAGTTAAAAGCTTTTCGAGAAATGATTTTTTTTTCTTCAAATAATCAGTAATTCTTGCATTCATCAGGCTTGTCATGTTATGAGGTCAAAATATGAGATCAAATATGGATAAATTAACTTTTACTTTAAATAATTACATATTTAGCTACTCGGGGACTAAACAATTTTTTTAATTATTATTTTATTCATGTTAACAATTTTTTTTATAGATTAGCTATTCAATCATTAGCTAGCAATCGGAGTTCAGTTATTTTTAACTAGGGAATAAAACAAGAAGAAATAATACTTTTTTTTTTACAATTAATTTGCCTTGTAGTATTGTTCCAGTTAAAGTCTTAAACTAAATCCCAAGAGATTGTAAAAGACCTAAAAAGAGATCATATATACGATGATTTGATAAAGTACGTTTGTTGATATAATGTAAAAAAGAGAAGCTATGGTTCAGAAAGATGGATTGAACTTGAAAATATCTTTATCCTGCAGTGGATTGACAACGGTTAAAAATGATGATGATTAAATATAATATTTGTGTTAATAATTTTTATTAGTCATTTATTAGACTAAAGATATTCATGAATATTTATGCTATTTCGTAAATATCAACGCAAAATGAAAAAATATTGGAAATTCATAAACTAATTCAGAAAGCTAACAACAGAGTCCTCTTGCAAGCTAAAACTGAAATAATTTTAATTTTAAATTTCGTAGCAACGAATAATTTATATGGAAGTGAGAAATACGTAGTTCAAATTATGCTTTATTGAGAGAGTGGGAGGGAGTAAATGAAATGTAGCTTTTTTGTAAAATCATAGTTGAATCGCAGTCACATATTGATGGATATTAAAGTTTTGCAAATAAAAACACGTTGATGAGAATGGATTCTATGGAATTTGTAGTAATAAATAAATATTTTATTAGTTGAATTTTTTTTTATTACAGACTGTTATCAATCAATAAAGCTTGCAAAAAATATACCCACATATTAAGCCAGATGTTAAAATTTTATTAGCACAATATTCTCTTTAGAGTTGCAAAGATTCAGAAAAGCTGTGGGATTTCGTTCCAAATTGAAATATGATAGTCCAATAATAAAAATTTTGTATCAAAACTTACTCTGAAAATACCTACAATAATACAGACAATTGAAACAATATTATATCTTCCTAGATTAAATGAATATAGAAAAAAAGAGTAATTTCAAATTTGAGGTTGGTAGCAGAAATTCTAAAAGGGACTCCCTCAGCAACTGATATTTTATTATAGTTTTTAAATAAGGTAAAAAAATTGAAAAGAGACAAATCTTATTTTTATTCAAGAACAATAATTGCAAAAATAAAATAAAAATCGAATTAAATTCAATTTAAATACAAATATTAAACTTAGTAATTAATAATCTGTAGTTTTAAATTGTTTTGTCAAATTGATCGTGTCAATATCATTTTCAATATGTCCAGTTTTATTTCAATCTCTTAATACTTTTTCAATGCTATCAGTGGTATTTGCTTATTCCCTCACTCAAATATTTTATTTTTGATCATCTCTCCATACTTCATTGAATAGTAAGAGGTCGCTGCATTACTCTCCTTTATTAAGTGCCCAAATTTTAGATTTATAAGTAAGAAATAGCAAGTACATCTATTAAGACTTTCCATTTCAAACACATAGATGTATTTCCTTTAGATATTAAGTTATTTCTATCAAAAGTACTCTATCATAGTTAATTCAATGATTAATTTCATTCATTATATTTTCATCTGCACTAATAATTTAAGATATTTTAGTTGTTAATATCTTTTAATTCATAATTACAAATCTTTACTTTCGTTGTTCTTAGAAAGTCCACTGAACATTACTTTAGTCTTTTTAATATTTTTTGACTTATTTTCCTATTTTCATTTGATAAATCTTACATGTCTTGAAGCTCTGAAATATTATTTGTAAAAACAATCATATTTTCTTTAAAATCTATATATGGTTTAAATAATCTTCATTTACTTTTATTTTTTAATTCTCAAATTACTTCTGGTAAATATGTCGTAAAAAGTTTTGGCAATGAAGATTCACCCTGTCATGCATCCTTAATAATATTATTCTTTTGAGTACCATCATGTAATATAATCACAGCTAGTGCATTTTGATAAGTATTTACACATTGATTAAAGTTTCGGACCATCAAGTTATAGACATGGATATAGTTTATATTCTGAAGATTATTTGCCAAAGTGCAACAACAATATGAACCCTTGATAATCATTACCATTGTACATGAATTAGCTATATATATATATAATGATTAGTGCATTTAAAGTTTTAGGATTCTGGTTCAAATCATAAATGGCACTAAGAATTTTTTTTGTTAATTGAACTCTTCTTCCTTGCCAAATCAGAATTCTTAATCTAATCAGTCTTTTACTAACTTATCAATTCATGTAAATTTAATCAATAAAAGTGTCTGCAGATATTCTTAAACTCAAGGCTATGAAAATTAGTTAAGTAAATACTTGTATTAATACTTAATCAGAATATGATTTCATTTTCATGTCTAAAGTTGATAGCATTTTGTCAGAAAGAGAGATGTTAAGAGCCTAATTTACTTTGATCATCTTTGCAATAAAAATAGCTGCAATCAGAGCGATACAATTAATGAAAATGTAACATTAATACTTTTATACAATTTGGATATATATTTTAATTTGCAATTATGTATTATTTTTGTCAAATAACATTTAATTGATCATTATTAATATCCAACATTGACGATATTGTTCGTGATTTCTAAGTTAGGTTCATTCACATTATATTTCTATTTATACATTAATATTTGAAATAATCTTTACAAAATTGATCTAATAGGTGATCATAGATATTTTCATCCATATTAATTCATAATAGGAATAAAACTAGCTTTTATAATTCATATATATTTTGTATAAAATATAAATCCAATTTTTCTTTCAGATTTTAGATTTTTTTTTTTAAAAAAAACAACAATCCATAATATATATACAAGGCTGAGTCCACAGGTAAAGCAATTAGGTACCTGTCTCAGGTGCTGAATTGAAATAGGCACTCAAATAATATTATATTGAATATCAGTGCTGCCTAAAGCCTAAAATGAAATTTATAACATTGACAGCCAAAACCCCAACAACTCAAAATCCTGACAATCTAAAATCTTGATAATTAAAATCTTGACAGATAAAATCCCAATAAGTTAAAATTCCTGAAATATAAAATATCAACAAATCAAAATTTAGGATATCAGTTTCACTGTGAAACTATTTTTATAAAACTTAGCTCTTAATTAACTTTACTAAATAAAAAATTTACTTTCAAAATTTATTTTCAAATAGAAATAATTTATTTTATATGTATTAATAAAATTATGTGTTCCTGTCTTAAAATAATAGATATAAAAGTATTTTATAATCAACTATTTTATTTTACTTTGCATTAAAAAACATTGATTCTTCAATGACTTATATTTAACTTGAAATAATTAATTTCTGGATCCCCCACAGTTATATTTAAGTTAAATATAAAACCCCAATTGTGATTGAAGAAACAATTATTACATTTTTTTAGTGCAAAGTAAATAAAAGCATTCATTATAAAATATTTTTATATCTATTATTTTTTAGTTTTTAACATTAAGATTATAATCAAAGATTTGTTTTTATTTCAGTCTTAATAAAGTCATAAGTATTAAGTTATTTACATTACAGTTTTGTTAAGCATTTTTTTTAAAAATCAATTTTTAAAGACAAAATAAAGTCTTATACTTTTTTTAAAAATCTTTTATAATCAAGATTTATTTATTTCAATTTTAAAAGATCATTAAAATAATTGTAAAGTTTTTTTTAAAAAACAATATATATATATCTCCCTCTCACATTCATTACTGAAAACTTATTGAAGTGATATGAACATATTTTAAATTTGGTATCAAAATATTTAAAATTTCATCTGCCCACTGCTCTGTATTTAAGAAATTAGGCAACCTATTCAAAATATTTTAGTAACATATTGCACTGCTTGTGATTTATATCAAATATACAAAATTTAAAACAAATTATATTGAATATAAATGTATTCAATTTCAATTTTAAAATTTTATTCTAACTTCAATTAAAGCTTTTATTTGAAACAAATCATAAACCATATATATATCCCTTTTTTGCATACATTAGTGAAAAGTTATTGAATTTGACATTTTTAAATTTTATATCAAAATATTTGAAATTTCGTCTCCTCTGCCATGTATTTAAAAAACTAAGTAACCTACCTAAAGTATTTAGGTATTATATGACATTGCCAGTCACTTATATTAAATGTACCAAATTTGAATAAATTGTATAATTATATAAATAAATAAAAAACCAAGTCAGATGTCACATGACCTAATTTAATAAGCTTGTATTTACAGATATTATATATAGAGCTTGCAAAATATGTTCTTAACAAGCTTTGTAGAATATTCCCAACCTCAGATACCAGTTTCTGCTACTGGCATCCTCAGTAAGGTGCTAGAATATTCAAGCATTAGATTAGTTCAGTCCCATATGGCTATTTTTGTTAGATAGCTGGATTGGAAGACATATGGATGTCTGAAAATTTCATATTTTCTACTTAATAGTTATACATTTGGATAAAGTGCTGGGCTTGTCCTGGTATTTTTAATATAATGCTTGAATATCCTAGCACCTCACTGAGGATGCCAGTAGCAGAAACCGGTCTGAGGTTGGGGATATTTTACAAAGCTTGTTAAGAGCTTATTTTGTGAGCTCTACATATAATAATTATATAAATATATTAAACTTCAATTTTAATATTTTATTCTAAATTAAATAAAAGCCTTTAATTGAAACTATTTGACAAACAAACAGATACTAACTTAAATAAAAGAATTTAAAAATACATTGTGTATAATATTATGAAGATAATCCATTAAAATTTAAAAATACATTGTGTATAATATTATGAAGATAATCCAATAAAGATCTATTTGCATGGTCATTTTGTCTTTTAGTTATTATTTTCTTCCATTTTGTCATGGAACCATTAAATGATTATGTACATTAATTTTTGTACTTTTGGGATGGCACAGTTTCACAGTTCTTGTTCATAGTGTTATAAAATCTACAAACTAATATTCTATTTACAGTTATTTCCTGTTTTCCAAATTTCATAAAAATCAAGAATAATAACAAGCAAAAAAATTTTTATTTCTAATAGATGCAAAACAAATTATTTATCTATTGACATTTTCAGGATTTTAGATTTTTGCTATTGAGTATTTAGATGCCAACATTTGCTACTATTACTTTAGTTTGTCAATTTTGAGCTGTTGAGACTTTTGCTGTGAGGGTTATAACTATTAGCATTTGGGGATAAATATATTGAATATATATATAATTAGAAGAACTTGAACTCAGTCTACAGCTATTCAATCCATCTTATACAACTGATATACATGACCATATACATGTGAAAAAAATAAATGAATCTCCAATCTATGTATCTTGTACTGAACTAGCACTCAGTTGGGCCAGATCACCATCTCCACTCTATGAAGGGTCAGAGTCACCATCTCCACTCTATGAAGGGTCAGAGTGATTTAAAATCAACATGGGTATCACAATAATATTGGCATCAACAAGGGGTTTGAGTGTTAAATCCCTGGATTTTTAATGTTATGGATGCCTGAAGAATTGGAAGGTGGAGAAGATTGAAGTTTGTCAATTAAAGTTTCAAGATTTGATATCTTAATATAAACTGAGCACTGATTGTATATGCGTGGGAGATGGTGATCTGGACCAACTGATTAATGCTGGTCAGCACGAAATACATATATTAGAGATTATTTATCTTCATCACATGTATGTGGTCATGTGTATCAGTTGTATTAGATGGAGTGGATAGCTATGGAGAGTTTGAAAGGCTGAGTTCAAGTCCTTCTAATTACATTAAATTTAGTATACATAATATACTGGGTTTCTAAGCAATCATTAAAAACCAGTCAACACTTAGACAATCCCAATATCAATAACAACCAACAATTTCAAACTGTAAGATGTTTGCCTTGACAACAGTTTGAAATAGTTGGTTGTTATTGATTTATTAGTATTGGGGTTGTCTAAGTGTTGAGTGGCATATATTAATAAATTGATAGTTCATTGTTATTAATTTATTAAAAATAAAACTCTGCCTTTATTCTCTATATGTTTAATCATAATTTCAGAATGACTTATGCTATATATTCACTCTTTATTTCCATAAATGGAGAAATTTGTTTACTTCAGTTTGAGTTTTATATATTTTAATAATTATACTTAATTTTTATTTAATACATTTTTATTTATAGTCTTCATTTGTTTGTTCATAATAAGGCTTTTCAGTACTTTTAAAAGCCATAAGGTTTTTCTCAAGCATCAAATTTGATTGATCAAATTCTGTAAATATATTTATATAGAGAATACTTATTTAGATTTATATCTTGGGAGCTGCAAATTTGTAAAATGACTTCTTGGTTCAAATTTCTCATTTATACGTTAATAAATAATGTATGCTGAATTGGTAGATGCAGGTGAACCTTGTAAATATGGCACCACTTCTATTGCATATGTATTACAGTCAGCAAAAAATATTTTCTGGCCAGTAAATAACTGAAATAGAACTAAAGTAAACATAACATTTCATTATCACCATTCTTAATGCTTACCCAAGCTGCTTACACAGAGGCAAATTTTTCTTACAGAAGTGCCACTCAGTGCAAGCCAGAGTAATCAATGAATGCAGGAAGGTTTGTGCATAAAATCCCTATCTAGTGCCCTACTCATCCAATATCCCCACACTAGTTTCTAGCTTATGGTTTTCATAAGTGAGGAACCTTGGATCTGAGAACACTGCATTTAGATCTTAGGATTGAATGCAATCCTCCAGCAGACACTTTTTACCTTATTAGCTAACTATAAAGCTTTGAGACCAAAATGAAGACACAATAATGCTTTCAATTCAAGCTCATTATTTGGTATAATCATATAGATCTGACTTCAGTTCAGCATCCACACATTTTGGTGTCATTGGTTCTTTAATAACCACATTCACCATAATCCTATGGAATAAAGCATAAACAATGGTGATAATGTGATGTTTAGGTTTAATACCAATTCTGCCCAATAGAATTATGGTGACTATGGTTATTAAAAAACCAGACACCAAAAAGTATGGATGTTGAACTGAGTTCAGATCTATACAACAATATTGGCTAATGAGCTTGAATTGAAAACATTATTGTGTTTTCATTTTAGATTTAAAGCTTTATAGTTAGCTAATAAGGTAAAAGGTGAATTTCAGAGAGTTGCACTAGATCCTAAAATTTAAGTACAGTGCTCTCAGATTCAAGGCTTCTCACTGATGAAAGCCATGGATGAGTAGGCATTAGATAGGGATTTTATGCACAAACCTTCCTACATCCATTGATTACTCTGGCTTACATTGAGTGGCACTACTGAATGGAGAGTTTTGCCTCTGTGTAAACATAACATTTATCACATTTATTTACAGTAATAATATAATGTCAACAATTGTAAGTTTCACTACTCATTACTGTTGGCAAGATTACAAATGTACAGTCACTCAGAAACATCCAGTGGGTTGGGAGAATGCTGTGATTCATTCTAATATACCTATCATTTCCAGCCATATTTACTAGTTTGCCTCGGAAAGGACTAATGCTATTTGATGCCAGAAATTTCTGCTCCAAACTCGTGTTGTACTTAAATTCTGCAAATAGTGAGCTCTATTAAAATTAAGGTAATTCCAGACAGATTAATTACTGTTTCAACTTGATTCAGTAAATTTAATATTTCTCTCAAATGGACCTCAGTTTTATAGCCATCCAGCTATCGTACCTTGCTGTAAACAATCGGATTTACCGATCTAGTTATTTAATTGATTGCTTGTATTTCTGACTATTTGTTTACATCATTGTTGCTCCATTGGTTATCTGTACTGCATTCTGAATCTGATCTAGAGAACTCTACAGTTTGGAAAAGTGGATTTTTGAGGGTTAGCTTAAAATAAGTTCCCAATAGCATAAGAAAAAGATGACAATGTGCGAAAATGTTCCCAGAAAGCAATATTACGGAAGTAACAGTTATTATCCAATGACAGGCTAGAATAAAGGCTTGATTTTGCATTTATATATATAAAAAACAACTTTTAATTAAATGGAAGTAATGATTCTTTTGCTGCTACGGATCACATATCACCGCATACTCCTATGTATATAATTATCATACATAATCAAAACTCTTTTTAAAAAATACGTGATTTTTATTTATTAATGGCTCAATAATAATGCAAGGGGAGAAGGGGGGTTCCTTATTATTGGAAGAGAGCCAATAATTTATGCAGGGCTGCCTTCTTCGTTTCTCTTATCGTCTCCTTTTTAGTGGAAAAATCTTGTGACAAATAAAGCATATTAAAATTAGCTTTTACATTAATTATTTTTATAAAGTTTCTGTTTACTTTTTTCTTCCCTTTCGTCTGACACAAGAAAAGGAAATGAAATTATATATATTTCTCAGAGCTTAATTTCTCGAATTTGAAATGCCGGAGCTCTTACGAAAATAATACAGCGACAAAAAATAATTACCGTAGCAAATCAATAATAAGTCAGCTATGCTTATACAAACAAACAAAAATATTTATTACACTGTTTTTACTTTAAACTCGTCTTAAAATACAACAAAAATCATTCATCTCAGATCGGGAAGCACAAGAACTCCTGCATTCAAAAAAACTAACTCGAGTTGAGTTCCCGTTGAAATGTGATCAAATGTTTTTGTTTGTTGATTAACCATACATTGTAGTTTATTCTTGCGAACCCGATGATTGTAATAAAACGCTGAATCCAAATGTAAATTTGTTTTTTTCTTTTCTTATTGTGTGGTAATGTGTTGACAGTCGTACGAAGTGATGAAAATTTTTTCACAGTGAAGAATTTCAAACTGCGAGCAATCTGTCTGTAGAATTAAAAAAAACAACAAAAAAACATGTAAGAGTGTGGAGGGAGATGGGGGCTTCTGTTTATTATTATAATACTTAACTTTAGTCTTTCCTTTTTGTACCCGATTTACTTTCTCCTTAACCTCTTTGACGACTATAATAGTGTGGTAAGTTGGACTTTTTTTTTTTAAGTGCATTTAAAATTTAACCAAATAAATGAAAGATTAATAGATTAATATCTGTGTAAGAAACATTATAAAAAATAAATAACATCTGTTGAATAAATCTCGCAGCTATGTCGCGAGACTTTATTTTCAACTTTTAAAGAGGTGAACCTTAATTGAGTTGTAAAACTAATTATCGTTTTATTAGAAGAAATCAGGAAATCACGTCAATGTACAAATTAGTATGTAGATTATGCTGAGTAAAAATACAAATATCTGTCTCAAATACTTATAAACCGAAGAATATCAGGATGGGTAAACCAGCTTTGTTTATACATTTTGATAATAATGACACCACTTTTGCTCCCGGAGATCTTATTATTGGTAAAGTGGTTTGTGATGTCAATAAAGAACTTGATATTAAAGGTAATTGGTAATTTTTTAATAGCATATAAGTAAGCTTTTAATTTTAATCTTATTTTGAAATTTTATGCACCATTTTTACTTTTAAATTGCTATTTTTAACATTAAAAAAAAAGAATCATAAAACCTTTTAACATCTTTAACTTAAGAAGACTACGTTTAATTAATTAAAGATATGTTGACATACTCTTACTTTTAAATAAATGATATGAGAATGTAATTTTGTGCGTAATTTCATCCATTATGTCTCTTTGTGTTTTAATACTTTAACCAACGTATTTGTGATTGTTAACTTTTATTAATTCATGATAGTTAATTTTTATTTTATTCTTCTAGATGTAATTAGAGGGAATTTTTTTTTTTTTTTTTAAGTGTCATAGCATCGGCCGGGACGCGAACCCGCAACCCGGGCAACTGCCTGCAAGTGCAAGGCAGTCGCGCTGACTTCTCGACCACCAATGCAAGATAAATTAGAGGGGATTTGAATACCGACTTTCAAGCTCCCTTCAACTACCCACTCCATCTTATATAACCGATACACATAACCACATACATGTGAAACAAATAAATTATCTCCAATGTATATATTTCGTACTGAGCCAGCACTCATCGGTTGGTAGATCATCATCTTCCACACACATATATAATCAGGGCTCAATTAATATTAAGATAGCAAATTTTCAAACATTAATGGATATGCTTCAATATTCTCCGCCCTTCAACTCTTCAAATTCTTTTTAATTTCATCTTGTATTCAAATACTTATTCTTCTATAATAAAAAAAAAACTGAAAAAAAAACATTGAACATTAAACGTTTAATTCTTTAACTTTAGTTCTATTTTACTACTATCATCTAATAACTCTTGGTAAAATGTTTTGACTCTTCAAGCTTGAGGTGTTACTTGCATATGATGTGTTTGTTTGTGCAAATAACACCTCAAGCTTAAAGATTGATTTCCTGGAAGAGTTTAATTTAGGTAATCTTGGTAAAGTATTCAATTTAAGTGGATTGAATTCTTATCTTTCTCAAGGCAAGCAACAATTTAAATTTAAGATTAGCAACATTTAGGAGTGTGTGAAAGTTTCTACATATAAGATTTCACATTCTCACTTCCATCTGAGCTATATTTTGCGAAAGCAATCTTTCTGCTGACTGCTTATTTCTATCTCAAACCACTAACCATATTAAAAAGATACAGTTTTAACTGCAATTTCAGGGAGAGGAGAAAAAGACTAGAATTTTTTAAAAGAGCTCAGGTATAACTTTATCATCTACTTTTAAAATATTATGCTGTCTATTGCACATGCCTCAGAACTTCCCAAACTGCCCTGAATGTAAATTGAAATGTGACCCAATAACCTTGTTAATCGGACAACCTTGAAATATTGCATTGTTATATTGATTGCCACTGAAACCAAACACAAAATTAGAAGAAAATTCATTCAACAGAAGTAAATTAAAAATCCGTTACAAGATTTTACCGAAATAAACAGAAGTTTTAAGTTGTTTTTTTTTTAAAAAAAGCATTTATTTATTTAAATTTCTTTGTAAGAAGTAAAAAGTCAAAATTAAAGAAAAAATAATTCCTCTTCCTTCTTTTTTGAGATTTAAGAGAAATAAAAATAGTTATTTAAACCAATATTTTTAAATAGGTTGCAATTATCTAACTTTAGTATATATGTGTATTATTATGTTTTAACATATCAACTCGTTTATTTTTATACGACAAAAAAGTTTAAATTTATTATTAACATTATGTAATATTATAGGTTATGGGACTGAAATGTCACAGTATTAATTTTATAAAAAGAATCATTCATTTAAAATTTATTATAGTTCTATTATTACACCCTTCTATTTTAATTATTTAAATGATTCTGTGTCTCATTTTTCTTTTGCCATCCAATTTTTAAGAACACATTCTAAGTGCTGACAATCCTCTATTTATAGAAATCCAAATTACATAAATTTAATCTTGTGCAAACATTTTCTAAAATATATAAAACACAAAAAATTTAAAAAAATCATGTCCAAATCAACAGATATCAGTTCTTGTGTGTTTCATTCTGTATGGATATCTTTGTGATATATTATAGTGCTTATTTTAATTTGTTAAAAAATAACTTCATAATATACATCATAATTAAAACAGGTAAAACTCTCCATACTGTAGTGCCACTCAGTGCAAGCTAGAGTAATTAATAGATGCCAGAAGGCTTGTGCATAAAATTCCTATCTAGTGCCTACTCGTCCAATATTCCCAGACTAGATTCTGGCGTATGGCCTTCATCATCGAGGAGCCTTGGATCTGAGAGCACTGCATTTAGATCTTAGGATCACCATCTAGCATCCATTTATTACTCTGGCTTGCACTGAGTGGCATATCTGTATGGAGAGTTTTTCCTGTTTTAATAATAGTTATGAACAAGCATAAGAAATAGTGATCATGTGATGTTTGGTGGTTTAACATCATAATTAATGATAAACATACATTTTAAAAGAATTTGATTCAAGTAAACTCAACATGTAAAAAAGTTATGAAATAAATCATTCACATAAGTAGAAACTATGTTTTGCAATTTACTGGATATGATATTATAAAGTCCACTATTGTAAAACCACATCTTTGTTGGATTCAATATGTAAAATGGAGGACTAATACAAGACTTCCTAAAAAAACTATTTTATGGTGAAAATTGAGAATGGTTTTTATGGTAAGTACAGTGTAATTGTTTGTATTGGAAAGATGTGATGAAGAATAGAATATATTGGAGCACTACAATTATGCATGGTACTGAAATATTTCAGAAAAAAAAGATTTCTGCTGAAGAAGTTAAAAGACACCATTGCAAAATATCAAGTAAACAGACAAATGAGCCAGCATGTTTTATATGGCAATTTATTTGTAGTTTACAGATTTGTTATTTAACTTCATAGCAAAATTTATTTTTGGAGTAGTTTTCTTTTTTAATTAGAATGACCATACTCTTTATGAATGGTTGTTTATTTTGTTATTATTAATGGTATTAGCTGATAAAAGTATAAAATTAATTCTATTAAAAGAAAAAAGAAGTAAAAAAGGCTTTAATACATTTATACAAATGTTAAATTATAGTCTAGCTCAGGGGTCGCCAAACTTTTTTGATCATAGACCCCTATATAATTTTTCGAAATCTCCATCGATGCCCAAAAAAGTAATTTTCAGTTAATTAAAATAAAACTATTAGGTACTGTGTTTGTACATTTATTTTATGATTTTAAACATTTATTAAAGTAATTTTACATTGTGTAACAATAGTTTTATGAAAAATATGTGTGATTTGCTTATTAAGAATTGTTTTTCCTTCGACCCCCAATCAACCCCCTGACTCAGATCGACCCCTACTTTTGTTAAATAGACCCCTGGGGGTCTATATAGACCACTTTGGTGACCTCTGGTCTAGCTCTTACTAATAAATTATGCAAGGAAGACTTAAGTATCTAGTAATAAATGATTATGCAATATATAAAAAATTTCTTGCACTTATTCAATTTTGCATATGCTTAAATAAAATCTGATTAAAAAGCATTATATATATATATATATTAAATATTTACAAAATGATCTATTACATTTATCATTGTACAAATTACTATACAAATTTTAATCAAACAAAAATAAAATACTTAGTATTTTTTCTAATAAATCTTTTAATACTTACTTTTAACAATGAATATATATTTAAAATCACAACATAAATAATATAATCTAAAAATAAATGTTACACCACTTTTTTTTATTGACTTATTAATATAATAAAAAAGAAGATTAGACAATTTAATGCTTAATGAAAGATGATTTGAATTGTTATGAGTAAAATCAATGTAGTTTTTCTGATAGAATTTAAAAATCTATGGAAGTCATGTAATGTTAAATTACTGTATTATAGTTTCATCTGAAAATCCAGTTCTTTTATTAAATCATAGATGAATCCTTCAAGTGAATTAGTATTTATAATTTATTTTTTATTGACAAGACAGACTTTTCCTTTTTTCTCCATCCAACAAATAATCATTTAAAGCATTGTTATCTTTTTTCCATCTTCTAGTCTAGACTAAACAGACATTAGTTTTTTTTTCCATATGTCATAGCATCGGCCGGGACGCGAACCCACAATCGTCTGCAACCAACTACTTGCTTGCATGGCGGCTGTGATACCTCTCGGCTAACAACACAAGACAATATTTTTTTGACCAATAATTAATTGCTTTCAAAAAACTCATTAGTGAAACAAATATAAATGACATCTACTAGGAAACTGAGTGAAAACATTTCATTATTCATTAGACTAGAGATTATCCACTTAACGAATAATATTTTTGTAGTGCAATTTTTACTACACCACTCTCACTCAATATAGAGATTGGTTTCTCTCCACTTTTAACACCTTGTGGAGGGATGTAATCATGAATATGTGACCAAAGACACTTGTAAAGCTGTATAGATCCTAAGATGCACATTTTAATGATGAACTAGCATTTATCAGTTGGCCTAGATTACAATCTCTTACACATACCTTTATTGTTGTTCAGTATATATAGATAGTCAATATTACAATTTAATTGATGTGTTAAAAGTGGATAGTAATTGTCCCTACTTTGCAAGAGAATGGTGTAATGGAAATTACACTACAGAAATATTATTTCACCTTTGCATATTCTTAATTTATTTAATGATATTGTGTACTTGTTTTTATAAAAATATATTTTGTCATAATTATTATTGAAGAAATTATGTTATAGATTTTTTAATACATAAAATATGTAATTATATTTCACTATGCTGTCTTCACAGATAACATGTAGCTTTCTACTGTATGATAATTTGAATTATCACTTATAAAGTAGCCTAGATTTTTTAGATTTACTCTTAAATGCTAACATCACATTTATTATAAACAAACAGGTTTAAATATAAATGTATGCATGAAAGTATAACAATGGAATTATCTTGGCAGAAAAAAGTAAATACTTATTTTCAGAAATAAAAAATAAGCAATGCTACATGCCAGTATACATTTTGAAAAAAAATTATAATGGAATATTTTTGACTCTGAATACAATGTTCATTATTTTATTTATTTATTTATTTACAAATGCCTTATCATTAGTGTGATTTTTTTGATTCTTTGATTTTTCCAGAAAAATTCTTTGGGATAAAAAACATGCATATGTCATCATTTTATTTATAAATTCTTCATGTATACATATAATAATGGATACATTTTAAAACGTATATTGAATGAAATATTGAAAAATAACTTTTCTCATGTGAATTTCAGTAATTACCATGCCTTGTTTACTTTATAAATAGCATGGTAATTCGGTTGTTTTAGATCATTATTCTGCCTATTATTTTAACTGATATTAATGTAGACTTTTTTAAAAAAAATATTAAAACTGTGATCTAGTGATTAATGCTTTATTAATTTTTTTAAAAATATCTGAAAAGATCGATATCTTCTGGACAGTCAAAAAACTCTAAAGACTTTTATCCTATTTTTTATTGGAAAAAAGTTCAGCCGCAGAGTTATTGACGGTCTTGCTTCTTGTAATCTAACTTCTACAGCATTTGCAAGATTACATTGAGAAAATTTTCGAAATAAAAAAAATGATTTTATGCTAATTTATTAAATATTTCTAATTATTTTTACATAATTGTTTAGTACAGTAATAGAGCGACAAACTGTAGAGCTAAAATTCCAGTCTTAGTTCAAACTAACATTTCCGGTGATGAACATCACATCACTTCCTGTATACTTAACTATTCAGTTATTTGTGCTAATGAGTAAATAAATATTATTATACATCAAGTCAAGCAATAGGTAAAAAGTACCAAATATTTGGTGATTCAATTATATATTTTTTACTTCATTAAAAAAATAGTATCATCTATCATCACCATTTTCAAGTATTATTGATTGCAGATGAAAGTTTCCCCAGTTTAATCCAGTTTTTACTCTATAGCTTCTTTTCTCCACATCAAATCAATAAAGTTTCTCATTTCATCCATCCATCCCACATGTAATCAATTTCTAGGCCTATACCATCACAAGAGAATGTTTAATTATCGTGATTTGATCAAAATAATAATAATAAAGTATTTCATCAATAAATAAATAAATAAATAAGCAAGATAAATTATTTCGGAAAGAGATCAAAACATGTATATAAATAAAACTGCTTTTTTGCTGAAATGTTAATAAGATAATTGGAAAAGTATAATAAACAATACATTTAAATTTATGCTTTTTTAAAATTAATTTTGAAGCAATATTCTTTAAGAAATTATTTAATTTGGGTTTAATGATTATAGTGTTTTTAACAGTTCATTTTCATTTTTTACCATTAGTAATATTTGTATTTCGGGTGGCAGCAGAGTAAGTAATCGTCGGCATGACAACAAAAAAATATTATTCTAAAGTACTTGGGAAAAGTAATCGATAACTATTACTACATTAAAACTCGTTAACGTTTAATTTATATTAATTCAATTTTGTGGACACCCATTCAACATCACTTTAATACATGTCTTCGCTCCCAAAATCCAAACGAATAAAGAAAAGAAATTGAATACTTTAGTAATCAAGTAATAGGCAGAAATTTGCATGATTAAGTTATTTTTGTATAATCTCATTTGTAACTGAGAGCTGAAATGCAAAAATAAAAAAATATTGCAAATTCATCTTTATTTTATTTATATAATAAAATACATGATTTTTAAATTTTATTTTCAGTTACAATCTAGATATTATTTTCGTAACTACATCAACACTGACTTTGGAGGTTGTGGTAACTTTTAGATATTTGATTATCAAATATCGTACATACATCCTAATGAAACATGAGTTATAACCAAATTGATGTTTTGAATTTCTCAAGTATAAACACATGTAGCTAATCATAATTTTGAATCTCTGCACACAATGTCTGTAACAATATTTAAGAAAAGAGATTAACTGTACTTGTCAGATCTGTTGTGATCTTAACAGGGTTAAAAATATTAATGAAGAAAATGCAGTAGAACATTATGGACTTGATACATATGTTTTTTTCAAATTCAATAACTTTTTTATTGCCAATATATATTTTTACACAGCCAAAGTGATAACTAACTTTCCCTACAGTAGGGCCACCAAGTGCAAGCCTTCATAATCAATGGATATAGGAAGATTTGTGCATAAAATCCCTATTGCCTACTCATCCAATATCCCAAGACTGTTTTTTAGCTTATGGTTTTCATCAGTGAGGAGTCTTGGATATGAGTGCACTGCACCTATATCTCAGGATCTAATGTAACCCTCCAGAAATCACCTTTTATTTGTTTGGCTAACTATAAAGCTAGTAGTCCAAAATGAAAACACCATAATGTTTTGAACCTAAGCTCATTCACTTGTATAGTCATATAAATCTGAACTCAGTTTAGCATCTATACATTTTGGGGTTTTTGGTTTTTCAAAAACTAGTCATCATTATCATATGGGCAGGATAGGTATAAAAACCATCAAAACATCACAGATCACCATTTCATAAGCTTTAAGCTTACACATGCTGATAATAAGAGTGCCAAAGTCTCCATACAGTAGGACACCAAGTGCAAGTCTTCATAATTAATGGATGCAGGAAGATTTGTGCATAAAATCCCTATCTAGTGCCTAGTCATCCCACATCCCAGACTAATTTTTAGTTTGTGGCTTTCATCAGTAAAAAGCCTTGGATTTGAAATAGGAATTTTATGCACAAACCTCCCTGCATCCACTGTTTACAAAGACTTGCACTTGGTGGCACTACTGTATCGAGTTTAAGCAGGGTTAACATATAGTAATGATGCATTATATGTTAGTAAAGAGGTATTAAATTACTTAGAAAAAGTTCAAAGGGAAGTAGGAAGACATGCATTGGATGCAGATGTATGGACAGCAAGAGAGGCAATTCAAAGAGAAATGGGATGGTCAAGTTTTCATATGAGAGATGCAAAAAGTAAAATGAAAATGTTTGATTGATTGCAGTTTATGGATAATTAAAGAATAGCCAAAATAGTATTTAATTGGGTTATGAGTAAAGGGCAGGTAGCAAGATGGGTGAGAAAGGTAATGTGGTATGCAATAGATTTGGATAAAAAATTTATATCAGTATATTTGTACAAAAGGTGGGATGATTGTGTTAAGAGGATTGTTGAGTGTTATCGTAGTAACGAATGGGATAAAAGAATAGATTTATTAATAAAGAATAGGGAGTTAGAGAGATGGAAAAATAGTATGGAGAGTAAAAAGAGTTTAAATATATATAGAAATAAACAGAATATTTGGTGTGAGTTAATGTGATAATAGTAAGGAAAGTAGTTTATTATTTAAGGCTCGAACAGGATCTTTATCTACAAGAGAATATACATGTAAATGGAAAGAAATGGGTGATTTATTTTGTAAATTATGTAAGGAAGGAATAGAAAATATTAGTCATTTGTTAATTGAATGTAAATGTTTGAAAACAGAAAGGATACATATAATAAAGTTATGGAAGAATAAATATGAAAAAAGTGATTATACAGAAAGTGAATTATTGGTTTTTATGCTGGGTTTGGGAAAAGATAAAGGGGATTTAGATGTAAAGGTTATAGAGTTGACAAAGATTATGTTGTGGAAATAGGATGGAGCAGAATATGGGAAAATTTAGAGTGAGGAATGGAAAATAAATTGGCTAACAGGTTTATCTGGGCATAATTGCTGAGATATTCTTGATTTCATTTAAGGAGAAGCCACAATACATCACATCACATATGAAATGGTGATGATGTGATTTTGTTTGGTGTTTTTATACCTATCCTGCCTGTAAGATAATGGTGACTGGTTTTAACCAAAGACACCAAAATGTACAGATGCTGAACTGAGTTCAGATCCATATTACTATACAAGTGAATGAGCTTGGGTTGGAAACATTATGGTGTTTTCATCTTGGGTTCCCAGCTTTATACCAAATAAGTAAAAGGTGGCTGCTGGAGGGTTGCATTAGATTCTGAGATCTAGGTCAGTTCTCTAAAATCCAAGGCTCTTCACTGAGATAAAACTAATCTTGGGGTATTGGATGAATAGGCACTGGACAGAGATTTTATGCATAAACCTTCCTGCATCTATTGATTATGAAGGTTTACACTTGGTAGCATTACTGTATGGAGAGTTTGGGACTCTTATTAACAGCATGTGTAATTATATGAAATGGTGATCATATGATGTTTTGATGAAACTATATATATATATATATATGGATATCTCTTGATGAAATTCACATGAATAAAAGCATATTATGAAACATATCACAAATTATTTATGTATAAAATTCAAGTGAAACTAGAAAAAAAAACCTATAAACTTCACCAACATCCTAAATGTAATATAGAAAACTCATCTATGCTTTTAGTAAACAATTGAAAACAGTTTTTTTTCATATATCAAATGCGTTGACTAGTCCACCAATGCTTGACTAATTGAAAACAGTTTTGCATGTAATTAATAGTGAAACAGATAAATTCTAGATGAAAATAAGAAAGGATAATTAAAGATAAATCTGAAAAGAAATGAGGAAGATGAAACCATCTGATATATCAAAATGAAAGTCAAAAGATATGATAGCAACTGCAATAAAAAATGAGAAGTCAAAATTAAAAAAGTAAAGAGATTTTAAGAAAAATAAATAGAAAATTCAAAATGGCTTTCGCAAAAGAAAAATTGGAATAATATAACAGTATTTGCAAAGTTACTGAAATTGTAAACAAATTTATAAAAAAAAAAATGACAAAATTCTTATCTAATTGCACTTTATTAGACTAGCGAATGACATATTTTTTTTATTACTTCTTTCTGGAGTTGGAGCTGTTGTGATGAATGAATTGATGGATGTCTACGCATATATACAAATATATTAATATATAAATAAATGAATGGATAGAAAAAGGAATGAAGGGATATTAAATGGATGGATAGACAAATATTCTACTTATCTATCAGATAGATAGTTGGATACTTAGGTAGATGAATCAGTTGATACATAGAAAGATAGGGAGGTAAATAGATAATAACTAGATAGATAAATACATAGATACTGAGTCAATGGATATATAGTAAGATAAAGAGATAGATAGGTTGGCAGGCAGGTAAGTAAATAGAAAGATAAACATAATCACTGAAACCAATAGATTTTTTTTTAAAAAAACAACAAAATAAAATTGATATTAAACATTATAGCATAACTATGTACTGTATGTAGCAGTGTGGAAAAAATAGTTTCCATGCATATAAGACATTCTATTACATTCTTGATTTTTAACTAGTCTGTCAGTATTTCTCAGATTATTCAGAATATCATGTGATTTCTAACACCAGATAAAAATGACTAAAGTAATTATAACAATAACAGTATATTTTATGGCTAACCAATTTGAATGTGAACTTTTAAATTTTCAGTTTTGAATGGGAATTCTCTGATATCTGAAAATTTTTTTAATATTTGTTTTTTCAGATCATGGGCACTGCAGGCCAATACATTATTTATATTATAGAATAAGATGTTTCTGAAATTTAATAACAAAAAAGGAAATATTGGATGAATGAACACTTATCTGTGTACATAGATAAGGGATATGTATAGAAATAATTATTATGGCATTTACATTGGAATTATTATTATATATTCTGAGTGCTACTTCTTTAATAGCTATTGTTGGTTTACATGATTGTAAAATTAATAGAATTTATATTAATGAGTATTATCATTTAGAAATAGTGATTGGCTAGTTAGACTGAGGTTTGCTAAATTACTGCTAATTGTAAGGTTTTACTTCTTCAAAATATCAATATCAATCTATTCCCATATAAGAATTTGAAGACCAGAGAAAAGTGAATTCATTTCTATCTAACTAATGTCATTTGCACATTTATTGATTAGAAATTCTACTTATAAATTATTATTATGGTGGTGTGTTTAAAGATTATTACTTCATAAATTATATATATATATGTAATATACAAATCAATATATATATATATCAAAATACAGTACAATTTATATAAATTATATTCTTTTAGAAGTACTTTCGACTATACACTTTGTAGTCTTTATCAACTATATAACATTGAATAATCAAAATGAGACAACCTTTAACAATACCCATAGTTCAATTCAGATAACAGAATTGTGGGAAATCTGAATTGAACTATGGGTATTGTTAAAGGTTGTCTTGTTTTGATTATTCAATGTTATATAGTTGATAAAGACTACAAAGTGTATAGTCGAAAGTACTTCTAAAAGAATATAATTTATATAAATTGTACTGTATTTTGATATATATATATATATTGATTTGTATATTACATATATTGTGAAACCAATACAGATATCAAACTTTATTTATTATATATATATCATTATTATTTTCAATCACTATTAATCCACTGTTGGATGAAGATCTCATCAAGTTCCATCTCCAATCTCTAGCCTCTCTTCTCCACATCACTCCAGCATGCTTCCTTATTTCATTCATCCATCTCACATGTGGTCTATTTCTAGATTTTTTACAGTCTCTTGGAATCCAGTTTAAAATTTTAACTGTCCATTTATTATCATTTTTAGCAATATGTCCACTCAAGTCCACTTCAATTTCTTAATTTTTTCAATGATATCAGCAACATCTGTTTGTTCTCTCACCAATGTATTTCATTTTAGATCTCTTCTTGTTAATGCACTTTTTCATATTTTTTGAGTGGTCTGATGTCTCTCTATTGCTTTTCTGTTAAGTGTGCAAGTCTTATATCCATAAGTAAAAACCGATAAAACACATTTATTAAAAACTTTTTTTTCCCAAATAATTAGGCATATTTCCTTTTAAGTTATTTCTACCAAAAGCACTCTAAACAAGTTTAATTCTATAATTAATTTCACCCATTACATTTTCATATATAATAATAATCTGATAAAGGTATTTGTAATTGATCTTTATATTCTTCTTTGACAAAGTTTATTGAACATTATGATTCTGGTGTGCAACACCGAAAGCATGCTTAACTGTATCTAAAAAATAAATAAAAACTTTTTCAGTTGTTCGACATTAAAAAACAGTTTGCTAATTTATTACTGTAGTTTTTTTCACGTTTATCTCTAATCCTATTTTCTTACTTTCACCTGATAATTCTTGCAACATTTTCTGGAGTTAACAAAGCATTATTTGCAAAAACAGTTACATCATCTGCAAAATGTAGATAATCTCTATTTACTTCTATTTCCTTAGCTTCCCATTTTAATCCACAAAATATTTCTTGCAAAACTGCTATTAAAAGTTTTGGAAATATGAAGCCACCATGTCATACAGCCTTCTTAATGTTAATCTTTTTAATATCATTATGAATTCTAATTGTTGCTGTTACATTTTTATAAATATTCTTCAGAATATGATATTAGAATGGGTCTATGTTTCAATCACTGAAGAAATACTTATAGAATCAAATGCATTTTCATAATCTACAAATCCAAAGCATAATGACGATTCATACTCATTGTTTCTTTCTATAACTTCTCTCAATACTTGGATGTGATCCACTGTTCTAAAAACACTTTTAAATTCAGCTTGTTCTTTTGGTTGGTTTAAATCCAAAGATTACTGTAAACAAGTTGTAATTATTTTAGTAAAAAAAAATGTATACAACTTATAAAAGATTGATAGGACTGTAATTTTTAATATCTTCTTTATCACCTTTTTAAATATTAAATTACAATTTATTGTGAAGATGCCAAGCTTATTACACATATAATTATGACATAATCTTTTCAGTTAAATACCTTAATGGTCGTACTTTATCATTTTAGGCTAGTAATTATATCAGTCCTAGCTCAGATATACATTTTAAGCTTAATTTGAAGCGAATGGTGTCATAGATGTGTGTACAGAAAATGTAGTTTTTACTATTCTTTTCATTTGTTAACTGCCAATATTTCTTTGTAAATATTTAAATCACATCATTGCAGCCAATGCATAAATAAACAATAGAATATTAACAATTTATTGTCAAGGCAACATTCAGTTTCTTAGATAATAAATAGGTTTCATTATCTTAAAAAACAAATGTTGCCTTGACAACAGACTGGTGGTATTCTATTGGTTTATTTAAGCATTAACTGTAGGGATGTGATTTACATATGATAACTAGTTAGCTGTTGGCACTTATAGTTTAATATATATAAAGAGAAAAAAATTAATAAATATATGGAGAAAAAAAAATGAAAACTTCAAAATAATCATAAAAGATATAAACATAATTAATTTCTGAAATTTTCTTGAATCTTGAGCGTTTTTTTTTTTTAAAGGCAGATCAATTAATAAAAGAAAGCTACGTGATGTATTTGTGGTAAAATGTAATTTAGAGATTGAGTTTGAAATGCAATTCAGGGATTTTTAGCTCATGAATCCATTACTTTACTACTGCACAAAACCACAAAGAGCATTTCACTTATCTATTGAATATCAGTTATTTAATAAATGAGTAAAGTTTGAGCATTCGAGAAATAAATTGAGCTTTTACCAATTTTTTAAAATTAATCAAATAGATTTTACCATTCATGTAACAAAGCAATTATAATTTAAACAGTATATGAAATATGGCTCATTTAAATTTGAACATATAGATACACACATAAACAGATTGGATAAAGTAAAAAAAAAAACTGAAAAAAAAAATATAAAACATATTCTTATAGTAGAAACTGTACTATTTGATATTTTTTTAGCATCACAAATCTATATATTTAGATTAACTTGTTAACACTTATCGGGTGTCATCATTTTGACAGCTGTTTAAAACATGTTTGTTTGTTCTTTGCTGTTCCGCTTTTATTTATTTAAAAATAATTGGCAAAATTACCAATTTAAAATAATAAAAAGTGTGCTTGTTGAATTATACATGAAGTTGTGCAAAAATATGTTGAATCTATTACTTTTATTTTTAATAATGGAATTATCTTATAAATTTCTAATTATTTCCAATATCTTTTCAAATAAAGCATTTACTTATTTTACTTTTTGTTTCCTCTTAACACATAAAAATTTAAGTTTATGTGTTAAATGTCTTAAATTCAATGTTCATTAATTAAAAGATCTCTGGCTCAATTCCCATGCCAGTACTGTCGCTGGTCAGGCCAATGACACCTGAAGAAAAAAAGGACAATAACACCACTTAAAAACACTATGTTATATATTAATTTGTGTGCTGTTATTAACAGTTGAAAAGCTTAAATAAAGTTTGAAATTGTCCAAAAACACTTCAATGAGAGAAGGAAAAGAAGCAACAGATTGTAGGCAAAAAGAAAATCTAGATGTTGCTATATATAATAGTCTGTTAAGTATTTACAATAGTATAGATGTTACATTAAGGGGAGAAATAAAATATTGCTGAAAAAAGTTTATTTGCATTAAGTTATATAATATTTGCTGGGTAGACTTTGATGGGAGGATTATTGATTTAGATATATACATTTATCAATTAAGTTCTCTGCTTAGAAACAGATAGAGTAAATTATTATGAATAATTAAGTTATAACAATTGATCATTATTGGTAGTAATTTGTCACCCAAAATAAAGCAATCATAAAGTGCTCATATAAATCCATATTGTATAAACAAACAGAATGTCATTTTTAGAACTGTCAGAAGCCTCATTGACTTAAGACACTTAATAATAATGTTGTTATGAAATCAATAACTTTGAATACACTATTTTGAATAATAATCAGACAATAAATAATCCAATGGTTTTTATTGCTTAGTTTAAGCATTGGAAGTGTGAACTGGAATTGAAAATTGTGTGCTTCTGATTCTAACATACTACCGTGGCACTTTTAAAATATTAACAACTTTAGTAACAATTGCATTACTTATAAGATCTTTCCTAAAATTAAAACCAATTATGAATCATTTGTAATTTAACCTTTTAAAAAATAATGTTATCTAAAATGAAAAAAACATTTATTGAATTGTTGATCACATGGGAGATCATGTGATATTTAAGCATTAGAAATAACACACTGCCTTTCAATCAAGATACATTTAATTCTCATGTCCAAACATCAAATACTCTCCCAAGCAACTAACCACTGAATTATTTTATATTAATTACTGATCAAATCAACTTCTCACCTTCTTAGTTATTGTTGATTTCCTTTTACAAATTGCTATATTTTTATAAATAATTCATTAAAAAATTTATTTTTATTTATATTACTCTTTATGTTTAATAGGTAATAAACATTTCAATGGAAGAGGATTATATTTTTGAGTTTCAATTTTTTTTCATGCCGGAGATTCTGCATATGAGAGGCAATCTTGTAAATTTTAGTATAAATATATTAAAAGGATTTTAAAAATAAACAATAAAGTATATATCTATTTTATTATTACTAATCTTGAACAAATTTGGGAAAAAATTTTTAGCAAAGAATTACAAAAGGATTCTGTAAAATAAATAAATAATCAAATGGGTTTATTTCTCAAGAGTGCATAAGCAGTTTGAGGACAAGAAATACCAGCATTAGAATCAATCTGAGGACCTTACGCTCTAGAGTCAGATACTCTACTACTGCTCTAAACCATGTAGACTGTAAAATGGATCATTATCAAGCAATACTCAAGGGAAAGTCAAAGATGAAAATTATGTTTTGTTTAGCTGATTATTAAAAAGAAAGACTTTGGAGCATTCAGTTTTATATATCATAACTATTACAGATATAAATCTTAGATTTATATGATATATGGGCCATTAAAATTTATGATGATGCATTGAAATTGAGTCATTTCACTAAATGAATAAATGATATTATGATGATAAGCATTAGCATGTTATCCCTACTGGTCAAATATTATTGCTTGACTGTAGTACTCTATTGTAAACAAAACAAATTATTGAAGACTTTATTAATTCATAAGAAATATGAGTGGTGGAAGTACCAGAACTGGAATTGATCTCAAGACTTTAGATCTAAAATACCACTGTACTAAACAATAGAGGGCAGCAGTCTACTATTAGTTATTTTATTTGCTTTCTAATATAAAAAAAGTCCTATAGCAAATGCAAGTTTAGTAGTTCAAATATTATGATTAAGCAATTAAAGCTTTGTTTGAGATTAGTAGTAATTTATTATTGAGGTCCTCATATATGTATGCATGTGTGTGATTCTGAGTATGGTAATAAACATGGCAACTAACATATAAATATGTTTACAATGACAAGTGTTTAAAAAAGTACTATTACATTAACAGTGATCCACTATTCTACTATATTTTGATGCAATAATAGAGTGGTAGATTACACTGTAAGGTCCAAGGATCAATTATTTCTGACATTCGAACTTGTTAAAAATTCCCAAATAATAAAAACATCTGATTATTATCATAATAGTATTGATTTTAGAATTCTACTTCTACCATACACATACATATATATATAGAACATCACTAAAATCAGCCAACATTTAGACAATCCCAATATCATTAACAATCAATAATCTCAATCTGTTGTCAAGGCAACCTCCTTTTAATAATAAAGGTGGAATCTCTATGTATAGATAGATAAATGGGGCCTTGTATCAAAATATGTTCTTAAAAGATAACTGAAACATACAGGCTTATTATATACCTGTGTCTATATATGTAATATATAGGGTATATGAGCACAGACTTTCACATAACCCACCACTCTCCACAATATCTCATAACACTGATATACTTGAACACTTATATGTTGAAAAGTTAAATAACCACCAACATACGTATTTCATGCTAAACCAGCAATCATCAGTTGGTCCAGATTATCATCTCTACACATATATGCTATAAGTGCTCATATATATATTAAGATAGCCAATGCTCATACTTTAATGGACAGGCTTCAATCTAATCCACACTCCAACTCTTCAACCATCCATCCAATTAAAAGTCTGATGTTGGAACGCTCAAAGGCCACCCTGAGGCCAAGATTCTTGTTACACCCGATCTCGGCCTCAGGATGGCCTTTGAGGGTTCCATCATCAGATTTTCAATTGTATGGAAGGTTGAAGAGTTGGAGTGTGGAGTAGATTGAAGCCTGTCTATTAAAGCATGAGCATTGGCTATCTTAATATATATCTGAGCACTTATAGCATATATGTGTAGAGATGGTAATCTGGACCAACTAATGATTGCTGGTTTAGCATGAAATACGTGTATTGGTGGTTATTTATCTTTTCTACATATATATATATGTGTTCAAGTGTATCAGTGTTATGAGATAGTGTGGAGAGTGGTGGGTTGTGTGAAAGTCTGTGCTCATATACCCTATGTTCTTAAAAGATGTAATTTTAAAATTTCTTATTAATAAAATTGTAATTAAATTAATTTATTTAAAAAGATAATAAATAGTATTCTTGAATTTATATTGTAGTTGGAAAAAAATTGCTTGCAAACAGATATAATCTAATCGTCAAATAACTTTAAAAAATATTAACTTTACTTGACAAGTATGAGATCTAAAATCTATAAATAGTACGTTTGTTATATACATTAATGCGAAATAAAAACTGATGCTAATTGAAAAAAAATGAAAAGAAATTAAAGTATTAAATTTATTAAATAATGTTGTTTATTTTGCTAACGATTAATAAAAGCGACAGATTTAAAAATAACCCAAACTTATTTTAATTCTAGTCGGGGTTATTCTAAGAATACGTCCATCTACTTTTTAAATATAGTAAAATTATTATATTTATATCTCTCCTGCTAACAAAAACTTAAATCTATGTTTGTAATGTATATTAAAAGAACTTTAAAGTGAATGGTCCGCGCTTCTAAATTACCATGTTCCGATCTCGAATTTACGCTGTGTGAAACTTAAATGGGGGGGGGGGGGTTTATAAGTTAATGATTCTTCTAAGCCAATCTAGATAGTTATTCAATTATTGTTTGGTCTAATGATATTTAAATATTTTTATCTAAAGAGTAAAACAATGGAAAACTAAATTCATTGGCTCATTTTTTACTATTCTTCTTTGGGGAGCGTATATCACAATTATTTTTAACATGTTTTTGATGAATAATTTATTTGCATTTAAAATTGCATATTATTTTTTAACTTTTGAATAAATGTTTAATTAAATTGATTGTACAAAATTAGAAATCCATAGTCCTCTTAATTCAACATCTTCAAATTTTATATGCAGAGATCTCAAACCCACCTATATTATTTTATACCTAATAAACAAATTAGTGGTATTGTAATAATACAATCAATTGACACGCGTCAGTTTGCTATATACACATGAGACAAAAGCAGCTATTTTTATAGCCTACTGCAGAGCGATGTTTCCCCCATGTCTTTTTATACAAAAGCAGTGAAGGAGAAAGTATTCACTAGGATTATCAATTTCCTGGTTTTGAGAACTGGAGTATTTTTTCATTCTTGTTTTATCTTCTAGCTAAACATATCTAGACAGCCATGTACTGATCAGTAAAAGTTATCACATGAAAGTAAGAAAGTAGGACTAAAGGTAAAGTTAAAAAGAAAGTAATGTTTAATGGATTGTCTCAAAAGTTGAAAATAAAGATTGATAATGATGAGGATTTGATTTATATTATAGATGGAAATATAATGGATGAAATTAATCATAGAATTAAACTTGGTTGGAGTGCTATACCTATGAGTTTGAAATAGGTTTTTAATAAATATGTGTTACCAGTTCTTACTTACAAATCTGAGACTTGGGCATTTAACAGAAGAGCAATATAGAGACTTCCACAGCAAATGATTGAAAATGAAATACATGGCTAAGAGAACAAACGGGTATTATTGACATTCTTGAAAGAATTAAGATACTTAAATGGAGTTGGGCTGGACATATTTCTAAAACAGATGATAATAGATGGATGGTTGAGATCTTGAACTGGATTTCAAGAGATTGTAAAAGACCTAGAAAGAGGTCACATGTGAGGTGGGTGGATGAAAAGACTAGATAACGAAGAAGATGGATTGATCTTGGAGATTGATTCTGCAGTGGATTGATAATGGTTGAAAATGATGATGATGATGAGATGGTTATCTGGTTTGACTATATTATATTGTGTATATACTTTGAGAAGAGGATGGATTTGAAGAGAAAACTTACATTAACATATTCAAATAGAAGTATAGACTTGAGCTATAAAATACCTAAAAAATAATAATCCTAATAAAGTATTTAATAAATTCAACATCAATTAATGGAGTGCAAAATACAAAACTAAAAAAAAACAAAGTTATTAAGAAAGATAATATCAGTTGATAGTTTTAACTTGTAGCAATATTCCAAAAAATTTAAGCCAAAAGCCCTGAGTGAGACAATAATAATGAAAACAGGTATAAAATGGCTTTAAAAAAGATAGTAATTCAAAAGAATTTTTATTTAATCAGACAAGACAGTTTATGCATGAAAAAAGAATATAAACATCTAAATTTATCTAGTTAAAAGAATTAATTAATTAATTATCTAATGCTGTGTTTTATTTGTAATAATCATAAGGGAGTGCTGTGTGTTAGAGTTTCAAAAAAAAGGGGGGAAGAAAATAATAGTTATGGGGGATATAAATGGGCATATTGAAGAAATTGATGAAGTAGATAACAAGAATGAACAGCTTTTGAAGAATTTTTGTCAGAGTGAATTTGAACATTGGAAATTTGTCAAACATTTATGAGGGACAATATACATGGTCTAGAAATAATATATTTCATACAATAAATTATATATTAGTAGAGAAAAAGGAAATGAATAAAGTAAGGAAAATTAAAGTGCTTAATAATGAAGAGAGAGTATTTAACAGTGATCATAAGTTCTTTATAATAGAAATGGTTAGTAGTGTGATGGAAAACTAATAAAAGTAGAAAGGGTAATGAAAGATGTGGATGAAGAATGAATGATAAGAATAAGTTAGAAGAATATAAAATAAAAGTAGAAGCAATCATGGAAGAGTTTATTAGGAATGAATATAAGGACTGGTGTGGTGGTGTAGAAAAAGTGGCAAATAGGATTTTAGGTGAGAATATTCAGAAGAATAAAAGGAATAGAAAAGGGAGAGTTAGTAAAAATGTAAAAGAGAGGGGGAAAGTATGCAGACAATGTAAAGATGTTAATGTTAAATAGGAAAAGTATTTATAAAAAAGGAGTTGGATAAAATAGATAATTATATAGAGAGAATGAAATTAAATAATAAATTGTTAAAGGATATTAATAAAAGTGGAAGAGATGAGAATAAAATTTTTATAACATATATTAAAAGAAGGAATGTAGGGGAGAGAGAAGTAGTATTACTAGATGATGAGGGTATAGAGTGTAGCTCTAGAGAAGAATTAGAGACAAGCTTAAATAAGTATGTAAGGGATATAAAAAAGTTGTTAGATGTGAAGTACAGAGTGATAACAAATATGAAAGCATATAGTAATGGGAATGTTAGGTTTACAGAAAATGAATTGAATGAGGCAGAGAAAAAATTGAAAAGTGGTAAAGCAAGAGGTTTACATAAATCAGCAACAGATATGGTGATGAATTTAGAAAATAAGGCAAAATTAAACCTATTATCATGTTTTAATAAGGTGACACAGATGAGAGAATTTCTAGATAGCTGGAATAATACAAGAGTAAAGTTACTATTAAAAGGGAAGGGCAAGAATCATAGAAAGTTAATTATAGATCAATAGCAGTAAAGTCAGTGTTATATAAAGTTTTCACATATATAGTGGCTGGAAAAGTTGTAAAGTGGATGGAAGAAAATAATATAGTGAGAGAAAAGCAAGGAGGTTTTCAATCAGATAGTTGTATAGAAGATAGTTTATTTGTAGTTCCACAAATTATAGATATGAGTAGGAGGAATACAGGTAGACAATTATATATGGTTTTTATAGTGTAATGATCTGGAGAAGTTGAAACTTATGTAAACTTTACTACAGGGCGCCATCTAGACATTTGAACCTAGAAAAATTTATAAAGTAGGCAGATACGTAAGTCAAAAAAAAATATTTTTTTTTTTATGCATCCGGTCGTTAGCCCATGTCACTAGCTCAGTGGAATAGCAGAGATTTAATACTATAATACCTTATCTAATTATATTTCAATATTAAAAAAATAAATAAAATAAGCCACTGCCAGTAATTAGCATACGAACATTTATTTATGCACATGTATAAGATTGAAAATTGTTTTAGTATCAGTTTACATTTTAACATCTAACATTATTTTTAACTTTGATTTTAGATTTTAATTTACATTTTAATTTCTACTATATTATAAGTTTACATTTTAATTAAGTTTGCACAGATGGGATTATAAAAGCTTGTTTTAATATGTTGCTATAGATCGGTTACATAGGTTTCAACGGTCAAAAACATTTCAAAATAAACATAAACGATCATAATACAAAATTAATGATACTGTCAATTGCAAAGGGAAATATAAGTGTTCATCATAAGACACTGCAGAGACACAATAATTTAAAAGACATCCGAATAAATACATTTTAGATACTCCCCTTAAGATATCATTATTTATCGAATGTCTATATATTTTGATCAAATATGAAAACCCGAAACATAATTCACTGTTAACCAATCCATGCAAGCGTCTATAAACAACTTAAATTTAATGCATTTTTATTTAGTGTCGAGTATGAACAGACGACATAGATTTGCTTTTGAAAATAAACATTCTATCCCTATTTAACCTTAGGCTAAAATTTGTAGTCAAATGGCATCAATTCATCTGATATATCGATGTATCCAATGTAATACGGAACTTGGCGGCACCAAAAAGATTAAGAGGAGACATTGCCTCTCGTCAGATAGGAATATTACATCTATCTAACGAGAAGAACAATAATAAAAAAAAACTCCATAGAAAGGAACTGCGTTCTCCGTCTTATAATTCCTTCCATAGGCAAACGGGTGAGTGCGGCGTATATATAAACGATTCTGCCAGTAGCGAATCTCCAACTACATCTACTAACTACATCAATATATCCCATCCATTGACCCAATTCAACTATGAAACAAATAATCTAAGATTACCCTCCCTTAACATAACTTAACAAATCCATACAGCCATTCACGCCTGACTTAAGTTTAACATTTTTATAATTTAATTTATCGCACAACAAAAATCATAAATAAACTTAAAGAACAAAAAATAAATAAATGGAAATGATTTTGCAAAATAAATACATTAAATAAAATTATAACTAATTAATAAATAACGTTAGTCAGATAGGATAATATTGCAATCATTTAAATATGGAAAGTTTTAATTTAATGTTCATTATTTATAAAGTTCTTACGGTTTAAAACAGTTCATCTTTATCTGTCGTTTGTAAGTTGGAATGGGAATTCCCATACCGTCCTGAAGATATTGGTATCCATTTAGCCGTTGCTTTATTTATTCATCCGGAGGTTTTTTACTTTAACTGGTCCTCAATGTAGAAAAACGATAGTTCATTTCTCTTTCTTTCTTTGCAGAACTGAAGGGATTAAATCGTGCGTCTTTTCAATCCCTTCTCCAGCACCTCCGCACTAACACATATCTGTCACATCGCTTAATAATAATTAATCACTAACTCACTAATAATTTCCAAACTTGTCCTTTTATATTACTTTGCAGGATTGAATTTACATTACGTCATCGATGCTGGTGGTCTTTTCGCTGAGATCCGATTCCATAGGGATTTCTTTTTATTTGCTAAAAGTTTCTATTGTTTTTCTATCTGACCGATGTTTTTACATTTAAATGCCCAAGGTTGGTTTACATTTAACTAATTAAAAACAATCATTTCCATTTCTGATTAATTAACCTGTTTTCCAAATCCAAAGATATATTTAAAGAAATAATTTTATTTCCAAATCTTTTTAAAATTTAGTTTTAAAATACTTTTTCTTTAATAAAGTTTTATTTTAATAATTTTTCATTATCTGTGCAATTTATATATATGAGTTTAAGATGATATTTAATTTCAATTTTTAATTCTTAAAGAAAATTTTTAAATGCGAACTTTTAATTTTAACTTTATGTTTAATAATAAAAAACCATGTAACGACGTCTGTGCTCATTACATATCAGTAAAGTTGCTTAAAAAAAAATGATCAAAAAAAATATATTTTACTTAGGGTTAGTAATTACGGTACACGATTGACGAAGACATTTACAAAACATCCGGTTAATAATTTTACAAAAAGACTATATACAAAAAGAAAAAGAAAATGTTGACTATCGCTTTCCCAAGAACTATTTACGTTTACACCTCCTCCCCACAAGAGTTCTATTTTTTTATACATTTTATTTTTACATACGGCATGACAAGCAAATTATTTAAATTATTTAGGAAGGTTGCATTGAAGTAAATATGTTTTGAAAGATAATGAGTTTATGCGTGTATATTTGCAGCACAATTATAAATACCACCAACTTATTTATGACTGACTGAAATGCTTACATAGGATTACACTGAAGTAAATTCCCAATGGTACTCTCCGTAAGGTACCACATTTACCATCATAAACTTATGTGGTTGTGTGCTCCTATACACATTAAAGCATAATTATATTAACAAACACAACAAAAAAACAAACATATCAATCGCAACCTTTTGACTTTCTTTTTAACGAAATGCAGTTTAAAATTATTTATACTTTCTCATGTTTAATATATGTGCTATTTTTTTCTGGCAGTGCTTTTATAAGATTTAAAGTATATGACTATATGTAAACAGATAAAAATATTTCATTGTGACAAAATTTGCTCAGGGTATTTGTGGTTTATTAAAGATCGGCCCCAGATTGGGAAAGCCAGTTGTAACGATCCGGAGAAGTTGAGACTTATGTAAACTTCACTACAGGGTGCCATCTAGGCATTTGAACCTATAAAAATTTATAAGGTAGGCAGATACATAAGTCAAAAAAAAATATTTTTTTTTATGCATCCGGTCATTAGCCCATGTCACTAGCTCAATGGAATAGCAGAGATTTAATACTATAATACCTTATCTAATTATATTTCAATATTAAAAAAAAATAAGCCACTGCCAGTAATTAGCATACGAACATTTATTTATGCACATATATAAGATTGAAAATTGTTTTAGTATCAGTTTACATTTTAACATTTAACATTATTTTTAACTTTGATTTTAGATTTTAATTTACATTTTAATTTCTATTATATTATAAGTTTACATTTTAATTAAGTTCGCACAGATGGGATTATAAAAGCTTGTTTTAATATGTTGCTATAGATCGGTTACATAGGTTTCAACGGTCAAAAACATTTCAAAATAAACATAAACGATCAAAATACAAAATTATTGATACTGTCAATTGCATAGGGAAATATAAGTGTTCATCATAAGACACCGCAGAGACACAATAATTTAAAAGACATCCGAATAAATACATTTTAGATACTCCCTGTAAGATATCATTATTTATCGAATGTCTATATATTTTGATCAAATATGAAAACCCGAAACATAATTCACCGTTAACCAATCCATGCAAGTGTCTATAAACAACTTAAATTTAATGCATTTTTATTTAGTGTCGAGTATGAACAGACGACATAGATTTGCTTTTGAAAATAAACATTCTATCCCTATTTAACCTTAGGCTAAAATTTGTAGTCAAATGGCATCAATTCATCTGATATATCGATGTATTCAATGTAATACGGAATAAGGCGACACCAAAAAGATTAAGAGGAGACATTGCCTCTCATCAGATAGGAATATTACATCTATCTAATGAGAAGAACAATAATAAAAAAAACTCCATAGAAAGGAACTGCGTTCTCCGTCTTATAATTCCTTCCATAGGCAAACGGGTGAGTGCGGCGTATATATAAACGATTCTGCCAGTAGCGAATCTCCAACTACATCTACTAACTACATCAATATATCCCATCCATTGACCCAATTCAACTACGAAACAAATAACCTAAGATTACCCTCCCTTAATATAACTTTACAAATCCATACAGCCATTCACGCCCGACTTAAGTTTAACATTTTTATAATTTAATTTATCGAACAACAAAAATCATAAATAAACTTAAAGAACAAAAAATAAATAAATGGAAATGATTTTACAAAATAAATACATTAAATAAAATTATAACTAATTAATAAATAACGTTAGTCAGATAGGATAATATTGCAATCATTTAAATATGGAAAGTTTTAATTTAATGTTCATTATTTATAAAGTTCTTACGGTTTAAAACAGTTCATCTTTATCTGTCGTTTGTAAGTTGGAATGGGAATTCCCACACCGTCCTGAAGATATTGGTATCCATTTAGCCATTGCTTTATTTATTCATCTGGAGGTTTTTTACTTTAACTGGTCCTCAATGTAGAAAAATGATAGTTCATTTCTCTTTCTTTCTTTGCAGAACTGAAGGGATTGAATCGTGCGTCTTTTCAATCCCTTCTCCAGCACCTCCGCACTAACACATATCTGTCACATCACTTAATAATAATTAATCACTAACTCACTAATAATTTCCAAACTTGTCCTTTTATATTACTTTGCAGGATTGAATTTACATTACGTCATTGATGATGGTGGTCTTTTTGCTGAGGTCCGATTCCATAGGGATTTCTTTTTATTTGCTAAAAGTTTCTATTGTTTTTCTATCTGACCGATGTTTTTTACATTTAAATGCCCAAGGCTGGTTTACATTTAACTAATTAAAAACAATCATTTCCATTTCTGATTAATTAACCTGTTTTTTAAATCCAAAGATATAATTTTATCTCCAAATCTTTTTAAAATTTAGTTTTAAAATACTTTTTCTTTAATAAAGTTTTATTTTAATAATTTTTCATTATCTGTGCGATTTATATATATGAGTTTAAGATGATATTTAATTTCAATTTTTAATTCTTAAAGAAAATTTTTAAATGCAAACTTTTTATTTTAACTTTATGTTTAATAATAAAAAACCATGTAACGATGTCTGTGCTCGTTACAATAGATATAGAGAAGGCATATGATAGAGTAAATAGAAATAGATTATGGGTAAGTTTAATAAATTTGTGAATGAATGGAGCTCTAGTAGATCTTATTAAGAAATTGTATGAAAATAATCACATATCAATTAGGAAATATAGAATTAGTTAAAGTTAAAAATGGGGTGAGGTTAAGGCAAGGACATCCTATGTCACCTATTTTGTTTTTGCTATATTTGGTAGAGATACCATTAATAGGTGACAAGGGAGTATATACATTATCAGGTCTTTTATTTGTGGATGATATCTTCTTGTGCGCAGAAATTAGGAAAGATATGGAAGTTTTGCTGAAGATATGCTCAAGAGTGAATAATGAGATGGGGATTAAATTTAGTGAAGAAAAATTAAAAGTAATAATGATAAATACTAGGAAAGAGAAAAGAAAGAATTTTTATTTGGGAATATAAAGTTAAATGTGGTGAATAGGTATAACTATTTGGGAATCATCTTAAGTAACCAGAGAATTTGCTTGTATGAATGGGATAAAAAATTGATAAATGAAGCAAAGAAAAGAAAGAAACTGATAAAGAAATTAACAGTGTTTTCATACAATAAATATGATGTAGCTAGAATTGTATAAAAGGGAGTGGCAGTAGTAGGGTTCACTTATGGTAATTATGCATTAGGCAAAAGTGGCAATTCAGAAGAGAAATAGGATGGTTACATTGTTATATGAGAGGTGCAAGAAGCAAAATGAAAATGTTTGGTGAATTGCAATTTATGGATAATATGAGAATATCCAAAATAGTAATTAATTGGGTTATGAGTAAAGAACAGGCAACAAGGTGGGTGAGAGAGGTAGTATGGTATGCTGAAGATTTGGATAAAGAATTTATGTCAGTATACTTATACAAAATGTGGGATGATTGTATTAGAAGAATTGTTGAGTGTTATAGTGGCAAGAAATGGGATAGAAGAATAGATGCATTAATAAAAAATAGGGAGTTGGAGAGATGGAGAACTAGTATGGAGATTAAAAAGAGTTTAAATATTTATAGAAGTAAACAGAATATTGGGTGTAATAATAGCAAGGAAAATTGTTTACGGTTTAAACAGGATCTTTAGCAACAAAGGAATATACACATAAATGGAAAAATGTGGGTGATTTAGTCTGCAAGTTGTATAAGGAAGGCATAGAAAATATTAGACATCTGTTAATTAAATTTAAATGTTTGCAAGCAGAAAAGGTATAAATAATGAAGTTGTGGAAGAATAAATATAAACAAAGTAATTAAACTGAAATAATGAAGTTGTGGAAGAATAAATATAAACAAAGTAATTAAACTGAAAGTGAGTTCTTGGTTTCTATGCTGGGTTTGGGAAAAGATCGAGAGATTTATTTATAAAGGCCATGGAGTTGACAAAGATTCTGTTGTAGAAATGGGATGGAGCAAGAAAGAAAAGAATATGGAAAAAATTTAGTATGGGGAATGGAAAGGGAAGATAAGATGGTTAACAGGTTTCTCTGGGCATAGTGGCTGAGAAATTCTTAACTTCGAAAAAGGAGAAGCTTCAGTGCATCACATCTTATCATAAGGGAATTTACCCTGATACATGCATTATACACATGTATAAAACTGAGGAGTATTTCTCAGCTTTATAAATTCATACAGTGCATGTGTGGGGGGTAATTCTCTTATGACTATTAAAATAATCAAATATATAAAATTTTCTAAAAGTTTAATATAAATATAAAATAATAAAGGAAGGGATAAATAAAAAATATAAGTTTCAAAGATATAAAAAAATCAGGAAAATTATTTAAGCATTAGCAGGAAAGATAACACATTTATGATCTCATTTCACGCTGAACCAGTATTCATCAGTTGACCCAGATCCTAATCTCTTACACATATTTTAATCATTGTTCAGTATATATAGATAGCAAATTTCTACAGATTAATTGATGTCAAACTTATCATCTTCACACCTTTGACACAAATCACTTAATGGTATTATATTAATAATTTTTATTAGTCAATCATTAGAGGAGGGATTATCCATTTAATGAATAATATTTCTATGATATAATTTTCATTACACCATTCTCACGCAATGTAGGAGGGGGGCTGGTTTCTATTTGCTTTTAACACCTTGTGGAGAGGTGAAATCATAAACATATGACCAAAGACATTTTGAAAAAGATGCATATTTCGTGCTGAACCAGCTTTCATCAGTTGGCGTAAGAGTAAAATTATTATACTACAGAAATATTATTGATTAAATGGATAATCTTTAGTCTAATGCATGACTAATAAAAAATATTAATGGCTAATGTTTTATTTTATCTTTTAATATCAAAATTAAACATCTTTCTGCTAAACACGGTTTCATAATTATTTATAATTAGTAAATGCCTACTTAAATATTCTAAATTTTAGTTTATATTTGTAATAATTCTAACAATCATTTTTTTTTTTTACTATTAGTTTCAAAAAGGAAGTTAAAAATGAAAAAATTTCAAGTTTAAAACTTTTTTTCTTCTAAACAATACAAGGAAATAATAATTCATTTGAAAATTAACTTTAATTTACAATTTAAGTCTATATTAATAAAAAATTGCAAGAAAACCATTCTTTATCTCCTGAACATATGCAGTTATGTTAAATTTTCTGCCCCAAGGCATTATGGGTTCACTAAGCAGCAGAGTACTATGACCAATTGGTAAAGTAATTTACCATTGTTTACTCTGAACATTGAATGTATTTCAGAAGAAATAATATTAGTAGGAAACAATTAATACTGCATAAAATAATAATAATCGGTAGTTTTTTGCTCAGGGGAAGTTCATTAAAAGTTTGAGCACTGGAAATAACAGATCTGGACATGATTGATAGACCATGAAATCTAAAACATCCCTTGCTACCATTGCATCAACCCATGCTGAGAAAATTTTACATAAAATATGGATAAATGGGTTAATGGCAAAATGGCTTTAAATAGTTCCTCATAAGGCAAAACTTTCATTAACTTTCACACAAAGAGTCAGCAAAGGAAAAGTATTACTCATTGACTAGTCATTGAGAGTTTTTAAAGGATCCTCCTCCTTGTTTTATCATTCAACTAAGATAAGCTCTACATCTTCTATTCGTGGACTAATAAGAGTGGTTTATTTATATATTGAAATATTTTCATCATCTAATACAAGTATTGAATGTCTTTAAAAAAAAAATTAACTTTATTTAAATATTCCAAATATCTTCAATTGTTAATAATAGTACACAGGTTAATATATGCATAATGTTTCAAGGAGTATTATTCTCCCCTCTGCTTTAGGTGTGCCTGGCCTGATCAGTAACTTTACTAGCATGGGAATTGAGCTGGAACTCTTAGATTCTCCTATATTGGAATTTTAAGGGAATGCTCTAACCAACTGAGTCCTTCTGCCTTTTAGTACAACTAAAATACCATCATCATAAACCTTCAGGAAAATAATGTGTGCGGCTGTATCAGTCATCTATTGTCTAGCTATTTGAAAAAAATTGTAAATTCTAAGCTACTAGAAAATCATTAATGTACATTTGAATTTGAATGCAGTCTTTAGTTGTTGATAACGATTGAGCAGACAAAACAGTTGTAATCTTGCTAAATGATAGGTAAAAGTACATATATTTAACTTTTTTTAAAAATTATAAAAGGTGTAAATACATAGTATAAAGACTTTTTGGATGAATGGAAAATTATATTTGCTGACAAAATTAAAATAATATATTTTATTATAGCTCTGAAGAAGTGTGCTGGTCACTCAAAGCATCAAAGAGAAAAGCAATAATGATAATAAGATTATTATTATTATTTTAAACAATAAAATATAAATAGTAATTTAAAACAGATTAATTGGAAAGTAATAATAATGAAAGTGTCTCAAAAGTTAAAATGTTACTGGTTTTTCAACATTAGCTGGCTATGGTAGATTTATTTTGGTTATCCCATGTGATCAGATTTTTTAAAATAATAAGAATAATTAGTAGAACAAATATTAAAGATCGTTAAAGTGAAAAAGCACAGCTTGTTGCATTAAAAAAATTGAATGGCTTCATTGATCAGAAGTTGACCTTATACTCCAAAGTCTGTTTCTCCATTTCTGCATCTAACCATATAAAGCATGCCATTAAAAATAAAATAGATATCTGCCTAGAGAACTAAAAAAAAGTTTGGTTAATGCTGCAGGAAGCAGGGCATAAAGTCTTCAATTGTTAATAAGTGAATTAATAAAACAACAATAACTCTATTACTGATTAGATGAAAGAATTGGCAATTTTTTCCTTCTGGTAATGATGATCAAGGTGTTTTGTTTGATCACAATACCGGATACTAATAAATCTTTAGAATATATAAACATCTAAATATATATATATATTAGAACTTTTTTTAAAAAAAAAAAGCAATATTAGTCTTTCCTTTGTGTGAAAGCTTAGTTTTAAAAAATGTAGATGGTTTTTAACCATCTGAGAAATATTTTAATGAAGCTTGAATTAATGTTTAATAATAATAATAATATGGTAGAGATTTATGGGATAGTTTGCACTAAAGATTTACCACTATTGTATTATGAGTACCAGTTCTACTGAATTAAAACTCATAGCTGCATAAGAAAAGTAATAATAAAATTATTAGAATATAAAAAAAAAATTGTTGTATCTATAAAATGATTTTTTTTTTTTTTAATGTTTAAAAAAAAATCTAATTATTCGAAATTAAGGGTTAATCGTAGCCTAAATCAGTCATCCTCAACAGAGTAATTGCAAAAATGGCCAAGAGATTTAGCTGGTGGCTACCAACTCTTTTTTCAGTTTTCGCCATTAATTTTATCAGAAATTGTGATATATGCAATTTATGTGCATTAAGAATAGATTGCATAAATATTATTTCTTCAAGAGTATCCATCACTTGTTTGGTTTTTAAACTTTATAATGATTCATTCGGTTTCATAATATTGGAATCCATTTATCTCATTTCAAATCACCCCATTCTTATATTACCATTAATTTTTCCATGCTTTGGATACTTTTTTTAATGAATGATTAACTGGTCATTTATACTCCAAGCAAAGATTCTGTATTAGCCTGTACTTGTTCATAATATCTTCAAAAGTTGTTTGGCAGTACCATAATTGAAACATATCACTGTTATTTCAAGTTCCTTATTTTTCAGTGTCCAATTTTCACAACCATAGTTTGAACCATTTTTGCTTTTTAAGATCTACATCTAAAAATATTTTCTGGGCCTTTCAACACTTTCTCAACTAATGCTTAAAACTATAATTGCTAATGGTAAGTTATGAAATTTAAGTTTCTGTCTTAATTAATATTATGTAAAATTTCAATTGCTAAAAATTGTCTTGTGATCATAATTTCTTTTGTTCATTTGCTTCTTTTTAAAAAAGTTAGTTACTTAAAATTATGGATTTATTGTGATGTAAGTATAGGAAATTAAGGGTATGTATCAATGTAAGCAACCAAAGATAAGTGGATCTTTGATGTCGCTATGAAGCCATCTTTCACTAATTGATAGTTCTGAGGCTAAATAAGTTTTCTCTATTAACTTATAATAATTCTTCTGTCTTGAGTTTAAATAGAAGTAAAAAGAGATCTGCTTTTATTTCTAACCCAATGTATTATAAGGATTTAAATCCAGTCATATTTTTTAAAGGTATGAGAAATTAGAAGACGTATTATGCTGGATCAGACAATGCCTATTATATATGGTTAAAGTCAATTTTTCAATCTCATAAATGAGCATTTTCTCATTGCAAAATCTATCAAATTTTTAATGATATCACTAATAAAGTGCATATATGAGAGTTAATAAAATGACCAAATAGTGGATTTTTTCCAACCTACAATTAACTAGAAATATTAAAGAGGGAAGGCTAAAAAAAATTAATTTAATTTTTTATTAGAGGAAAAGAGAATTGAATAATGAACCAATTGTTTTATTGATTTTAGATATTTCTATAAAAGTTAAGAAATTTAGTGTAATAAAAGATATAAATATTGTCTAGAGTTCATAATTGTTATTGATTAATGAATTATCAATCTGAAAATAGAACAAATATATTATAAATTTTAATTTTATTCTAGATTTGTAAAAAAAAATTTTTATGAGTGCAAATAACTTTAATGACAATTGGATTGAAATTATGACCCAACTCACCTGATAATGTGATGTGTGAATCACATGCCTCTTTGTATTTTATCTTTCGATCATTACACCCAGCGCAAACAACTTTAATATCAAGCAGATTGAAATTATGACCCAACTTGATCTCGTGCTCTAAAAAATATTAATTTTATGTTAGAGTCTGTTTTAGTGCATTTGTATATGTACTTTCACTGTGAAAATCTAGTGGTGCTGTTAGTGCAGGACTCACCATAGCAGAATGAATTGCAAGTGGGTTTATTGCAGTTAATTTTGGAGATTATTTGAAGCATCTAATCTGGAGGTAACTATCTGTGGTGTTATTAAGAAATTTTGATCTGCTTGATATTAAAATTGTTTGCGCTGCACTGGACTCATGTGTTGCAAAATTGTATATGTAAATTTACAGACTTGCATATTAGTTAATCTACATGCTTGTTTTCCCAAATACCTGTATTTGTGTTATGAATATGACCTGCCTGATTGAAAGCAATGTTAAGTGATAAAAACAATTATAATTTTTAATCTTTCCTGTATAGTGTCCAGTAGTAAATAGTTGCTTATGCAAGTTATTTATGCAATCAAACTTAGTGATAAAAAAATTCTAACCCACAATTTAATAAATAGTTGTCACAAAGTAAGAAAATCCTGATTTTTTATATAGAAGCTGAAGTTATATTGTATCAAAGGAGGATGGAAAAATTTTATTCTTCATCAAATGTGCATTTAGATCCAGCAATTATAACATCCAATCCTGATGTGGTATAGTCTATGGATCTTCCAAACTATTATCTTCAGATATTGAATCTCCCAGCCTCTCTTATAAAGTGAGAGACTGAATATAAAATACGTATCTGCTAAACCTTTATGGTTATAGTAAAAATATAATAAACTATTTTCAAAAAAATAATGTCAAAGCAAGAAGAAAATCTAAAAATCTACATAAGTGACAATATTTATATCATATGCTTACACATGCTGTTAATAAGAGTACCAATCCCCCCCCCTTACAGTAATGCCACCAAATGCAAGCCTTTGTAATCAGTGGATGCAGGAAAGGTTTGTGCATAAAATCCCTACTATCTGGTGCCTACTCATCCAACATCTCCACACTAGTTTCTAGTTTATGGCTTTCATCAGTGAGGGATTTTATGCACAAACCTTCCTGCATTTATTGATAACAAAGGCTTGCACTTATGGAGAGTATCATCATCATTATTGATTTAATCAAATTTATAATTTTTATTGCTTATTTTAATTATATTTTAAAGCTTTTTAAAATTTATTTTCATTGTTAAATATTTAATGTTTTTACTAATAGTTCGAGTATATTTGTTTCTCTTCTCATAATATATTTGTATGTATTAGGATTAGAAATTCACAAGAGAGAAAATTTGATTTGCACTCAATCATCTATTTGTAGCACATAATTGTTATGATTATATAATCCGATAACCAACCACTTACCATAAAAGTAACCTGAGATAAGGAAAAGAAAACAAAACAATGAGCTAGCTACAGAATAATTATATCGGGGGTTAAATTGTCATTTTACACTTATGTTCAATTTTAAATTAAGATAAAAAACATATTTTGTATAGGTCATTGATATTTGAATACACTCTCAGAAAAGAAAAAAAAGAAAAGGAGGAAGAAACAAGATTTTTCTTTGTCATGAGTGACACATAAAGGCTGCATAGTAACATTTCAGTACTTTCAAAGGTATGTGAAGAAAGGCCCAGTGTTTAGATAATTGGACATGAAAGGGTTAATTTGACAAGGGAGGGTCTGGGTTGACCTGTTGGGGTTAAATCCCCCTCCTCTAGTATAGTAATTCAATTAGGGAATACTTCACTATATTTATCCATCAGTATTTCTGGGGGGAATTATTATCAGTCCTTAACTTCATCACAGTCGTATTTCATGCTCAGAGCGTACATGATATCAGAGTAGAAGGCCAGACCAGTATAACATATAGTATATTTTGCTCCATTCAAGATCTAAATTTTATGTTCAAAATTGACTTAGTCTTTTATGGACACATTCTGCTATGATAAAGAAAAGTTTCTGAAGGAGAATAATGAAGTAAAATTAATATTGTTGATAAAATCAGTTTTTCTAATGGATATCTACAAAAATCAAAAGGGAGGTTTTATATATATAAACTTAATGAGTGAATCAAAAGTTTTGGTGAAGTTAAAATCATCATAAATGAGTTTGGATATGATTTTCTTATGGTCAGAGCAATTCATTTTTGTGTTTATTGTTATGATTAGTTTATTATATATTATATTTAATTATTTTATGTTCTCACGTGGCCAAACTAGGTAAAAAAAAAAAAGAAAACATTATTTGTTGCCCTTTTTTTCATCTTCTTATTTAGCTAATTCTGTTGACATCATTCAAAGTATACTAAACTGTAAAATTTGCATTATGGAGCATATAATTACATTTTTTTTTATTAATTTCAATGCATTTATTAAAATTGTATACATTTATATAAACATGCAAATTGTTTAGTTTTTCCCCCTGCAATTTCAAGCCTTTTTATATACTAGTATTTTTTTAAAAGTATATAAGTATTTACAAATGCAACCAAGTATGAAATGCTTATTGATGTTTTTTTTTTCCCCATGTGTCTTAGCATTAGCCGGGAAGCAAACCCGCTAACCCAGGATAACTGCTTGTAAAGCAGCTGTTGCTGACCTCTCGACCACCAATGCTTAACTTATTATGGAGGTTTATGTGCATTATTTACTTATTTATGTGAGAACTTGGCTCAAGACCAGTGACATAAATTTTGTTTATTATCGATCATTAAAATAAACATTTTTTGTATATAAATAAAGTACAAGAATTTGAATTCTATATCCACAATATATAGTAATTGTTTGTATCATAATTGAATTGTTATTATATATATATTCTCTTAATCGATAAATTATAAATAAATCGAGTTGTCTATAATTGCGATTTATTTACAATTTATTGACTGATTAAAAATTTATAAACTTTTGACATTATTGTGGTATAATTTACTGAAAAATGATATATATATATATTGCAGAAATCAATATAGAAATTAGAGGATATGCTTCAGTTCATTTAAAGCAAACAAGGCTTTTAAAAACTTCCCGAGAAATAGTGGAAGAATATTTTAACTACAAAATCAAGTTATGGGATCAAGGTAATCTGTATTATGTGTGTATATATATATTGATATAATTTTAATATCTGAAATTACTAAAAGTTTAATGAGATTTTCCATATACTTTTTAATTAAAATTTAGCCACAATGTAATCAAGCAAGGGACAATTAAAAACTGGATAGACCAATGGAATCATTTCATTCAACAACATTGTATTTATTTGACACTTATGCATCAAAAATGATTGATTGCATGTTACATCTTAACTGAGCTCTAATTTTGTAAAAAAAAATATTTTCAATAATTTTATTTAGATATAAGCACTTGGCGGTGCAAGTTATGAAAAGCTTGAAAATTGTTTACTGGGAAGCAAGATATACAAACTTCCTCAGGGTGAGATTTTTTAAATACCGTTAATGTAATCTGCTAAGCATGCTTTCAATATCTTGTAAGCAATAACATAATCATAGGTACGCATCTACAAAGTTTAGATGCATTACTATGATTGATATCACTTAGAGAATATTGAAAGCATGCCTAGCAGGTATAAAAAAATCTCACCCTGAGTGAATTCATATATCTCACTTCCCAGTAAACAATTTTTAAGCTTTTCATAATTCATGCCTTGAAATGCTTATGTCTAATTTCAAGTGTATAAGGAAAGTTAAAAACTCATAATAATTTTATTTGTAAAACTTAGTTCATTATGCAGAGAATGGTTTACTTATGGAAGTATTTGAAAAGTTGTCTTACTTTAAACTTTCCCACATACAAAGTATTATTGCCTGTAAACCTTTCTTTATTTATAAATCTAAGGACTATAGAAAGAAATTTGCTATTAACTGAAAGAAGTAAATTTCACTTCTTTTTGAGGCATTAAAGAAACCTAGCAGGTACTTTAATTGTTCTTGTCATTGTAACTATCATTACTATATGATTATCTGTTTTATATCTTTTCTTAATATAAAACAAAAATGGCCACCCTTATAAAAAAGGAACAATATTGTTTAAAATCTGGCAGAAAAGACCTGTCATAATTCCCATAACACCACAACTTACCCTGACCAACAAGAGGATCATCTCTCTCTTCAGGTGCTGGGCTATGGAACTGAAATACTTGATTTCACTATTAAGATAAATTTGAATGCCATTAGCACTAATTGGTTTTTTTTTCTATAGGTGAGGCATCAGAAAAACTGACCCTATCTGCCTCCTCTGCCAGATTCATGATGAAACTTTTGACCATCTGGTTCGCTCATGCCCTGGACTCTGGAGTCTAGAAGAATTATCATTGATAATCTAAAAGTGAATTTTTACCATGTTACCTCTCTTAAGGATAGTATTAGGACAAGATCCATCCCAATTACTAGGCTTTCATTATTCATCAATTATGCAATCTGGTCTACTCATACCATAGTCTTCAATCCCGGTGCAAATCAAGATGAAAAATTTTTTTTGAATAAAATTATAAAATTTAGAAACCATGACAAGCTCCTAGCTCCAAAAGTAATATTTGAGGAAACATGGAAAGTGATTACATTGAAAGGTTGATTTCTAATAAAACTCAGTGTTTCTGCAGTCTAAGACATCACTGAAAAAGATTCTTTAATAATTAAAAGGTCAGATTCTTATGTTATCAACTTGGATAATAATAAACTTAACATATCAAATTTAGCATTCAATACCTAAGCATCCATAGTTGCAGAGACATTTCCAGCTATAATTTGACCAATCTCTAATATTATGAGATAATTTATAAGGGTAAGATGGGTGAGTTTAATGACCTACTTGTGGGTTCACAGTAGTCCAGGTATACAGATTTATCTCTTACCCACAATATTACTATCTTATATTTATTTATCCTCAGGTACACTTTTTATAGCCTTTATGTTTGTAATTCTACCTCCCTCTTTTGATTTATCATGTATTCATAATTGTCATTGTAAACATAGTATTTATTTTAATAAATATTTGAAAGAAAAGACCATCTGTAGTAAAAAAATACAGTATTCTGAAAAAAGTATCAACAACTATTTATCTAACAATAAACCTGTCCTGGTACAATTAAATATATGTTAAAGAAAAAAAGTTGCATTTTATGAAATAGTTATGAAATTATTTAATGCAGGAAAAATAGAACTTGGAATTTCTCTTCATAGATAAACAATATTTTACTATAGTTGTAATTAATAGTTTTAACAAGGCTGTAAACCTTAGCAATGAGGTCTGAAAAAATCGTCACTAGGGACCTCTGTAGGTCTTTAAAACACATGCTTACGCTATGAAGAAAAGAGAGAATCCCTTCTTTACTTCGACCTACTTTTATATATAAATAGGTGAAGCAGAAGTGTTTTGATCTAAGAGTGTGAAGCTATTAAATACTTCACTAATTAAGTCCACAATTCTTATAATACATTAATACTCGCGAAATCTTACGATTTACTACGAGTTAATGAAAAGATCTTATAGTAAGAAATATATTACGATAATTTAAAGTTGTAATTATAAATTTATTAAACGCTCACTATTATTTCAGTAATAGTTTTAACAAGGCTGTAAACCTTAGCAATGAGCGTCTGAAAAAATCGTCACTAGGGACCTCTGTGTTATTTAAACGCACATTCATTACGTAAATAATATACATTAAGGCTGTAGCCTCAATCACATGCGTATAAAATGCGATAGTATGAATATTTTTGGCAACTCTTTTATAAGATTCTGACACAGATTTCAGAATTAAATGTGGGTAAAATAAAACTTTTAATCAGAAACACATTATTTGTTGTAAAAAAAAAAAAAACTACTCATAATTATTTATTTAACAGCAATTTGTTTTTGCCTAAATTATAAAATAATCAAATGTAGTGCATGCATGTTAAATAAAAAAAGAATAAGATCATAATCAGTATTTATTGTTATTTGGTCTTTAGTAAAAAAGAATGCAGAATTTTGTCAGCATTTAAGATATAGGGGGCAGAGCCTCAGAGTTCATACATAACAAATGAACATGGCTGTAGTGCTTATCAACACATGTCAGCACTGAAATATCTGTTGAGTTTTGTTGAAAGTAGAATGAATATGTGGGTGAATGAACTTATATATATACACCCACACACCCACAATCATAGCAGACAAAATTAAGTTATGGTTCTTATTTCTGGGAGTAGTAGTTGGCAGTTGAAAGTAGATTGTGCTAAGAACCTTTGATTGCAGATAAATCCAGGCTGCTTTTCAGTGACAATTTTTTATTTAGGTTCTTACAACAACATGTCACTTTCAGGTAAATGAATATTGCACAAAATGGAAGAGGAACTATCTAATATTAATTGAGACAATATGAAGTTAGAAAAAAATGCAATGGTGTAATTGATTTAAAAAGTGGACATTTATTTTGAAAGGACTAATGAAATGGAATTCACTATATTAATAAGTGGAAGAACAATGTAATGGAGACTGAAGGTTTATCAAACAGAATGGCAAGATTAGTTATACAAATTAATGAAAAATACCAAATGCAGTTAATTCAGGTTTATGCCAATATTTAAAATACTTTTGGTGAGATCAAAACAACATTTTAAAATTTGTCATAAAATATTTTCATTCTAGAATTGGAAAAGATCGAAAAGTGAATGCACCATGATTAAATGTGATTGTGGTAATAAAAATAAAAGAGAATACAGACTTGTGGAGTTCAAACAAAAAAAGAAAACTATGCTATAAATTCTTTTTTTTTTTTTTAAAAAAAAAAGCTAAATGAAAGTGGGTAGAGAATTATCCAAATGAAGATATAGCAGAATTGGGTTCTATTTTGACTAATGGAAAATATGTACTTCAAGATTGTAATGCTCTTAATAGATTCAACACTGGAAGTATTTATTGATTAGTGAGATCTAAAGTAAATGTTAATGCAAAACTAGAGAGATAAAAATAATTATGAAAAATCCTTTTAAAAGCAAATATTCCTAATCTTCACAAACACGCCTATAAATTTACATTGGACTTGCAATTCATTAAAAATATTAACAGATTTTGAAAATGACTTAAACATGAATGAGATAAATAAGAAGATAACTGATACCATATTAAGAAATGCAAGAAGATGATAACTAGTACAAAAAAGCAGAAATTTCCAGTAAATTTTCTACTGAGATGACAATATATGGGGGGGAAAGAAATATGACAAATTTTAATAATGATCAATTACCAATTGAATATCTAAAGTTTTGTAAAATGGTACTAAAAAGAATTAACAATATAAAATAATAATTGTGTATTGCAAAAAGAACTACAGAAGAGAATAAAAGTCTCAAATAAGTAAAATAGCATTTTAAGTATTGGAAGAAAGCTATTTCTGCAAAAACAAAAAAAATATGAAACTATTATTAAAAAAGTGAAATAACCACATGATGTATGTAGCAGTCTATAAATAATTATGGACTAATAAAGAATGAGAAAATAAATCTGTACCTATAATTTTAACAGTGGAATTTAATTGTCCAGCATTTAAAGTGAAGAAATGGAGATATACAATCAAATCTATGATGAAGAAAGCAAGTCCAGAAAATGATAGAATTATAATTGATATCTTTAAAAAAAAGTAGGTAAGGAACTAGAAATATTGTAGGTAAAATTATATACCAAATTTCTAAATGATAAAGATGTACCAGATGATTGGATAAATGTAGTTAGAAATATTGACATCTAAGAAAGATGATAAAGAAGATATAAATTTCAGATCTATTAATCTTCTACCTGTTCAATGTAAAATCTTTAACAAGGTAATTACAACTTGTTTAAAGATAATTTTGGATTTTAACCATTCAAAAAAAACAAGCTGGATTTGAAAATAGTTTTAGCAGGGTGAATCACATCCAAGTATTCAGTGAAGTTATAGAAGGAACCAATGAATATGACTTGCTATTATGCTTTGGATTTGTAGATTGTGAAAAGGCATTTGATTCTATAAGCATTTCTACAGTGATTAAAGCATTGGATCATCAAAGTATAGACCCAGGATATTGTCATATTCTGAAGAATATTTATCAAATGCAACAGTAATGATTAGATTATGTGGTGATACTAAAAATAATATCAAGATATGTGTGTGTTAGGGTGATATTTTATTTCCAAAGCTTTTTTTAGAAATTTTATGAGAAATATTTTGTGAATTAAAATGGCTATCTAGGAGAATAAAAGGAAATAAACATTATATAAGCTATCTAGATTTTGCAGATGATGTAGTTGTTTTTGCAAATAACCTTTTAGAACTTCAAGAAATGTTTCAATAGTCATCTCAGATGAAAATAAGAAAGTAGAATTAAAGATAAATGATAAAAAGGCTATAGTAATATTCAATGGATTTTATTAAAAGAAGAAAATAAAGTTTAATAATTATCAGTTATAAGAAGTTAACAACTACAAATGCCTTGATCAGATTATTATAATGGATAAAATTAATCATAGAATTAAAATTAAATGGAATATTTTTGGTAGAAATAACTGAATATTAAAAGAAATATGCCTATATGTTTAAAAAGGAAGGTTTTATTTATAGATTTGACACTTGGATATTTAATAAAAGAGATGTATGCTAGGAGTTATAAGAAGGAATCAAAAATGAAATATATGGATGAAAGAACAAACAGGTGATATTGATCTTATTGAAAGAATTAAGAAACTAAATTGTAGCTGGGGTTGACCTATTACTAAAAGTGATGATAATAGACAGATAATTGGAACATTAAACTGGATCTCAAGAGATTTTAAAATATCTAGAAAGTGACAAAGAAATTGTAAAAGACCTAAAAATTGACCACATGTGAGATGGATGGGCAAGATAACAAAGTTTTCTAGTAAGTTATGGTGAAGAGAGGCTAGAGATAAAAAAACTAGATTAAATTTGGAGCATAGTTTATTATTCAGTAAATCAATAATGATTAAAATTGATCATGATTATGAACTAGAAGTGAAGGCTCAGAAACGTCTCGTTAATACAAATACGGTTGCTGGATAAAATGATTCAGTTTGCCTATTCATTTTTAATAGATTGTTTGTTTGGGTATACTTGATTGAGCTCTAATTTAAAATCCATGAAAAATATTAATCTTTCAATAATTTTATCTGAAAATTTCATAAAATTTTTATATTACATATATAATTTAATATTTAACAGTTGTTTCAGATGGAAATATTTAATGTGTGGAATTTTCCATTTGTAAATTTTTTTAACTAGAAAGATACAGCCACATGTTACTAAGATAGCAGCAAACAAGATTAACTTCCTAGGGCTGTAAAAGAGAATAAATTGTATCTTAGGTGCTGGCAGTTTATTCTTTTCCCCATCTCTAGGCAATTAATCTTAATTTGTTGCGATCTTAGTAAAATGTGCTTGTAGCTTTCCAATTAAAAAAATTTTAAATAGAAAACACATATTATATATACCTGTATATAATATAACAGGGCTGAGTTCACACCCTGTTCTAAGTCAGACGGTAATACTACCGAGCACACATAGCGAATTAAATCAAAAGTAAGGGTAAGTAAATTATTATTTTTCATTGTGGTCTTGTATGCGAGTGCATACATAGATATTTCAGTAATTAAATAAAAACAGTTTGAAATATAAGAGGGACGGGGGATTATATGGTTTGTGCTCCGATATTTATTTATACGCGTGTTTATATTGCTGCATGAGTGAATAAATGTAATGATTTCGTAAAAAGGAATAAAAGTTATTTTGATTTTAAAAAAAAAAAAGAAGAAATATTCCAAGATGGTCGACCAAAAGAAGAATGTTGCAAATTATAAAAAAAAAAAAAATTAATTGCAAAGAAAGGACCCGAAAAGTTGCAGATCGCTATCTTGAAACAAAGACATTTTTAATTAATAAAATAAAAAGTAAATTGGAAATTCCTAAGCTTAGATAAGAGAAACAAAGAAAGAAAAGTATTGAAAAAATTTTCGTTTGGCAAACCACGTGGTCTAATGACAGAAGAAGGAACAATAGCAAAATTAAGGAGGGCCAAAAAAGCTGAACTGAGAAGGACTTAGATAGCTGTGACTGCCACGAGCAGGATCGTAAGAAAAAGCTGGTAAAAAGAAAAAAATTTAGAATCGAGAAATTATGAACAGGTTGGGGTAGAAGAGCAGAATGGGCCAGGCTATGCCATCCATCCCGCGGAGAGACTACCATCACTGTAAATGTAGGAGTGAAGCCCTTCTTCAAACCATTAAAAGAACAGCATTCACCGGACGCCATTGATTGCCTTATGGAAATAGACCAAAGAAAGAAATCTCTTAATCGTACAGCTAATAATCTACACCTGGGTGAGATAAACAAAACATTTTTTTTTCGTAAGTGATACTAACTATTTTAAATTAAAGCACGTCCTATTAAATAATGCGTAAAAGGGTTAAAGTAAATGAATAAAATGTTGAAATAATACCCTATATATGCCTTAATAGACAATGCCTGAGTGAAATTGTTTCAAGCTATGATCTATATTCATGTATATTGCATTTATAAACTTGTGCGAGTGTATTTACATGCGGGTTATTTAATTATTCGGGCACAAACCAATATCCAATTCTGGGATTCTATGGGTTTTGTTTTATTATTTGTTTTATATTAATAAATATTAATTAGTATTATAAATTTAATTGTGTATGTTAGTGTTAATTTCTTAAAATAATATTAAAAGGCAAAAAGTAGGAAAGCAAACGAATAGTTCATGCGCTACATGTGCATTTTTATATGTTCCCTCCACCGCTTTCCCACGGTCACCGACTACTACCCCTGAGTGAGCTAGCCAGAGGTACAAGCTCTAACCACCAGAAATAGATGCTCATTCTCTCCCAGCATAATTCTTATTTATTCGTAGGTAAGATTGGCACGTGAGGTCATTATTGATGCTCATAAATATGCTGGGCGAGTAATTAGAGGGCATCGCAAAACCAACCACACATATATGTGTTCATATTATAAATTTCTGTTAAATAAAAGAGCAAAAACTTAAGTTTTAAAATACGTAATAAACGTATATCACATATATATGTGTTTACACCGGAATAAACGGTTACAATGGCGCACCAACAAAGGAGCTTTCGAAGAGCAGAAAGTAGGGGAGGGGGAGAGAATATAAGTTAGATAAGACAGTCTACTATGAAGTTGCTTTATATGGTTTTTTTAATATAAAAAAAAGAAAGAAATACAGTATAAGAGCTATAAAATATAGCTTGTGTAGACGAATTATTGCTGGTAGTTTATTTTGTCTATTGAAATTAATTAGGTCAAAATCGCATTCGAATTCATATTTTAATATATATGTATGTATTGAACAGTCCATGGAGATTTTATTGTTTAATTCAAAGAGAAATAATATTATATATGCAAGTTTTATTTTCCGTTTAAGAGTTTTCTTATTGTGTTAAATATTTAACTGCTTTGACATGTACAAAAGTGAATAAATAAAAACTTTCGTAAACTTTTATTTGATATAATTAAGAGTGATCAATTTTAGAAAACAGTATATTGACTACGTTATATATGAACTCGTATATATATACATCTAAACAATACATACAAATTTTTTTTTCGGATCCATTTTATATATATGTGTATGCAATTGGGAGATTGATATTTGCAGAACAGTTTTACCCATAAAAGGGCATATTATAAAATACTGCTAGTGCTAGAAATCTACGGATTCACTTGAACAAGTTAATATTGTGGTTTGATAGGCAAAGTAACAAGGAAATACTAATCGTCTCGGTGAAAAATAGAAAGAAAGAGATTAAAGAATAGGGTTGAAAAGGGCTAGATAGAAAAATTAGACAGAGGACACAGAACTTCGGGGATGGAGAGCAGGTCTGGTGCATCTGATATAGAAATAGTAATATAATATCTAAAAATGGAGTCAGATGGAAGGGGTGAAAATAAAAACGTACAGAGGAAAAAAGGGGGAGTGGCAATAGAGCATATTAAAAGCCTACAAAGATATTTTGATATCCATGGTATACCAGAGAAAGATAAAGTAATAATAGCATGCCACCACCTTGAAGGATATGCTGAGGCTTGGTGGAATTCACTTTCACACCAGCTGCAGACATTCCCAGATTATAAAAAGGGTTTGAAGAAGGCCTTCTGGAGGGAAGAGCTGCAGGAGCACATTATGGTACAGATAATGAAAGAGAAGTTTCAAGAAGATAGTGGCCACGCTAAAGACACTAGAAGCATGCAGACTGTCTGAAAAACGAATTCTAAGAATAGTGTGCAGAAATCTACCGGAGGAAATCAGCTGGATGACAGAAATAAGGAGGGAGAAAACAGTAAAGGTGGTAGATAGACTATTGAGTCAGTTAGAAGTAAGTAAACAGATGAGGCAAATTTATGAGCAAGGATTGAAGTCGGGAGAGCAGACAGGAATTCATGGAATAAGAAAAGGATATGGACAAGAGAAAATGGAAATCTTCCCTGAGTCCCAGGTTATGCATGTCAGACATGCCCCAAAATTCATGCAACAGTGAATCAAATCGAGATGGAGGCCCTTTTGGATTCGGGTAATCAGGTTTCGGTGATAGCAGAAAGACAATACCACAGAATTGGGAAAGAACAATTGGATATACCTACACTACCATTGAAAGTAGTGCATGTAACAGTGGCCAATAACCAAAAAGCCAAGATTGAGTCCAAACAAATATGGCTAGATATTAAAATTGATGGAGAAAGCTGTCCGCACATCTTTTTGATAATGAAAGATTTGATATGCGACATTTTGTTAGGGTCAAATTTTTTGCATAAATATGAGTGCACTTTGGATTATGAAGGCAGGCAAGTCACATGTAAAGGGGAGGTAGTTAAATTTCTAAATGAGGGTTTATATAGGTCAGTTGGGACATTGTGCATGGTGGGAGACTGAACAAATGACAGAGGCAAAGATTGCCACGGGAAGTTGGGAAAGCACATTGATGCAAACATTGCAAGAATACCATCAAGTTTTCTCTGACAAACCGGGAATAATACTGCATTTTGAACAGAGGATTAGAGTAAATGAAAACCAACTGTTTAAAGCCAGGTCATACTCTGTTCCTTATAAATATCGAACCGAAGTGAAAAAGCAAATAGACCAGATGGTGGAATGGGGCATTGTTTCAAAATGCTCATCAGCTTACTGCAACCTGAGGAAGAGAGATGGTACAATAAGGCTGTGCCTTGATGCAAGACAACTGAACAAAATAACCATTCCCAATTGCAATGTTCCGCCACCCATACAAGAACTTCTGGGAAGATTCAAGGGAAAAATAATATTTTCAATGTTTGACTTGACTGCTAGTTATTGGCAGATCAAGCTACACCCAGATGACTGTAAATATACCACATTTCGATATGAGGGTTATTCATATCAGTTCAACCGAATGCTCGTTTGGCTTGATTAACAGTGAGGCCGGATTGCTACGATGTTTGGGTCACGTGTTATCCCCTGAAGTAAAACAGATAATCACAATGTATGTGGATGATGTGTTAGTGGCATCAGACACCATAGAAGAGCATATAGAGCATCTAACAATGTTTTTAAAGGAGTGCAAGGAAAAGGGCATTAAAATAAACTTTAAAAAAAGTACATTATTTCAGGAAGAGGTTACGTTCCTAGGGCATATGGTAGGAGCACAAGGTACTAGGCCCCACCCTGACAAGGTCTCGGCCATTAGAGACTTTCCAGCACCCAGATCTAGGAAGCAAGTATGGTCCTTCCTTGGCTTGTACAACTTTTACAACCGATTTCAGGAAAGATTTGCAGAACACATGGAACCCTTGGTGAGGCCATTGAGAAAATATGTAAGGTGGGAGTGGAAAGAGGAACAAGGACAAGCCTTCAAAAGGGTGAAGGCAGGATTTATTGAATACATAGTGTTGGCATTGCCCGATTTTGAGAGGCCGTTTGTGGTGCAGACAGAGTAGTGGGTATGGTTTGGGAGTAACAGTGTCACAAGTGCAAGTGGATGGTCAGATAGGGGTGTTGTATTTCCTGAGCTGATTGATCATGGTACCTGAACTCCATTATACAGCAACTTAAAAAAAAGCTTTACCAATTTTTTGGGCTTTCCAGAAACTTCATACACCCTTGTTAGGATCAGAAGTCATCGTGGTCACTGACCACAAAAGTTTGGAATTCATCAACCATAGTTACTTAACCAATAGTCAGTTAGTATGCTGGAGTCTATACCTCCAAGAATATAACTATACAGTGAGGTATTGCAAGGGTTCGGAGAATATAGTGGCGGACATTCTCAGCAGGAACCCCATACCTTTAAAATCTCAACATTTGCAGACAGAAAATTTATATATTGCTGGTGTGAGCTCGGAAATGGATGGGGTTGAAAATGACCTTAAACAGCTGGCTCAATGCCAGAGAGAAGATGCTCAATTGAAACAGGTAATTGAGTACATGGAGGATGGGGAGACCAAGGTTGTAGGTTGGTATAAACATAGGATTGGACGTTGTAAATTAGAAGGATCCATATTTCAATATAAAGTCATGAACAACCTGGGAGAATGGAGGCCAATCATACCTAGACAGATGACAGAGGCAGTGGTGACTCATGTCCACCAAGCGTATGGAAAACTGAACATTGGCTCAGGAAATGGTTCTATTGGCCCGGCATGCATGCTAAAACAGTTGCTGTCATTGGCCAATGTGAAATTTGTCAGAGAGCCAAACCAGCAAACAGAAATTATGCAGCCCCAATGACATCCATAATACCAAAGAAACCACAGGAGATGGTAGCAGTGGACTATTATGGTCCATTGCCAGCGTACAATAAAAAGAAGTATTTGTTGGTGGTATATGATTTGTTTTCCAAATTCGTGGCTGCATACCCTATAGCTCAAGCAAATACAAGGAACACAATACGCATATTAGAAAAAGAGCATTTTCCCTTAGTGGGGAAACCCCAGATTATCCTCTCTGATCATGGGACTCCATTTATATCTGGAGAATGGGGCAGATGGGTACTGAGATCAGGGAGCCAACATATACTGACATCCATCCGGAACCCCCAATCAAACCCATGTGAATGAGTGATGCGCAAGCTGGGTAGATTGTTCAGAACTTACATCCCCACCAACCATAGAGGTTGGGTCATGAAAATTAGTGAGATACTCAACTATATTAATTGGGCAGTCAATGAATCAATAAGATTCTCTCCTATATGGTTGCACTGCAGCTGTGATGCTCCTCAATTAATACCGGATAATCTGTCAAGAAGTGAGGAAAACTCAGTAGATACTTAAAGTTATCAAAGACAGGCGTATCACAACCTCATAAGAAAAAGCCAGAAGTGGAATAGAATGCCAATGAGATACCATAGGTTCAAGGTGGGTGACCGGGTGTTGAAAAGACCTCACATGTAAGTGAGCCAGGGAAGTTCATATGTAAAAAATTTTGTAATTTGTATGAGGGTCCATTCACCATTGTGAGATGTCAGGGAAATCACGCGTTTTGGGTAGACACCAGACAGGAAATAAAGGGATCATATAACGCTCGGTCACTCAAACCCGTACCATCAGAATAATAAGTAGAATTATTTTTGGGGTTTTAGGAGTGAGCCATTTAAATACTAAAACGGTATTTAAAGGCTTTCAAAGGAGGGGGTATTATAACAGGGCTGAGTTCAAACCCTGTTCTAAGTCAGACGGTAATACTACCGAGCACACATAGTGAATTAAATCAAAAGTAAGGGTAAGTAAATTATTATTTTTCATTGTGGTCTTGTATGCGAGTGCATACATATATATTTCAGTAATTAAATAAAAACAGTTTGAAATATAAGAGGGACGGGGGATTATATGGTTTGTGCTCTGATATTTATTTATACGCGTGTTTATATTGCTGCATGAGTGAATAAATATAATGATTTTGTAAAAAGGAATAAAAGTTATTTTGATTAAAAAAAAAAAAAGAAATATTCCAAGATGGATGACCAAAAGAAGAATGTTGCAAATTATAAAAAAAAAAAATTAATTGCAAAGAAAGGACCCGAAAAGTTGCAGATCGCTATCTTGAAACAAAGACATTTTTAATTAATAAAATAAAAAGTAAATTGGAAATTCCTAAGCTTAAATAAGAGAAACAAAGAAAGAAAAGTATTGAAAAGATTTTTGTTTGGCAAACCACGTGGTCTAATGACAGAAGGAGGAACAATAGCAAAATTAAGGAGGGCCAAAAAAGCTGAACTGAGAGGGACTTATATAGCTGTGACTGCCACGAGCAGGATCGTAAGAAAAAGTTGGTAAAAAGAAAAAAGGTTTATAATCAAGAAATTATGAACAGGTTGGGGTAGAAGAGCAGAACAGGCCAGGCTATGCCATCCATCCTCATGGAGAGACTACCATCACTGTAAATGTAGGAGCGAAGCCCTTCTTCAAACCATGAAAAGAACAGCATTCACCGGATGCCATTGATTGCCTTATGGAAATAGACCAAAGAAAGAAATCTCTTAATCGTACAGCTAATAATCTACACACAGGTGAGATAAACAAAACATTTTTTTTTGTAAGTGATACTATTTTAAATTAAAGCACGTCCTATTAAATAATGTGTAAAAGGGTTAAAGTAAATGAATAAAATGTTGAAATAATACCCTATATACGCCTTAATAGACAATGCCTGAGTGAAATTGTTTCAAGCTATGATCTATATTCGTGTATATTGCATTTATAAACTTGTGCGAGTGTATTTACATGCGGGTTATTTAATTATTCGGGCACAAACCGATATCCAATTCTGGGATTCTATGGGTTTTGTTTTATTGTTTGTTTTATATTAATAAATATTAATTAGTATTATGAATTTAATTATGTATGTTAGTGTTAATTTCTTAAAATAATATTAAAAGGCAAAAAGTAGGAAAGCAAACGAATAGTTCATGCGCTACATGCGCATTTTTATATGTTCCCTCCACCGCTTTCCCACGGTCACCGACTACTACCCCTGAGTGAGCTAGCCAGAGGTACAAGCTCTAACCACCAGAAATAGATGCTCATTCTCTCCCAGCATAATTCTTATTTATTCGTAGGTAAGATTGGCGCATGAGGTCATTATTGATGCTCATAAATATGCTGGGCAAGTAATTAGAGGGCATCGCAAAACCAACCACACATATATGTGTTCATATTATAAATTTCTGTTAAATAAAAGAGCAAAAACTTAAGTTTTAAAATATGTAAAAACGTATATCACATATATATGTGTTTACGCCGGAATAAACAGTTACAATAACAAAATACAATTATTTATTTACACATCTGTTTTAATATTTTATTTATAGAACGGGAATACTTTTATTATTTGCTAACTCTTTAGAATAATTTAAAGTCAAATCTCTTCTCCAAACATTTCTCTTACTTCACCCCATCTATAATTACATAATATATATATTATCAACTATTATTTTCAAATTAAAATTAGGATTTTTTTAATAAATTTATTTTTAATAAAAATATAATAACTGACACTAATATAATCATTATAAAATTGTTTTTTATGTATAAACCGCATTACTTAAAATGGCATTTAATCTTTTATTTCTATAACAAAATTTTTATAGAATCCAAAGTCTGAGTTATAATTATATTAGTAAAGATTTGGTTGTTTTTTTATTTCATGTGTCAAAGCATTGACCTGGAAGCGAACCTGGGTTAGCTGCTTGAAAGGCAGCTATGCTAACCACAAGGCCACCAACGCTTGACTGGATCTGTAATTTATCTTCTTTAGCTCTCTTCTTAAATTTCAATATTATTACAGCATTCTTTCAGTCGATTGGTACATCTTTATTATTTAGACATTTGGTATATAATTTTGCCAATAATTTTTTTACTTCTTCAAAAGCTTCTTTTAAAACATCAATAATAATTTCATATTCTTTATATATCAAATTCATATCTTACTTTTTATTTAAACTACTTGGAAATTCAGAAGATCTTGTAATCATGGTGATTATTTTGTTTTCTTCTTTTTTATTACCATATAATTATTTAGATATATCTTCCACACATTTTATGATATCAGATCCCTTTTTGTTAATTGTTTCATATTTCCTTCCTATTGCTGAAACTAGTTTTTTAGATTTTTATTCTATTTTATAGATTTTCTTGCCAATTCAGAACTTAATTTTTTTTCATATTTTATAAAACTCTGTTATAATGGATTATATTTTTTAAAAATTACACTTCTTCTTTTCTTCATAGATTGTCATGCCTCAACAGTAAATTTACTTAAAAATTATTACTTTTTTATCAGCTATATCATTCTTGCAATTTTTCTCATTGATTTTAATCAAAGTTGTTAATATTTTAAAATTCTAATTTAAATTCACTGGAATGTTTTTGAAGATCAGGAATATCAACCGTCAACATTGTCTTTCTTAATAACTTTCATCTACATAATTTACATCTCATTAAGTCACTTCCTGTGTTGAATTTATTCAGAACACTAAATCTTGAAATCCATATGTTCTATTAATTAAAACGTAATTTAATATTGTTGTATCTTTATTGAATGCTTCCATGTTCAATTTTTGTGTGACTTTTTAAAATTGTATTAAACAATTTTTCTTTTTCTACATTCCATAGGTCTTTATCTTTTCTCTCATTTCTCCTTTACCATTTCTAACAATAAAGTCTCCCATGATAATTTTAACATGTTTCTTGGTCTGATCAAAAGCATTTTATACATTTATATAAAAATCATTTACTTCTCCATCACTATGAGGACTCATTGGGGTATAAATTATCTGCATTTGATACTTTTCATTAATATCTTGTCAATCACTATTAACCTTCACAATGTTGTTCTCCTACTTTTTATTTATTATGAATCCCACATCATTTATGCTTCCAATATTTCTGTCTTTAAAGAAAATTACATGTCCACTATTTAAAATCAATTCTCTTTTCACTTTTTAAACTATTAAAACATCATATGATCATTTTTTTATACTTACACAAGCTTTTAAAACAATAACAAATTACCCCTTCCCTGCAATAGTCCACATAGTGTATGCTCTACTAATCAATAGATGACAGAAGATCCAGTAGCTTTCAATTCAATATCCCCAAACTAGTTTCTAGCTTATAGGTTTCATCATAGAGGAGACTTGGATTTGGGAGCCATAGGGTAGAGGTGACTATAATTATTTAAAAAACAGTTACCAGTATATAGATACTGAACTGGATTCAGATCTTTATGACTATATAAGAAAATTATATTGGATTGAAAACCTTATTGGGTTTTCTGTTTGGGCTCGTAGCTCTAAAGTTACCTAAAAAGATAAAAGATGGCTGCTAGAGGGATGTATTAGATTCCTTGAATTCCTAGATCCGATGCTTTTACTGATGATGAATACCACAAGCTAGAAACTGGTCTGAGGATATTTGAAGGAAAAGCACTGGATCAGGATTATGATGCCCAACCTTCTAACATCAATATAATACTTGAGCTTGCACTTAATGGCACTATCATTGAAAGTATTCTACTACTCTTTTCTTCACTTTTTTAAATACTCAACTAGAAAACTACTGCTATCTATTCTTACAGACAAGCATTAGAAATAAATTGTTGGGAGATAGATTGCTACTTTATATCAACTTTGATCATCAGTTTAATTCATTGCAAATGTCATTAGTGAAGAGCATAAATGAATCTGGATTCAAACGAATATAAAGTGAAAATAGAAGATAAATAAGGCAAAGACATGGTATTATAATATATATAGAAAATATTTATTTAAAAATGCCTTTATTTAATTTAATTAGTAATGGATTAAAAATAAATAAATAAATTTTCTTCTTCATCCATGCATAGAACATGCATAAATTAATTATTTCAATATTTTGATTGTTATATGCAATTTGAAATAAAAGCATGGTACATGCATAAATTAATTCATTATTTTTGGTTTGTCTTAAGTTTGAAAAACAAGCATGGGACATGCATAAATTAATTATTTCAATATTTTAATTGTTATATATAATTTATAAGCATAAATTAATTAATTCAATATTTTGATTGTTATGTGTAACTTGAAATAAAAGCATGGGGATGTATAAATTATTTTATTCAATATTTAGATTGTTATATAACTTGAAAGAAAAGCATGGGACATGCATTAATTAATTAATTAAGTATATTCAATATTTTGGTTTTTATATTACAATGGCATGGAATACTAGGAGTAAGTATGGAGAGATAACAAATACACCATCATCCCCATAGAATAACTAATCAAATTAAATATAAAAGAAATAGAGCAGAGAATCAGCATGAACAAAACCATAAGATACATCTCAGGCATTACAGAAAAAATCAATTTATTAGCAATTAACCAAAACTGTTAAAAATCATAAAATCAACAGTCTACTTTGTGACTGGATTTAAAGAAAATACACTATAAAAGTGGCTACTTATCTAGCCATTGGCAAACTCACAGTAGAATATAACAATCATTTGGATGCACATAATTAAGTATTAATCTATCATTTATAATAGAAAAATAATGCAGAGATACTGAAGCATGCTGGTCATTATCAGTGCTCTGGCCACATGTACTATTAGTGTACTATCAAACTATAAACTAATTTTCTAATAAAACAACAAAATGCAGAGAATGTGCTTTAAAGATTATACCTTTCCACTATATAGAGTTATTATCTTGATGACCAAACACAAACCTAAACCCCTACATCCATACACTAATTATTATGTTCTAAACTAGCTTATGAAACAAGAACTCCATGAATTGTTACTGTGAGCAAGAGATAAATAAATATACCAACTTATTCTAATTTATTTTAAAGTAACTTTACTGAAATAATTTAAAAAATAATCACTCAAACTCTAAGCTGTATTGAAATGAAGACACACACACTGCCAATGCATAGAACAGATAGTTGTAAAATAAAGACATTAAAACTAGAACATTTTAAAACAATTACTTAAGACAGTAAGTAAAAATAAGTAAAAATTTAAAGAAATGTCATAATAATATGATAATTCAAATTTATACATTCTTATGAAAATAATTGCATATAGCAAAAATGATTAACTATTTGATTTTCATTCATTAATTTAATTAATTTGTGCTTTCTTTAAATTACTTTCCAAAAAGTAAGAATTGCAAGACAACTTGTCAATATAATCATAGGGCATTTTAAATTAGTTTAACTCTTTGCATAATTTTGGAGAGAAATAAATCAAATGAATATGAAACAAATGTCAAATTTAATAAAAATTAAGTTACTTAAAAAACACTTTCTATAATTTTGAAAGGAAAAAATCACAAATAAAAAATGTTCAAGAAAATATTGCCTTACTAGAATTACTCATTCTTATCAATTACTTTTCTGTAAATAAATATCTCAACATGGGAATATAATATGAACATAAAAAACCTACTGAGATCTTAATTTTATTGGGAGTTTTTCTTTGCATTTCTAATTTTCGGTGTTTCTAAGTAGATTTTTTTATTGAAAGTGGCTTACTTCCAGGTTGTTGTATACACTTTTTTTCTTGACAGTAGATGATTTCATGTTAAGAAAAAACAAGAATTTATCCATTTCTCAATAAAATTTTCAGGTTAGGCTAATATATAGACACTCATGCTTTTGGTTGGAGAGCAGATTGCAGATTATTTTAGAGGTGTTTTCTTCTTTACATTTTATATTTTTAGTGAAGCAGGTTACATGAAGAAAAAACTTATCACACTGTTGTATTTATCTTAGAAAACATTTTATAGCTAAACCCATAGTATGCTTTTCACACCTAGATTCTTCTGCTGTCTTATTCAACAGCTTAATTAGAATTTTTTCCTCTGTCTTCTTGAGCAGTTGGATTAGAATTTTTTACATACACTGTCTTCTTCACCAACTAGCTTAGAACTTTTTTCTTTTCCTGTCTTCTTCAGTAACTAGCTTAGAAATGATTTCTTACAAGACACAGAAGTCTTCTGATTGACCCATACTCCTATTTTTGGAACAAACCTACCTCCTAGAAATTTTAATCCTGTCTTCTACATGACAAAATTTAATACTAATCAATTAGGTCAGTTTTTTCCCAAACACATTTGTTCAACTATTTCTCTCTTTCAACATTGACATTTGAAAACAAGTCAAAAACTTAAATTAGAATCATAGTTTTTTTCACATTCATTTTTAATCAAAAAATTCTTGCCAAAGCAAAATAAAATAGTGAGATTAATTACAATGACTTTCCTTTGGAGAGAGATAAAGAATAAAGAAAAAAAAACTCTGATTAATTAAAATAAAATTTTAACAACATGTTAAAATCATATTTTTCTTTTTTTCTTTTAAAAATATTACTAAGCAGAAGAATTTATATACGTTATCTCTCTTAAATGTTAAAATTAAAAATGATTAAATATTTTATTGAAGAGAAAGTTTTTCTCACAGCAATTTTCAAAATTAAAAATTAAATTAAAAAATAGGTAACTTTATTTGAGAGAGAAGAAAAGAAATTATTTATCTGATTTTAGAGTTCTCTCTTTTTTATCACTCTTTATAACTTATAAAATATTGTAAATATTAAACTTATGTTGAACATATCTGAAAATTCTCATATTACCATGTGATGACAAAAAAGGGAGTAAATATCACTTATTATTAAAAAAACATATGGGAAGATTAAATTATATTTCTCCAAAAACTAATTAACTCTAAACTTAAGGAGCATGCTGCCAACTATTCTTATTAATTTAGTAATGTAAACCACATGGTACAATATGTAACTTGGAATAAAAGTATGGTGCATGGATAAATTAATTCAGGATTTTAGTTATGTGTAGTAGGAATAAAAGCATACAACAAACATAAATTAATTAATTCAATATTTTGATTGATATCATCAGCATCATTGTCATTCATTATCATTTCATTGCAGGATGAAGGTCTCTCCAAATTCAGTCCATCCTTTCTAAAATCTAGCCACTCTTCTCCACATCATCCCTTCACACTTTCTGATTTCATTCATCCATCTCACATGTGAACTCTTTCTGGGTTTTTGAAATATCTTGGAATTCAGTTTAAGATTTCAATTTCCCATCTATTATCAAGTCTTCAAGAAATATATCCAGACCAACCCCAATCTTTTAATTTTTTCAACAATGTCAGTAACACTTGTTTGTTTTCTTAGCACATATTGTGTTTTCAATCTCTTCTTGCTATTCCTATCATGCCCTTCTCCATACTTCTTTCAGTGTTCTGAAGTCTCAGTATTGCTCTTCTATTAAGTGTTTCAAATCTCAGATCCATAAGTAAGAACTGGTAAAACATATTTATTAAAAACCTTCCTTTTCAAACACATAGGCATATTTCCTTTTATATATTAAGTTATTTCTACCAAAAGCTCTTCAACCAAATTTAATTCTATGATTAATTTCATCCATTATGTTTTCATCTGTAGTAATAGTATGACTAAGGTATTCTAACTCTTCATAATCAATCTTTATTTTCAACTTTTGAGAAAATCCATTGAACATTACTTTAGTCTTTTTAACATTTACCTTTAACCCTACTTTCTTACTTTCATCTGATAACTGTGCAACATTTCCTGAAGCTCTTAAGCAATATTTGCAAAAACAGTTACATCATTTGCAAAATCTAAATGAATTAAATAATCTCCATTTATTTTTATTCCTTTAGCTTCCCATTTTAATCCACACAATAGTTATTGCAGCACTGCTGTAAAAAGTTTTGAGATATGGAGTCACCCTGTTTTACACCTTTCTCAATGTTAACCATCTTAGTATCATTTTGTAATTAATTATTGTTGTTACATTTTTATAAATATTCTTCAAAATGTGAAAATATCCTGAGTCTATACCTTGACGATCATTAAGAAAATGCTTGTAGAACAAAATGCTTTTTCATAATCTACAAATCCAAACCACAATAGCAATTCATATTTTCTATATCTTCTTTGAATACTTGGATATGATCTACTGTATTAAAACCACTTTTAAATCCAGCTTGTTCTTTTGGTTGGTTGAAATTCAATGTTTTCTATAGATGAGTTGTAATTATCTCAATAAACATTTTATATAAAACTCATAGGACTGTAATTTATAATATCTTCCTTATCACCTTTTTTATATATTAATATTAATACTTCATTCTTCCAATCATATAGTACATCTTTATCATTTAGACATTTGGTATATAACTTCCAATTTTTTTTTATTTTTTCGCCTGTTTTTTTAATACATCAATTGCAATTCCATCACTACCTGGAGCTTTTTCCTTCTTCATAAATTTAACTGCATGTCTTAATTCTTTATTTAAAATCTATGGCAATTCAGAAGATATAATAGATGTAGGAGGTGTTTGTTTTTTATTACTATATAATTCTTGATAGACTCTTCCATCTATTTCATGATGTCATCTCTCTTTTTAGTAATAATTTCATCTATTATTATAGATATAAGTTTATTACTAGTAACAAAATATTATTTTACACTTTCGAGATTTTTATTCTCTTCCACAGTTTTCCTTGCTAGTTCACAATTATACTTTCTTATATCATTATCAATTCTTTTCCATACCATTTTACAAAATTCAAGACATTTAATCCTTTTTAATGCATCATTTTTATATATCTTCATATTTCTTCTTTTCTTCATAAATTCTCTAGCCTCAGTAGAAATTTTATTGGTAATTGCTGCTTTGTTCTACCAGCTATCTTTGTTGCAGTTTTTAAAAGTGTATCAGTTATTTTCCTGTTAATTTCATTCAAATCAGAATCATGTTCAAAATCCACTAATACTTAAAACGATTTGCAAGTTCTAATTTAAATTCATTAAAATGTTTCTGAAGATTAGGAATATCAATTGTAAATATTGTTTTTCTTAATAATTTTTGTCTCTCTAGTTTTGCATTAACATGTATCTTACATCTTACTAATTGATGACCATTCCTGTGTTAAATTTATTAAGGACATTACAATTTTGAAATATGTATTTTCTGTTAGTCAATTGATTGTTATATGTAACTTGAAATAAAAACACAGGACATCTATAAAGTAATTAATACTAGCAATTGAAATAATTAATTTATGAATGTCTCACATTTTTAATTCAAGTTATATATAACAACCATAATTGTGGTTGAAAAAAAAAATATTTTTTTATTCTTAGTGCATTATTGAGCAAATTAAACAAAAGCATTTTTCATAAAATATTTTTTATAAATATTATTATTTTAGTATTTGGATATTTTGCAATAGACATTTTTTATGTTCAAATTTAAAAACTATTAATTAAAACAATGTCATTCTATTTTCAGTACTTGAAATGTGTACATTAAAAATTATTTATATTATGTTTATTAAAACATTGTTTTAAAAAAGGAAGTTTTTGTTCAACAATCAAGGGAAATTAAAATTTCATCCTTCATTTGCTTTCTTTTTATTTTAATTAATTGTAAATCCTTTTTATTGTATTGGTCGTGAAATTCAGTGAATGCATATTTTTAAACAATACACCTCAATGTATTGCAAATCACTAAAAATTTACTAAACTGATATCACTGTGGTTTAAAATTTGGTATGCCAACATTGTTAGACTAGATAAATGATTGGACACCTCTGAAATATTTTTTGTTATAAATATCTAACATATATTCAAAATTTGAAGAAGATCTGTTTGATATAAGTATATTAAAAATTAATTGGAAGATTTTAGTCAAATAAACAAACAAAATCTCTTTGAATTTTTAAATTAAATAAAAGCATTTAAAAATAGTTTTCATATTTCAAACAAAATAAAATATTACTTAAAAGCAGTTTCATTATTAAATAAATATATGCATAACTGATGTATAATGTTGATATGCTAATTTTTTCTTTTCCCCTTTTTTACAAATACCTGCTTTTATTGTTGTTATAAATGCCTTGTGGGTGACAGTCTCTGGAGCTAAAAATCCACAGATGCCACCAGTTCTGATGCTTCTGGCATTTGAACCTTTTATGAATTTCTGAACAAAAAAAATCATTCCATTATTTTATTTGGGTTTTTTTACTACTACAGTAAATACATTTTCTGTGTGAAAATGTTTATTTTTAGTTAGTCTGAATGATTATGGCAGAACTAATATTGGTTCATTGATTTAAAGCTGCATACATGTGTGATGATATATATTTTACCTTCTCTTCTTTGTGGGCACAATGTCTTTAACTAAACAATAATTAAGAACTTTACTCTATTAGTTTTGTTTGTACTAATCTTATTATTTAGATTAATAATGATCTGACAACAGTATTGTGATCATTAATAAACAAGTTTATAAATGTAAATTCATTGAAAACAGTCAATGCTTAACCAATATCAATAACAATTAACAATTTGAATCTGTTGCCATGGCAACATTTTTTAATATGTTTATATAGACACTAGAGATTGCAACTTGACCACAGAGAAAGAAATTATTGATACATAAAAGTTTAAATAAACTTCATTAAAAAGATAAATATGGTATAACCTGTTCTAAAAGCAGATTAACAAATACTTTATTTTAACTTTAAAACTGCACTCCAACAGTGTATTACTTAAATGAATTTACATTTATAAACCTATATGGCTTTGAGCATTATTAACTTTATTGTTTAAGTAATACATTGCAAGAGTGCAGATTGAAAGTTATAATCGCAGTTTAAATGTTATAATCGACTCATTCAGAACATATTGTATTTACGCATTTAATAAAGTTTATGTAAGCTTCTTTGTATCTCTGTGGCCAAGTTACAATCTTTAGGGTTTATATAAACATATTAGACCATAAATAAAGGTGGATTTCCACCTTTATTGTTAAAGGGAAGTTGACTTAACAACTGATTGGGATCATTGATTTTTATTGATATTGGTATTGCTTAAGTGTTGATTGCTTTCAATGAATTTACACACACACACACATATATATATATAAACAAAAAAAGAAGAAAAAAACTACATTTCCTCCTAATCAAGCTTAAATTCTATTTAAATTGAAATAAATAAATAAATAAATAAAAAATCCAAAATTAAAATATACATATGTGCATACATACAAAAATTAGACTATGCTCACATACAAAAAATAGCTGTGCTCACATTAATATAACCATCCTAAACATTTAAAGGCTAATATCCCTTATAGTCAATTTTTAAGAATGAAGAGGATTTGTAATGATGAGAAATTTCTTCAACAAAATAATAGCATTTTATATAATAGGTTGGTCAATATGAGGTATCATAAGACATTGTTGGATAATGCAGTAAGGAGATCTTTAATTGATAGAAAGAAACTTCTTTTATCTAAAAAGAGTAAAAAACAATTAGATCTTCCACTATTGGTTCTTACTTTTAATAGAGATTTACCTAATATTAACCGGATATTAGCAAAACATTTTAACATATTACAATCCACAGATTATTTAAAATCTATTTTTTCTGATCCACCTAAGGTTGTATATCGAAAACATAGATCACTTAGAGATATACTTGTCAAAACAAATTTTATTAGTAGTTCTGTACAGGAAAAAGGATGTTCTCCATGTGAGGATAAAAGATGTTTTACATGTAAGCATATTTTAAATGGTATATTCCTAATTATGTTACATGTAAAAGTGTTAATTTGATATATTTGATAGAATGTAGTAGATGTTTAAACCAGTATATAGGTGAGTCAGCAAATAGTTTACATGTCAGAATGACTAATCATAGATTTGACATTTTGCATAAGAATAAAGAGACAGTTTCAAAACATTTTAACTTACCGAATCATTCAATTGATGATTCTTCAGGAAGGTTTTTCTTCTACAAGGGAGAGGAAACAAAAGGAGAGTTTTTTTATTTTTAAATTCAAGACCTTAGAACCACATCGATTGAATTTAAACACTGGAACTATTACATCTCTGGGTTACCTGGTCTCCTAAATGATTTTTATATGTGAGTTTTTTATGTGAAAATTTTCTTATATGAGATTTTTTTATGTAAAGATCGGTTATATGGTTGTTTAATATCTGTGTTTAATTGGTATATAGATAAATAATTAATTATTATAAATTATTGTACTTTGCACTAACTATAATTTTTGATTAAAATGTTTAAAATATTTTAGTTTTTAATGAATATTAATGTGAGCACAGTTATTTTTTGTATGTGAGCATAGTCTAATTTTTGTATGTATGCACATATGTATATTTTAATTTTGGATTTTTTATTTATTTATTTATTTCAATTTAAATAGAATTTAAGCTTGATTAGGAGGAAATGTAGTTTTTTTCTTCTTTTTTTGTTTGAATTTTGTCATTGGTTGGGTAGATATTGTGTTAGATTTTGTGACCAATCAGGGGAGGGGGGGGTTGTTAAAAAAATTTAATCTTTTATCAAATCTGTAATTTTTGATTATCGCCATTTTACTGGGTATTTTTTCTTTCTGATGAAAACCAGTCCTCTGGTTGAAATATAATATTATTTATTGAATTTATAAGTCTTTTTTTGTTTTTATATGTATTTCGTTTGGTTAGTTTGTTATATATAATATTTATATATATGGGCATGCATTGATCTTGAACTTACAGATTCATTATGGTATATGCTTTATATGTAAAAAAAAAAAAAAAAAAAAGTCAATAAATAAGTTACATATGTTTATAAAAAGTGACCCCAGCAATTGAAATATTCTCTGTGAATATAACAGATATTTGTTGATTCAGTATTGTACCAGTCGAAATTGTATGTTAATTCAAAATGATTCATAGTCTGGGCAAAAGTACCTCGAATCCAACCATATGCGAGATCGAAGATCAAGAATATCTATGGATTCTAACCTGCTTACCCACCCTCTAAATCTAGCAACCAATTAACATTTTCGAGGCAAGCAATTAATCCTTTCTAACTCCGGCGGCAGCTACAGTGAAAGAACACGAGCCTCAACTATATCTAACATTCAACTCTAGCATTTAGTTTAATTACACATATGCATGAGTTTTAAAAAGGAATGGTAGATGTGTGTGATCTTGAGTCATCAGATAGCAGCACAACATTTAGATAATAATGCAAACTTTAAATAAAATTAATTAAAACGAATCACAGGTAGGTTAAATTCATATATATATATATATATATTTTAATAAAAAGCAAATCTATAATTCTTTAACATCTTGCTAATTAATTTAACTGTTTATTAACATCAATTTCGATTATATAACTTATGCCTCTTGTAAGGGAGCAGTATAATTTATATGTTAATTTAAAACAGAGCAATCAAAGTTCTTTGGTAGATACCAATTCAAGTATGTGTAAGAAAAAAAGCAAATATTTTAAAGCACCACTTTTTGATTAAATTTAACACAAGTAAAATCATTATAAGAGAAAAAATAATTTGATTACATTTTTAAGAAATGGCTCCGAAGAGAGTGACATGCTTGAATGCAAGCGAATCGTGATATTCACAAATAAATGTGCTACTGATAGTAAAATATAAACTAATATGATCAAACCATCGTCAACCCACAATGAGATGCTCAGAGACAATAGAAAATAATTAGCCCCAGCATTTAAAATGACACAACCAGCACAAACTCAATCCCACTGCTCGTTTCCAGTAACGCCAAGAAAGTAAAGATGAGTGGATTGCACAATTTGCAAACCTCAAGATATTTAAGGAGAAAGTCTTGCGTTGTTAGCCGAGAGGTATCGCAGCTGCCATGCAAGCAAATAGTTGGTTGCAGACGGTTGTGGGTTCGCGTCCCGGCCGATGCTATGACATATGAAAAAAAAAAAATTATCAAAACATTTGGATGAAATAAAGTTGTTTACATGTTATTTGTTTCTAAAGAAAATATTAAAAAAAAAAAAAAATCAGGAATCACCAAGGCTTGTTAAGCTTAGCTTACTTCGGGTCTTCTCAATCTTGTCTTTCATATCCTGACCTACATTTTTACCAGTGACTATCTCACGTGGTATAATTCAGACTTAGTAATCAAAAGGACAAAACAGGTGATCAAGCAGAGTCAAATACAAATACTGGAAAAATCTCATTCTTTTTAAAATTAGTATATGAGAATTATACTGAGCTACTTAAGATTATATTTATATTATAGCAGATTGACCAAGATAGGATCTACACAAATAAATCTAAAATATTATACGAATATCATCTCTTGGGGCAACATATCTCTCCCTTCAAAACAAAATCCCATCAACATTTTTAAAATTAACATTTTAAATTCTCTCTTATGCCTTAGCGAGAAGCAACTTTCCACCTACCCCCTTTCATTCTTTTCAAATTAAATAATATAATTTAATAAAAGTTCCACACTTGATCTAGCGTTTTCCCCAAAACCAACTGTATATGCATGAAATATTTTCAGAAATATACTATTATAAAACAAAATTATTTCATCTCCACAAAAATGGATGCTCCAAGTAATAATCATTTAGAGCAAAAGAGTTATTTATTTACCGACAGACATCTGGGAAATAAGAAACAAATTATTTAATCATATTTGTCGAGATGGAACGAATTGGCACATAAATAGCATTTTAAATCAGAAATCTATGAATCTAAACAATATATCTCTAGGTAAGTAATAAATATCTTTATAGACTGCTTTAATAAGAAAAGTTTTGCATTAATAGAGGAGAGACATTAAAGTTAAGTTACAGAAAGTCAAGATTACAAAGTTTAGTTAATAAAATATTTTCCATTTAGTTAGGAAGAATTTCATTTAAGAAGACATTTATTTGTAGAGAAATTAAATTATACGGTCTACTGGAATTTTGGAGAATAAATTAGGCGGTTAGAAATGAAAACAATTTAAAATATATTACCTAATTTATTCAGAGTCTGCATTGGAACTCTAAGTCCCATGATGAAATAATAATTTGGAGTTGACTTTCATTATCTTGGCATAGGAATAGCTAGCTATTGAGTTTGGTTCAAGAATTCACAGTTCGGCAGTCCAAAATTCAAACATTTAATGAAAATATTCTGACATCATGGTACTTTGATGATCATACTTGGGACAATGAGAAATGGGCAGGTTAGGCCCATTTACCTTACTGTCACATTGCTGCACATATGTTTTAAAATAAAACCGGTGTGAATTTGCCATGCTCTTTCTCAAACAAAACCGACTAAGTTTTCCTATTGTTGTCCTGGTCTATTTATACATTTCCAGAGTACTTTTTTGAAAATTCCCCTTTTTCATTAGCTTAAGGCAGAGCAGATACCTTTGAGTCAGGCAATCATAATCATCAATCTAAAATATTTTAGTATTGTCTTCCCAATAAACCCACTAATTTTATTGTTTTAAATCTATTTTAAGTTTAACTTAGATTTGAGGAATTTTTCTTAAAAATATTTTTCCTATAATTTGTTTTTAACCTCTTTATTGCTGATTTGTTTATTGGCCAAGTGAGGAAAAAGTATAAACTTTTAATTGGTCAATTCACAAATTCAATTGTCAAAATATATTCATCTTTTAATATTATATTCACTTTAGTTTCGTTTGTAAAAAGTATATTAATAATTTAGTTATGAAAGTTAACAAAAGTTTTTTCAAAAATAAATAGTTATTTACAATTTAAAAAAAATTCAATAACACAAATCTTTAAATGAATGTTATTCACCAATTAAATGTTGTGACATTTTGTGACGTCAGTTATTTTTTTACAGTTCTTAAAAATAAATAATTTTTGCTAAACTCTTAACTATTTTTCTAAAATAATTTTATTTTTAGCATATTTTATCTAAATAATTTATAATATGTCAAAAAAACCTTTTAGAATGGTCTAAAACATTAGTTTATCGCTTTTGAAATGAAACAAAAGAAATTGGAGCGATTTCATTATTGACAAGAGCTTTTCTTTGTTGCCAAAATTTAATAGCCAATCAGATCTAAGATAAGTCTGCCTTCTGTCTTTGTTTGACCATAACTGACAGGTTTATTGATTTTTTACTTGTAAAATAATTCATGAGAGGGCAGCATCTTACGAAACTTTTTATAATCTTTCAAACAACGCTAAAATCTTTACCGTAGCTCTAAAATTGCCGGGATTTTAACGATGGAAAATTCTTCACATTTTTAACTGTTACTGTTGAAAAATAGGTTTAATTTAATTAGAAAATCCATTACTACTTTGCTAATGGATTTTTTTTTGTTTTATACTAAAGAATGTGAGCAGGATTTATCGCAAAAGTAAATCTCCAGAATAAAATACTTTGACTTTAAAAAAATATTATTTTAAAAATTAATTTCTTGATTTTTATAAAAGTTTCTGTCTATAACTACACACACACATATATATATATGTATCTGTGCATATATATATCTGAGTCCATCCAATATTTATAATCAAAGTTTTAAATAGAAAGTTTTGAGATTTTATTTACTTATTAACTGATCTAGAAATTAAATATATACAAAATAGCAGATGGAAAGTTTTATAATCATCATTACAAGCATGGATCAGATTCAATCCTGGGTTAGAAATATAGAAAGATGTGAAACATGGATCTGATCTACAGATCCATTGCTTCAGTATATTGACCATATCTTTTCAATTGTTTGTATGAAGTCATTGAAAACTTGATATATCAAATACTTCTTTCTAAAAACAGATAATATTATGAGTAATTTTTACATCTCCTTTATTCACAGAAATAGACGTGTTTGTCTGCAGGATCATATTTTAAATGACTGAAACTACAATTTAGATAATATGTTCCTATTACTAGAAGACAATTACACTGAATTGATTTGCCATCTTTTAAATGCTTATATCATTTTATCTTTATTTGTAACCTATTTGTTGTCATTCCTTTGTGTATGAGGAAAATGGGGCAAAAGATAGAGACAGGGGGGAAACAGAGGGGATGGAAGGGAAAAAGGGAGAGAGAAGGCAAAAGAGAGAAGAGAAAATAAGACTGTGAAATGGGGAGGGAGAGGGATAAAAAAAAAGAGATAATATGACTGAGAATATTTCTTAGTTATCAGATTTAAATGAAATAAAATTATTTTCATTTATAAATTTATCTGTCTAATATTTTTTTTTTAAGAAAATGAAGTATTGGAGAGTCGACACGAATTTCCCTTTGAAGTGTATATTCCTAAAGAAATTCCTTCCTCATTTGAAGGAGCATCTGGTCATGTGAGGTACCAGTGTAAAAGTAAAATAATTTCAGAAAAAGACAACTGCATTGCTAGGAGTAAAAAGCTATTCTCTATCTTAGCTCCTGTTGATTTGGAGGAAATGCAGCAAGTGAAGGTAGATATTTTAGTTTTCTTCTTATTTACGAAGTCAATTGAAACCTTTATAGTTTTTTATGCTTTCTTTTAAAAAAAGGGATTTCCTAGTTTTACTTTTGTTTATTAAATCAATGGTTCTATATATATTATTAATAGTTTACTATTTTTTCTTGATTTCTGGAGCCACATTTTATATTTATTTTGATTATAAAACACTTTAATATTAAACGTAATATATCATTATAGTGTTGGTGGACAGATGGGATTGCAATAGAAAATGGCAAGTTATAGAGAATATACCATCCATTTCTGCTATTTACATACATCTGTATGAACATTAGTAAATGAATAATATTGATAAATAGTCACAAGTAGATAGGTATAAAATAATAAAATCTTATGGTTAAAGAATTAGAACATTCACTTGCCTTGACCATATTTTAGAATTGTGATTTTTATGGAATTTTGAGACTTTTTAGGTAGCTGAGAATTTTCAAGCAAGATAATGTTTTTTTCCTCAAGTAAGCAGACCGTAGTTAACTATTCCACTCTCACTTTAAAATGTGTATTACAAAAAGAAACAAATTCCTTCCATAAAATTTTAATATTCATCATCAAATTCATAGAACAAATTAGTCATTTTACTATTCAAAAGGAATAAATATTATTTGTGTATACTTAAATCTCAATATGATTTAAAAAGAAATTACAGGTGGACAAATCTTAAATTTTTATACTAATATTAAACAACTGCTGATATAAATTCGTATTTAAAATTGACGCAAATTTTATAATTGCAAATTACAATTTAATTCACAATATTAATAGTAAATCCTTATGTGTGTACATTATTCTTACTGAAGTCATTTATAAAATGTTTTTATAAATTAACAGTAACTTATGAATTATCTAATCTACCAAGGTTGGGAGCTTTTTTTTTAATTATGCAGGTTCATGGGCCTATGAGTATTTGTGTTTTTTTGTTGTTTTTTTTTCTCAATTCTATTTTACCAAATATATATAAGTTTTAAAAAAAAATTAATAAATTGATTATAAATTCTTTTTGGTAGGTTTATTTCAATTTTTTTATTTATATTATAATGTTACATTTCTTTTTTTTAATTTTTTATATTAATACAAACAAATAATTATAAATAAGGTGGAAATATTATAATTGGCAATAATAAATAAAAGATGAATATTATAACATGTAAATGCCAATATCTGTATATATTAATGCATATAAAGATGTTTTATGTATAATTCTCAAAAAATGGCTGCCAAGCTTGGTAGACTGGATAATGCATAAGTACCAAATTAACCTTTTAAATAGTTTATTTACTATGAAAACAGATTGAGATTTTTTTTAAAGAAGAGTTAAGGGAAGGTTAAAAAGCATATAAAAAACAAACGGTATAAAATTTATTAGGTAGTCTTAAAAAGGTAATGCATAAAAAATAATGTAAAGTTCAAAAACTTTAAAAAAAATACAATCATGTCTTATAAGAAAAAATCTTGATAAAGCTCCTATTATTTTTTTTATTAATTAATATTTGTATCTTTTATAATGGGAAATATAAAATATCTAATTTTCAAGCAATGTATCAAACTTAAATGCAAAACAGTACCTTTCTACCTTATCAAGATTAAACCTATAATAAGTTATAAACATTGAAAATTGATATCAGATCTTAAGGTAACAATAATGTATTATTTTAAATTTCTACACATAAAAATTATATTAATTCAGAATGCTATAATAACTGTGACAAAATTTATTCTGCTATGAGACAATTTTTTACAGAAATGATAAGCTTTTTATTAATAATTAAAGAAAATACTTTTCTAATGATAGATAAATTTTAAATTTTATAGCATGGTGTATGTAACAAATGTGAATTTTTAAAATTAAGTTTTACTAAAATAAAATAAAAACTATATGTCTTAATAAGTATAAAAAGATAAATTAAACTAAAACCTTTAAAATCTAATAACTTGTTTACAAAGTTTAAAGAATTCAGTCAAGTTAGTGATACTAGTTAAAAGAACTTCTAAATAAAAGAATGAATGTAAAATGTAAAATATTTTGAAATGGAATTGAATAATTCATTTTTATGATAAAAAAAATTGTATAACTACTTAACAATTCAAAAAGGCAAAACTCTCCATACAGTAGTGCCACTCAGTGTAAGCCAGAGTAATCAATGGATGTGAGATTTCTGGCTTGCACTGAGAGGCACTATTGTATGGAGAGTTTTGCCCGTTTTAACAGCTTGAGAAGCATAAGAAATGGTTATCAGTGACGTTTTGTGGTTAATACTTAACAATTCACTGGAACTTACTGTTATCTAAGAAGTAAAAATAATTAACTACTTTTCTTAAGAGAAATGAAATAAATCCAAATGTGGAATAACATCTAGTTCAAAGCTAATAAAATCTCAAGTATTTATAAGTTAAATGTTTTGTATGAATTGTTTTAAAAGTGATTTAGAACCATGAAAGATTTATTGTTTATGCTAAAAATAAAGAATATTCTCTTCACTTCAAATATTGTTGTTTCAAAGATTATAAATGAGCTTCATAAAGATTACTCCATAATTATACTCACTGAAAAAATTATTAAAATATAATTGTTAACAAAATAAAATAGTGACCAAACATCAATGTATTCTTAAATTAAATATTTGCAGTTCAGAATTGGACAAATGGAGGAAATAAAGATAACAGCTACTAATTAGTAACATTATAAGTTTATATAAGTATTGCTTGCCTTTTTAAAAAATGAAATTGTTTACAAGTTATGTAATATATTAAATGTTTGCATATTGCATTTCATGGATTGAAATAATTGTAAATATTTTTGTTTCTTTAGTGTAAATAAATTATTCAGTGGAGATATAGAATCATCATCTCTTTAAAAATAAATACTATGAGAAATGAAGACAAATTAGGATACCATTTTAGTAAATAATCTGGGACATTTTTGACATTAGGGGAGCTACAGAATCATCACTGACATAACAGATGATAAACAACCCTTGACATTTCACCCGCAGTATCTATAAAAATATTCCAGATATTTTATCCAATCCACATAAAAAAAAATTAATTTTGTCAATTTTTTTTTTTACAAAACAAGATATTTTATAGAAAGAAGCCATAAAAGTGTTCCAGATATTTTGTCCATAAAATAAATTATTCAACTAACATAAAAATATGTATAAATACTTAATGAATTCATGCTAACAAAATGAATTACTAAAGCAATATAAAAATATGATAGTGTAATAAATACTAAAATTGTAATTAATGTTTCAATTAACAAATAAAACTATAAATTACTAAACTATATTCTCATATATATATATTTTCTTATAAATAAATACATTACAATTATTAAAATCAAATGTTTTTCAAAGCAAGATAGTAAAAGAGTAAATTAAACCCTCAATTAGGTCATGCTTTTAAAATATAATTTTTATTGATAACAACAATTCCTTTTAAATCAAGATTAATTTGTGAAAATACATAATAATAAAGTGTATTTGAGCGCAGATAATTGTTTACTTAAGAGAATGTCTTGTAAGAAATAAGCATTCAATAGCTTAGATTGCATTATTACATATCTGAATATATTTGTGTGGATGGCTAGAAATATAGCATCTTACACATATAAACATAAGAGAAACTATTTAACATGGAAAAATGGAAAGTCATGATGTATGTGTGTGTGGATTGCATCTGCATTTTTAAAAACACCCACATCTTTATGTTTAAATTGTAAATAATTAAGCACCTTTATAAAATGTCATGTGCATTGTAAATAGCCAAGTAAGGCATAATCAGTGTATAACCAAATACTTTAGTAATATAATTCTTCATAGTATATTATTCTGAAGGGACAGCTTATTAATAAAAAGGAACGAGATGATTTAAAATGTCAGGAAGATGAGCAAATACAAATACAACCTTCAGATAATTCTTCATCTTTGTGGGTATATGATGTAAGTATGTCAATTGAAATATTTAAATGGGTGATGTTAAGAAGAAAATTATTTCCTATCAATCCTTAATAATGCAGAAGACTTTTGAAATCTAAGATATTTCCCAAACATCACCATCTTATTGAAACTAGGAAGAACAGTCACATAAGAGCAGATCATATGGAGTTCTATTTGATATTAACTATAAAAGAAAATAAATATGATAAAGAGCAATGTGATCATTATGCATATTAAATAAAGTTTGCATGCAATATCATTTTTGTAGGTATTTTTTACGAGAGAAAAAAAATCAAACACTTTACCAGAAAGAATATCCTCATATTTTAAGTTATTTAATGATTTATTATGAATATGCATAATAATGCACACATACTAAATCTGTATATATATATATATTGTACCTTTTGAAATGTATTTCACTATGTGGTAAAATATTAGTCATAATTTTTTTTTATTTTTCTTTCCTGTTTGATTTTTGGGTGGTGAATATGTTAACTTATGAAATATTAACTGTGTTGCTATGACAATAATATCAATATAAAATTGTTTATTGTTGATTGTGTTGTAAGATTGTAAATTGACTTCATTTATTTTAAAAAAGAAAAGGAATATGTAAATAATAAAGCATATAGTTTGGATGAAATTATTATTCTTTGTTATTATATGTTCCTTCTTCATTACTGTATTCATCATAGTAACTAATAAATGATACAAATAAATGTTTAATATTTCTAACAGTTGTATGATATATTATACTGAGAAAATATGTATAAAAATATTTTTTCAGTGTAATATATTGAAAATGTACTGTAAATTGTTTAATTTTTGTTGAATGAAAAATAGTATGGGCATGTATTTTAAAATATTTATTTTTATTTGTTGTATAATATGATTTTTATTAGAGGAAGACTACCGGAAGTTGCTTAAAGAGTGATTATAGAGGATTACTATGGTAACACTGATGTCAATGAAAAAATCTTATAAATAGAATTAAATAATTTGAACTCATTCTTCTGTCTTTTGCTTTTGCTTTAAACAGAAGCATGTATAAATTTTTTTGCATTGTTTTTTTTATTTACCTTAAAAATATATAATTAACTGGTGAAAATGGAGGGATAGTAAGCACTATCAAGAAAATTTTATAGAAAAATGACAATTTAATTATAAAAAAAAAAAATCAACAAAAGTACTTCATTATGTCATAAACCATCAGAATATTTTTATCTTTAAAATGGATGTTATCTATAATTTAAAAACAGAATAAAACATCAGAAAGTGTACAAGAATCATCAATTGATCACTTTTTTCTAAGATATAAATCAGTTTACTTTCCCATTATATCGTTCTAGATAAAGCTAGCATCTATTTATTCATCGTATTTTGAAATAATATTCATTCATAAAGAAATATCTCTTCATATCATGAATATAAACTAGTACTTATGTGTGTAATGTCATATAAACCAAATAATTATTACTTGAAAGAATAATTTCGATACATATATATAAAATATCAGAATATAAAATGTATTTTGGATTTAAAAGTTTTTGTGAAGAAGGACATATTTGTGGTTTATAGTTTAAAATAGACATCAGAACTATGATGTCATACTGGGAATATAGTATTTAAAGTCTCTCATTCAGTTTTGTGTTTACCATTATATATATATTGGCTCTCTTCATTTAAAAGATATAGTGTTTATTGGTAGATATATATAATTTTAAGTTAAATGGTAATCTATTCACATATTAAAATATAAAAGTTACATTTTCCTAAGTTTAAACTCATATCTTGTGGTATAGTAATTATTATTTTAATATTTAAAGTAGATTCATTTTTATTGCTTTTAAATTAACTTTGGGTATATCAGTTATATTAGAAGTGCAAAAAAGATTTTATCACCATAAATATTCACTTTATCTTGTTCTCTTAAATTTACATTACAAATAACTAGATTAATATATATATATATTGTAACATAATAAATAACTAGATTAATATATATATATATTGTAACAGTAATAAAATATAGATAGATAGAAAATGAAATAGATATACTTATGATAATCTGTTATTTGAAACAGTAAGACAATATACTAATGTAATGATGATAAAGGCTGAGTGACAAAATAAATTCTCATTTTTCTATATAAAATAACCAAATGAAAATTAAAACTATCATCATTAAAGATTTAAAATATTTAGATATTGGGGAAGTCATTTGAACAATAAAACATACTGGGCATTGTCATCGAATAAAATAATATTAAATATAGCAACTGAATAAAATTACCCACTGTGAGATTCCTGGAGTGCCTTATGGTTATCTCCAATACTAGGTTCTTTTAACAAAGAATCCTTCCTATTTTTCTTTCCAACCATATAAGACCATTCATGGTTATATGCACACACTGGTGCTATTCATGACAACTTATAAAAATATATTCTATAAAGTTAATATTATGAAGTTGGAAAGGGATTATATCACTCTTTATTCAGTTTAGCTAAGTATATGTGTTTTCCCATGAGTGCCACTAGATTGTTTTAAATCTAGATAAATATCTGTTTAGAGTGTACTGAGTTCAAACTCATTTGGTACATTTTTACTATACATGACTTGGATGACTAATGAATTAAAAAAATGACCTTCTTATATTTCATCTATATCCATAAAATTACAAGATCCCAATATTACCAAACTTTTGTATATAGATCAAAGACTCCTATAGATATAACTAGCTCATTTACGTATATTGATGAACAGACAGGTATAATCCTATTAATGGCTTCTAAACAAGCATCGTGAAGACCATTATTGATATTGATGGCCAATTAACTCAATTATTTATCACAATATAAAGGTAATAATGATGATGATAATAGTGATGATACTAATAGTAATAGTGATGATACCAGCCATAGCTCATTAATAAACTCACAACAATAAATTCATCTTTATAAACTTATAGGCATCTATTAAAAATTATCCTATTTCAAACTGAGATTGAATTATTACATTCACTAGCATTTATATAAGTTTATAGTTATTTACTAAAATACTTTTATAGTTAAAACTAGGATTTAATAATACTAGTGATGATGATTGATCATCACGAATCTCTATGCATGATATTCAACTTTCTACAAATCTTTATTTACTAAATATATTAATTATGTTAAACATTAGATTTAATGGTTATAATTTATTTAATGATGATGATGATCATAACTCTTGTATGGTATTATTTGAAACATTTTAACCAATAACACGATATCCATCTTTGATGAGGATGATCAAACCTCATGGACACAACATAATTTTAGCTTTTCTATTATTAAACTATAATTATTAAAATTTGGTTATTATCAAGCATAATCCTTAAATACCTAAATGTAAATCAACATTCTAGTTTACATAACATTTTGCGAGCACTTAATATTTGCAAGTGATTGCTCAATATTTAGAATGCCGATGATACTTAATATCTGCGAGCGAGGATGATGAATTAAAATGATAGAATTAAGACAAGAAAAACACAACAATATTTTTAATAAGAACTCGGAAAACCAATTAAGATATATATAATTATATTTTATTAATGCTATTACTCTTTCTTTCTTTAAAATCAAATTAATAATTAGATAAATGGCTTATTATTATATTAATTCAATATAAAACTAATACAAAAATTTATATAAGCACAACCCAAATAAATTTAATATATAAGTTTGTCATTTTTGGATATTTTAAAATAAGCTGGCTTAAAATGACATTTAAAAAAATATATTTCATGGAATGCTTACTTAAGACCTTCCTAACTTATTATATCATAAAAATGAATTTCATATGTAACTTGTGTGTTTTATTTCACTTCCATTCATATGTAAATCCCTGCTTTATAATTTACCATATTTAAACTTATTATGTATAACCTATTCTTTTGATGTGTTTGTATAAGCAGTTACACATGCACACATTCGGTAATGTTAACATATATGTTTAAAATGTATACCCCTATATTAGAGAATAATACATAAATTACATATATAAAAAATAATTTTGCAACCTTTTAGCAAAAGAAAATAAAATACATTATATCAATTTTAATATGCAACAAGATAAAATAAAAAAACATTATAAATGCATATATTTATAGGTTGCTCATTATCATAACAACTGAAGAACAATTAAAAAAAACATTTCAATACTACAATATATAATATAAAAAATAATAAAAAATAATGAAAATTTAAATTTAAAGATTTAAACTATGTTTGTGTTATGTTGTGTGATATTGAAAATAACTATCGATAAACAAGTCTTTAATGTTTCTGTATCAAAAGAAAAATTGCTTTGACCAATAAATTAAGGTTTACTTTTAATAAGTAAGAATAAAAATCTGTTAAAGAAAGTTCATAGTTACCTGTTTACTTTCACTTCTTATAAATGTCCTGAGTTTGAATTTTCAGACTGCTTGTCTTTGCTCCATTTAAAAAAAAAAATTCTTGTTGATGCTTTCTAATAAACATGAATTAATTGACCTGCTTATTTCTTCAATTTTATAAATTATTTATTGTTGATACTTTTGATAACACTGAATTCGTTGATTGGCTTCCTTCTACCATTTTAAAAGAGTTATTATAAATACTTTTTAATAAGTATGAACTGGTGGATTTGCTTGTCTCTCCCATTTTTTAAAAAAAAATTAGACACTTTAGATGACTGAGGTAAACTTTATTAAAAATTTGATTCATGGCTTCAAACTTGGCTATATATGGATTTTTTACATCTTCTTTTCCTCTTCTTTCCCCTTCTCCATTCATCCAAAGGTAATGAGCCTTTAATAGACCAGGAGCCAGAAAAGAAGCATTTCATATAGCTCTTTCATTTTGTTGGTTATTATTTGACTGGTATATGAATCCATAGACAGATTAGTGATTTTAACCCATTCTGTATTAATCAGGAAGCAGAAACCATGGTTTAGCAATGCAAATTCATGGTATTATACTCAGCAAAATATGTTAATATCATTTCATAGAACTGCTAATAACTTCTTCCAATAAATTCAATTTTGTTCCATTTTCCTTCTTTTTCTTAATCTTGCTGGGAATTACTTATATATACGCACATCTTCGTCTATACTGACTTCAAGCAAGAGTCTTCCTTTTTTCTCAATTTTCAAAGAGTGAAAAAAAAAATCAAATCGCTCACTTTTTTCTTTTTCAACATTAATAATAAGGAAAAACTGAGTGTTTTTCATCTCTCCTTAATAATACTGACTGACCTACTAAATAGTTTCATTCATTTATATTGTGAATTTTAATCAAAGAAAAAAAACCATCTGGAAACCTTATCTTGAAAAAAAAAATCAAAACTTCACAAGTTTGACGTCTGTCGCAATTTTACAAGAAAATTAATAATCACGTTTTAGTCCATCAAAGCACCTCTTTTATAAAAACAATCTTAAGACACAGATCACAAACAATAAAGCTGGCAATCCATAGTTATCAGAAATAGGTGTAAAAGCATTTTTTGTGTGTTTATACAGACGTTTTCATTCTTTCACACTTTTGCACGTGTACATTTTTTTATCTCCTTATCTAACTATCTTAATTGCCTTATTTTACACTTTCTTTCTGATCTACTCCATTTTAACAAAACAAAAGTTAAATAATTTAACACATTATTTAATAAAAAATATAATAAATCAATATTAAATATTATTACTCTCTCTCTACAATTGCCTATTCATTACCTATTTATAAACTATATAATAAATAAATACACATATAAATCTCTATATATATAAAAGAAAATTTTTTTTGATTAATTAAATAATATGTAAGTGGGTGACATGATTCATATATCTACATTTGCCTCACTCCCAAAAAAAAAAAATTTTTTTTTGAATATAAAGAATTGCTTAGGTCAGGAGTGCCATTGGCTTTAGGTTACGTACATTATATGTGCCTTTTACTCCTTCTGACAATTCCAGTACAAATGCATTTTCCCCTTTTTTTTCCTTGATATGGAATGGCCCTTCATATATGTTGTAAAATTTTTTGAATTTATGTTTCTGCGGGTCGCTAACATGAGGAGTTTTAACAAGGACATGATCGCCTACATTGAACTGAGTTGGTCTCTTTGGACCTTTAGCAATCTGTTTCTTAGCCATTCCTTGCAAGTTATTCCTTGCTCTTTCCACTAGGGTTTCTCTACTTATTTCTTCCTCCTTTATGCTGGGCAGAGGAGTCTTTATAAGGTTTGGTTCTCTCTTTACATAATGTAGGTGAGTTGGGGCAAATTTGGTGGATTCAGTTTGGGTGATATTAATATACCCAACCACTTTGCCTAATTGTTTAACCCAATTCTTATGATGGCCCTCCAAGTAAACCCTTAGCAATCTCCCCAACTCCCTCATGACTCTTTCACAGGGGTTAGATTGTGTTTTACAAATGGAACTTAGGACATGTTTAATCCCTTGGTGCTGTAACCATCAGTTCCAATCCTTGGAGAGAAAAGAGGTGGCATGGTCTGTTAGAATAGTTCTCGTTTTTCCCACTAATGTAAATTGTGAACTTTCTAAATTTCTAATTGCCCCTCGTGCATTGGCTTTGTAGACAGGATATGCAGCAACAAATTTTGAGAAGATGTCATAAGTAACCAAGATATACTTAAATCTCCCATATGGTGGCAATGGCCTATAAAAATCTATAGCTAATAGATCATTTGGCTGATTAGAAATAATGGGTTGCAAGATCCCCGCATATGAGCGACTAGTATACTTGGATTTTAAACAAATTTCACAATACTTAAGACATTGTAGTATTGAGGCATACATATTGGGCCAGTAGAATAGTCTCCTAATAACATATTCCACTTTTCTAGGTCCATAATGCCCATAGAAGCAGTGAACATAATAGATTAATTTTCCCCTAACACTTGTGGGGATGTATATTCTCCATGAAGTCTCCTGATGTTCAACTGTCTGGTAATGCAATAAATCCTGTTTTATACAATATCTGAGGATGGATTTATTGGTTCTCATTTTATTAACTGCATCACCTTTAATTTTTTTTAGACAAATAGGCCAATATTGGCTGTAATTTAGGATCTTGGCTTTGTAACTGGGATAATTGACTCAACTCTTTTTCCACAGAACTCATCAACAACAAGGGTTATTGCTGCTATATATGCCTGGTCTAGATTTACGTGTTGTGGTTGGATTATCACAGGATTCCTACTGAGAATATCTGCAACCACATTTTCTTTGCTGTTACAATATTGAATTTGGTAGTTGAATTGTTGCAGGAATAGGCTCCATTGGATCAGCCTTTCATTGTTCAAATAGCTCCTATTCAGGAACTCTACACTCCTGTGATCTGTTATTATGACAATGTGGGATCCCACCAGGTACTGCTTAAGTTTTTGAAAGGTTCAAACCACTGCTAATGCTTCTTTTTCAGTTGTAGTATAATGTAATTCAGGCCCTCTCAGAAGATGACTAAGAAAACAAAGTACCTGTGGTCTGTGATCTTGATCTAATTGGAATAAGATCACCCCCAGCCCATATCCACTGCTATCAGTCTGTATATAAAAGGTAGCTTCAAAGTTGGGATATCCTAATATAATTTGTTCAAGGAATTTAGTTTTAATGAGGTTCATTTCTGTGGAATGTTGCTCTGTCCATTTCCATCTAGTATCCTTTCTTAGTAATTGGGATAGACAAATGGTGTCATAGGCAAAATTTTTATAAAAGCGATGGTAAAAATTGCAGACACAAAGAAGGATCTTAGCTGCTTTTTATTTTCTGGCTGTGGAAAGTTCCAGATTGCACTTATTTTATCAGGGTTTGGTTTTATTCCATCCACTCCCACCAGATGTCCTAGAAATGGTATTTCTTGTACAGCAATAGTGCTCTTGGCTAGATTAATTTTTATATTTTTTTTCTTACATTCAGTTAAAAAGGTATTTAGATGTTGGAGATGTTCTGCTGCATTGCTTGAGGCAATGACTATATCATCAACATATGTTGTGATGATATTTTTAACTTCCTCTGATAGTACTTTATCTAGGCATCGGATCAAGCCTGCACTGCGATTTATAAGACCAAAGGGCATCCTTTCAAACACATATGAATGACCCTCATGTCTAAACACAGTATACTTTTGATCCTCTGAGTGCAAATAGATTTGCCAATAACTGGCAGTCAGATCAAAGGTACTGAAAATAATTTACCTCTGAATCTGATTAGCAACTCTTGTATAGTGGGAGGGACATCCTTTTCTGGGATGGTTAATCGGTTTAAAAACCTTGCATCTAAGCATACTCTGACAGTGCTATCCTTCTTTCGGACACTAACCAAAGAGTTGTTATATGCAGATGGACATTTTTTATGACTTTCCATTCCACCATTTTTCTAACTTGGGCATTGACTTCAGCCCTGTATTGGTAGGGGATGGGGTATATTTTACATTGATACGGTTCTGAATTCATTAATCGAATCTGATGCACATACCCCTTAATAATGCCAGGTTTTCTGGAAAACACTTCCATGAACTTACAAAGAAGGTGAAACATTTTCTCTCCTAAATCAGGGTCTGTATTCTCAATTCCTATTAATTTATGTCTCACATCCTGCTGAGTGGAGGCCTTTTGGATTATAGCAATGCTGGCTTGATGAAATAGTACTACTCCTTCCAGGACTTCATCTCCACTCTGACATCTTATGTGTTTGTTATAAAAATCAATCACACTCCCATGCCTATTTAAAAAAATCAGATCCCAATATTACCTCATATATAAGGCCTTGCATGATCAAGAAGGCATGTTCATATGAGTGAGATCCTACTTGTAGGGTAAGCCATATTTGCTGGGTAAATAGCTTAGCCTTTTTGCCATTAGCTAATATAATAGCAGTTTGCTTTATAGGGAATTTGGGAATTTCCTCATCCTCCCTTAGCATTTTATGATACAGTGCCTCAGAGATTATTGACAACTGGCTCCCTGTGTCCACCAATGCCTTGGTTTCTATTCCTAAAATGACCAGTTTGATCTCTGGACAGCCACCTAAAGTATAACATGCTGGCAAAGGTTCACTGTCCAGATCATCACCTGTGTCCCAACCTAAATTTATTGTTAAAATATTGTCCTTGTTCCCCAAGTTAGCAATGGGCTCCCGCAGTAGGGAACATTCCATCGAGGCCCGTTTTAGTTTGTTGGACTAGCCTTAGTCATTATCTTCATGGACTTTTGCTGCACCTTATGTGGAGCATTATTACTAATTCCCAAGCAACTGGCTATTGGACTCCTGTTTCTATTAATTATGGGTCTATTTTGCGTTTGCTGATGGGAATTATTCCCAGGCCTACCTATGTGTGGTTTACTGGGTTTTGTTGGAAAGTGTTGGCCTAACTGGTTGTTTCCGACTCTCATACTGGAGACTTTATAATTATAGTTCTCCTTCCTCCTAGGATAACCTTCGGCCATACTTTCTGTGGCACCTAGGGCATCTAACATATCTGCCACTCTGTCTAGGGAGTATACATCAGCAGCTATTAGGGCCTGCTCTACCTGTTTGGGGAAGTTCCTTCTGGTTATCCTAATGATTTGGGGCTCAGATAAGGGACATGCTGTAAGCATTTTTAAAGTAGCAGCCTGACTATGGAAGAACTGAGTATAAGTTCCTTCTCTAGGGGTATATTTTTGCTGGCTAATTGTGTACTTTAGACTATCCTGTTTCTCTTCACTCCAGAATGTCTGAAGTAGCATACTCTTAAAGTCCCCATATGTTTCGGGTCTATAAAAGAGTGCATGTCACCAACTTTTTGCTGAGGCATGAAGGTGGTTGCTCGCGACTGCTAATTTTTCTCGGTCATTTAGTCGACTCAAAGAAAACAGTTCATCGAGACCATTCAAATATTCTATGGGGTTTTCCCCATATTCACCCCTAAAAACTTTCACTTGTATATATTTAGCTATATGGCTGCTTCTTCCCTCATTTAGTAAACTATCTTCCTCTTCCTCTGTCCTTCTGGGACCCTTCTCTACTATCTGTCCACTTTCTATTCTTATAGGATTATTCTCATATATCTCGGGCCCTAAACTTTGTGGTATTCTACATGAACCACTACTTGAGGTTCCATTCACTTGCATTTCTTTTCTTTCAGTCAGTTTGGTTTCCATCATTATTAATAATTGATGGTTTAGGTCTTTTTCCTGGCAACACAGGTATTGTTTCACTTCCTCCACTATCATTCTCTGCTGATTTTCCATCTTTTCATTAAAGTCAAATTGATCCTTCTGGCTATTGACTTCTAATTCTATTACACTTTGTTTTAGACCTTCTATCTCTTCTCTTGTGGTCCCTGCCATTTGCTCACGTATACTATGTACCTCTTTCTGTACTTTCTTTAGTCATGATCTGATTTACCCTGCTTTTTCCCCAGATCTTTATATTCTACTTTTAACTGTTTTTGTACTGCAGCTACCTCTAATTTTAAAATATTAATCTCACTGCTAATACCTTCTTTGAAATTATTCTGAGCTAATTCAAGGCTTTCATTTTTGTTAACTATTTTCCTATATCCTTGTACAGCTACTAACTCTTCCTTTACCACACTAAAACTTTTCTCCCAACTTTCTTGACTTATTGTCAATTTATCGGCAAGTTCTTTATATCTTATGTCACATCTATCATCGAACTTTTGCCATTTGTTTTTTAACTCTATTTCAATATTCTCTATTTTTTGAGATTGTTGATCTATTTTAGTATCCAATCTTTGAGATTGTTGATCAAATTTCTGATTTATTTCTTGTGATTGTTGATCGAATCTCTGATTCATCTGACTAATTATAACTTGCAACCACTCTGGAGGGCCTTGTTTTACTACTCCCTCCATTTCTTCAGTGACTAATTCTTTGTCTTGCTCCATATTATTATTATATTTTTTTTGTATACGTATTTATAAACTTTTAATTACTGATTTCTTTTCTGCTTTATTCTGTTCTGATTTATTCTGTTCTGCTCCCTGATTTCCTATACATACAGAGTTAAACACCTTTATCTATCCACCCATATACTTTAAAATTTCCAACCACTCTTTCTCAGCCATAATTCTCCCCATCCATTCATCTATATCTTAAGTGCCCTTAATTAACTTAACCTCATCTTCACCCATTTTTTTTACTTATATATGATTGATAAAGTATGAGGTCATAGCCCCTATTTAAAACATTTATTTAAGAATAAGCTATCTCTGCATAAGTGTGCCCTTTTTATGCCATCATTCATCTAGTTTTTAATGCTTTTATAAAACTTAACTCTCTCTATGCCATATTTTAATACACTAAGCAAAAAAAAATTACTTATATAACATATGTGCCTAGATTTATAATAGAGTTCACATCTAAAGTTATTTATATACTCATCTACCCTTCCAGAGATCTGACAGATACTGACAGCCAAAAGAATGATTAGCAATTCACAATCACGAGATAGACAAAAGAATACAATCACTGCACTTAAAGTATACAATGTTCCATGAACACTCAGATGATCACCCCAATTCAATCACTTTAAGCTACTACAACCCATACTAGTTTATTGCAAACACTGTTGCATTTCCCTGCTTGCGTCCAAGTCTTAGGGGCTTTAATTCATAAAATACTGCCTTGCTTATCTTTAATGTCTTAGAAGCAACTATTATATATCAGTAAAAATATATACTGCCTATCTCTCTGGAGTCTTAGAGGCGAAATATTATGTATCAGAAAAACTATGCCTTGCTCTCTCTGGAGTCTTAGAGGCGAAATCATGGCAGGCCTACTGTTAACTGCTTCATGATAAATAATACCTGATATTATAATCTGGGTTGGAGCAGTGAATGAGATAAATCAATCACCAGTGGCATGAATTCATCACATCCTCAAGGCATTGACAAAAATTCTCCATCCATCATCAAAATTGTACCACAACCAACCAAACTCCAACAATCAAATATCCAATCCAACCTCCAAAATCATAGATTTCATATAACACAAACTTTTCAAATATGAACAAAACTATTATTCTGCAATTCAAGGCTATTAATATTTCTATGCTTATCTAGCAGCAAATATATTTCACTGATAAGCAAAATATTAAAAAAAACAGTGCTATTAATCATTAACACTTATTATAAGTTGTGATATCATTATATTTTAAAATTGAAATTAAGCTGTTTAATGGCTGTATTCATTTTTCATCATCAAAAATGCAATAACAGTAATCATCATCATCTAAATGTCAGGCCAAAATATTTGTATCCAATAATATAAAAAAAAATTTACACACAAAAAAAAATTCTTTTTTTTTTTAAAAAACTATACATCTGTCATCAGTATATACTTCACATCTCTCAGGTATGTGGTGTATTTCAAGCCCTTATTTGGCTTATTTCAGGCCCTAGTTGGTGCGACATTTGTAACAGTAATAAAATATAGATAGATAGAAAATGAAATAGATATACTTATGATAATCTGTTATTTGAAACAGTAAGACAATATACTAATGTAATGATGATAAAGGCTGAGTGACAAAATAAATTCTCATTTTTCTATATAAAATAACCAAATGAAAATTAAAACTATCATCATTAAAGATTTAAAATATTTAGATATTGGGGAAGTCATTTGAACAATAAAACATACTGGCCATTGTCATCGAATAAAATAATATTAAATATAGCAACTGAATAAAATTACCCACTGTGAGATTCCTGGAGTGCCTTATGCTTATCTCCAATACTAGGTTCTTTTAACAAAGAATCCTTCCTATTCTTCTTTCCAACCATATAAGACCATTCATGGTTATATGCACACACTGGTGCTATTCATGACAACTTATAAAAATATATTCTATAAAGTTAATATTATGAAGTTGGAAAGGGATTATATCACTCTTTATTCAGTTTAGCTAAGTATATGTGTTTTCCCATGAGCGCCACTAGATTGTTTTAAATCTAGATAAATATCTGTTTAGAGTGTACTGAGTTCAAACTCATTTGGTACATTTTTACTATACATGACTTGGATGAATAATGAATAAAAAAAATCACATTCTTATATTTCATCTATATCCATAAAATTACAAGATCCCAATATTAGCAAACTTTTGTATATAGATCAAAGACTCCTATAGATATAACTAGCTCATTTATGTATATTGATGAACAGACAGGTATAATCCTATTAATGGCTTCCAAACAAGCATGTGAAGACCATTATTGATATTGATGGCCATTTAACTAAATTATTTATCACAATATAAAGGTAATAATGATGAATGATAATAGTGATGATACTAATAGTAATAGTGATGATACAAGCCATAGCTTTTTAATGAACTCACAACAATAAATTTATCTTTATAAACTCATAGGCATTTATTATAAATTATCCTATATCAAACTGAGATTAAATTATTACATTCACTAGCATTTATATAAGTTTATAGTTATTTACTAAAATACTTTTATAGTTAAAACTAGGATTTAATAATACTAGTGATGATGATTGATCATCACGAATCTCTTTGCATAATATTCAACTTTCCATAAACCCGTATATACCAAAATATATTAATTATGTTAAACATTAGATTTAATGATTATAATTTATTAATGATGATGATGGCGATCATAACTCTTGTATAGTACTATTTGAAACATTTTAACCAATAACACAATATCCATCTTTGATCAGGATGATCAAAACTCATGGACACAATACAATTTTAGCTTTCTATTGTTGAATTATAATCACTAAAATCTGGTTATTACCAAGCATAATCCCTAAATACCTAAATGTAAATCAACATTCTAGTTAACTTAACATTTTGCGAGCGCTTAATATTTGCAAATGATTGCTCAATATTTACGAATGATGATTCTTAATATCTGAGAGCGATGATGATGAATTAAAATGATAGAATTAAGCCAAGAAAAATACAATATTTTTTAATAAGAACTTGGAAACCAATTAAGATATATAATTATATTTTATTAATACTATTACTCTTTCCTTCTTTAAAATGAAATTTACTAATTAGATAAATGGCTTATTATTACATTAATTCAATATAGAACCAATACAAAAATTTATATAAGCACAACCAAATGAACTTAATATACAAGCTTGAAATTTTGGATATTTTAAAATAAGCTGGCTTAAAATGACATTTAAAAAAAAATTTCATGGAATGCTTACTTAAGACTTTCCTAACTTATTATATCATAAAAATAAATTTCATATATAACTTGTGTGTGTTATTTCACTTCCATTCATATGTAAGCCTTTCTTTATAATTTCTCATATTTAAACTAATTATGTATAACCTATTCTTTTGACGTGTTTGTATAAGCAGTTACACATGCACACATTCGGTAATGTTAACATATATGTTTAAAATGTATACCCCTATATTAGAGATTAATACATAAATTACATATATACAAAATATTTTTGCAACCTTTTAGCAAAAGAAAATAAAATACATTATGTCAATTTTAATATGCAACAAGATAAAACAAAAAAAAACATTATAAATGCATATATTTATAGGTTGCTCATTATCATAACAACTGAAGAACAATTAAAAAAAAAACATTTCAATATTACAATATATAATATAAAAAATAATAAAAAAAATAATGAAAATTTAAGTTTAAAGATTTAAACTGTGTTTGTGTTATGTTATGTGATATTGAGAATAACTATTGATAAACAAGCCTTTAATGTTTCTGTATTAAAGTAAAAAATGCTTTGAGCAATAAATTAAGGTTTATTTTTACTAAGTAAGAATAAAAATCTGTTAAAGAAAGTTCATAGTTACCTATTACTTTCACTTCTTATAAATGTCCCAAGTTTGAATTTTCAGAAGGCTTGTCTTTGCTCCATTAAAAAAAAGAAAAGTTCTTATTGATACTTTCTAGTAAACATGAATTAATTGACTTGCTGTTTTGACAATTTTAAAATTATTTATTGCTGATACTTTTGATAAAGCTGAATTTGTTGATTGGCTTCCTTCTACCATTTTAAAAGAGTTATTATAAATACTTTTTAATAAGTATGAACTGTTGGATTTGCTTGTCTCTCCCATTTTTTTAAAAAAATCATTTTAGATACTTTAGATGACTGAGAAAAACTTTAACAAAAATTTGGTTCATAGCTTCTTCAAACTTGGCTATACATGGCTTTTATACATTTTCTTTTCCTCTTCTTTCCCCTTCTTCATCCATCCAAAGGTAATGAGCCTAAAATAGGTCAGGAGCCCGAAAAGAATCATTTCATATAGCTTGTGTGGTTGGCTTCAAACTCTATCATTTTGTTGGTTATTATTTGATTTGCATATGAATCCATAGACAGATTAGTGATTTTAACCCATTCTGTATTAATCAGGAAGCAGAAACAATGGTTTAGCAATGCAAATTCATTGGCTTATACACAGCAAAATATATTATTATCATGTCATAAAATTGTTAATAACTTCCTCCAATAAATTCAATTTTGTTCCATTTCTTTTTTTTTAATATTGATATTGCTGGGAATTACTTATATATACGCACATCTTCGTCTATACTGACTTTAAACAAGAGTCTTTTCTCTTTTTTTTCTTCAATTTTTAAAGAGTGAAAAAAAAATCAAATCGCTCACTCTCTTTTTTTCAACATTAATAATAAGGAAAAACTGATTGTTTTCATCTCTCCTTAATAATACTGAAAACTGACCTCACTAAATATGTTTCATTCATTTATATTGTGAATTTTAATCAAAGAAAAAAAAACATCTGGAAACCTTATCTTGAAAAAAAAAAAAATCAAAACTTCACAAGTTTGACATCTGTCGCAATTTTACAAGAAAATTAATAATCACGTTTTAGACCATCAAAGCACCTCTTTTATAAAAATAATCTTAAGACACAGATCACAAACAATAAAGCTGGCAATCCATAGTTATCAGAAATAGGTGTAAAAGTGTTTTTTGTGTGTTTATACAGACGTTTTCATTCTTTCACACTCTTTTGCATGTGTACATTTTTTTTTATCTCCTTATCTAACAATCTTAATCATCTTATTTTACACTTTCTTTCTGATCTACTCTATTTTAACAAAACGAAAGTTAAATAATTTAACACATTATTTAATAAAAAATATAATAAATCAATATTAAATATTATTACCTTCTCTCTCTACAACTGCTTATTCATTAACTATTTATATAGACTATATAATAAATAAATACACATATAAATCTATATATATATAAAAAAAAAAAAAAAAAAAAATATATATATATAAAAAAAATTTTTTTTGATTAATTAAATAATATATCTATGTGTTTGAAATGAGTCATATACATATATTTGCATCATTCCCAAACAAAAAAAAAATTTTAAGTGTAACAAATTGCTTAGATCAGGAGTGCCATTGGCTTTAGGCTACATACATTATATGTGTGCCTTTTACTTCTTCTGATGATTCCAGTACAAATGCATTTTCTCCTTTTCTTTCCTTGATACAGAATGGCCCTTCATATATATTATATAACTTTTTGAATTTATGCTTCTGCGGGTCGCTAACATGAGGAGTTTTAACAAGGACATGATCGCTTACATTAAACTGAGTTGGTCTCTTTGGACTTTTAGCCATCCGTTTCTTAGCCATTCCTTGCAAGTTATTCTTTGCTTATTCCACTAGTGTTTCTCTACTTATTTCTTCCTCCCTTATGCTGGGCAGTAGAGTCTTTATAAGGTTTGGTTCTCTCTTTCCATAATGTAGATGAGTTGGGGCAAAATTTTGTGGATTCATTTTGGGTGATATTACTATACCCAACAACTTTGCCTAATTGTTTAGCCCAATTCTTATGATGGTCATCCAAGTAAACCCTTAGCAATCTCCCCAACTCCCTCATGACTCTTTCACAGGGGTTAGATTGTGGGTTACGAATGGAACTTAGGACATGTTTAATCCCTTGGTGCTGTAACCTTTGGTTCCACTCCTTGGAGAGAAAAGAGGTGGCATGGTCTGTTAGAATAGTTCTCAGTTTTCCCACTAATGTATTTTGTGAACTGTCTAAATTTCTAATTGTCCCTCATGCATTGGCTTTTTAGACAGGATACAGAGCAACAAATTTCGAGAAGATGTCATAAGTAACCAAGATATACCTAAATCTCCTATATGGTGGCAATGGCCCATAAAAATCTATAGCTAATAGATCATTTGGCTGATTAGGAATAATGGGTTGCAAGATTCCTACATATGAGTGACTAGTATACTTGGATTTTAAACAAATTTCACAATACTTAAGATGTTGTAGTATTGAGGCATACATATTGGGCCAGTAGAATAGTCTCTTAATAACATATTCCACTTTTCTAGGTCCATAATGCTCATACAAGCAGTGAACATAATAGATTAATTTTCCCCTAATACTTGTGGGGATGTATATTCTCCATAAAGTCTCCTGATGTTCAACTGTCTGGTGATGCAATAAATCCTGTTTTATACAATATCAGATGATGGTTTTATTTGTTATCATTCTATTAACTGCGTCACCTTTAATTTTTTTAGACAAATAGGCCAATATTGGCTGTAATTTAGGATCTTGGCTTTGTACCTTGTGTAATTGACTCAACTTTTTTTCCACAGAATCATCAACAACAAGGGTTATTGCTGCTATATATGCTTGGTCTAGATTTACATGTTGTGGTTGGATTATCATGGTATTCCTACTGAGAATATCTGCAACCACATTTTCTTTGCTTTTACAATATTGAATTTGGTAGTTGAATTGTTGCAGAAATAGGCTCCATCGTATCAGCCTTTTATTGTTCAAATAGCTTCTATTCAGAAACTCTAGGCTCATGTGACCCGTTATTACGAAAATGTGGAATCCCACCTGGTACTGCTTAAGCTTTTGAAAGGCACAAACCACTGCTAATGCTTCTTTTTCAGTTGTAGTATAATGTAATTCAGGCCCTCTCAGAAGATGACTAAGAAAGCAAAGTACCTGTGGTCTGTGATCTTGATCTAATTGGAATAAGATCACCCCCATCCCATATCCACTGCTATCAGTCTGTATATAAAAGGTAGCTTCAAAGTTGGGATATCCTAATATGATTTGTTCAAGGAATTTAGTTTTAATGAGGTTCATTTCTGTGGAATGTTGCTCTGTCCATTTCCATCTAGTGACCTTTCTAAGTAATTGGGATAAATAAATGGTGTCAAATGCAAAATTTTTATAAAAGCAATGGTAAAAATTGCAGACACCAAAGAAGGATCTTAGCTGCTTTTTATTTTCTGGCTGTGGAAAGTTCCAGATTGCACTTATTTTATCAGGGTTTGGTTTTATTCCATCCACTCCCACCGGATGTCCTAGAAATGGTATTTCTTGTACAGCAATAGTGCTCTTTACTAGATTAATTTTTTTCTCCTTACATTCAGTTAAAAAGGTATTTAGATGTTGGAGATGTTCTGCTGCATTACTTGAGGCAATGACTATATCATCAACATATGTTGTGATGACATTTTAAACTTCTTCTGATAGTGCTCTATCTAGGCATCGGATCAAGCCTGTGCTGCTATTTATAAGACCAAAGAGCATCCTTTCAAACACATACAAATGACCCTCATGTCTAAATGTAGTATACTTTTGATCCTCTGGGTGCAAGTAGATTTGCCAATAACTGGCAGTCATATCAAAGGTACTGAAAATAGTTTTACCTCTGAATCTGAATAGCAACTATTGTATAGTGGGAGGGACATCTCATTCTGGGATGGTTAATCAGTTTAAAAACCTTGCATCTAAGGATACTCTGACAGTGCTATTATTCTTTCGGACAATAACCAAAGGGTTGTTATATGCAGATGGATATTTTTTATGACATTCCATTCCACCATTTTTCTAACTTGGGCATTGACTTCAGCCCTGTATTGGTAGGGGATGGGGTATATTTTACATTGATATGGTTCTGAATTCATTAATCGAATCCGATGCACATACCCGTTAATAATGCCAGATTTTCTGGAAAACACTTCCATGAACTTACAAAGAAGGTGAAACATTTTCCCTCCTAAATCATGGTCTATACTCTCAATTCCTATTAATTTATGTCTCACATTCTGCTGAGTGGAGGCCTTTTGGATTGTAGCAATGCTGGCTTGATGAAATGGTACTACTTCTTCCAGGACTTCATCTCCAGTCTGACAGCTTATGTGTTTGTTATAAAAATCAATCACACTCCCATGCCTATTTAAAAAATCATATCCTATTATTACCTCATATATAAGGCCTTGCATGATCAAGAAGGCATGTTCATATGAGTGAGATCCTATTTTTAGGGTAAGCCATATTTTCTGGGTAAATAGTTGGCCTTTTTGCCATTAGCTAATATAATAGCAGATTGCTTCATAGGGAATTTGGGCATTTCCTCATCCTCCCTTAGCATTTTGTGATACAGTGCCTCAAAGATTATTGACACCTGGCTCCCTGTGTCCACCAATGCATTGGTTTCTATTCCTAAAATGACCAGTTTGACCTCTGGACAGCCACCTAAAGTGTAACATGCTGGCAAATGTTCACTGGCAGATCATTACCTGTGTCCCAACCTAAATTTATTGTTAAAATATTGTCCTTGTTCCCCAAGTTAGCAATGGGCTCCCGCAGTAGGGAACATTCCATCAAGGCCCATTTTAGTTTGTTGGACTAGTTCTTGACTAGATCTTTATAGACTTTTGCTGCACCTTATGTGGAACATTATTACTAATTCCCGAGCAACTGGCTACTGGACTTCTATTTCTGTTAATTATGGATCTATTTTGCATTTGCTGATGGAATTATTCCCAGGCCTACCTATGTGTGGTTTACTGGGTTTTGTGGGAAAGTGTCGGCCTAACTGGTTGTTTCCAACTCTCATACTGGAGACTTTATAATTATAGTTCTCCTTCCTCCTAGGATAACCTTCAGTCATACTTTCTGTTGCTCCTAAGGCATCTAACATATCTGCAACTCTGTCTAGGGTGTATACATCAGCAGCTATTAGGGCCTGCTCTACCTGTTTGGGGAAGTTCCTTCTGGTTATCCTAATGATTTGGGGCTCAGATAAGGGACATGCTGTAAGCATTTTTAAAGTAGCAGCCTGACTGTGGAAGAACTGAGTATAAGTTCCTTCTCTAGGGGTATATTTTTGCTGGCTAATTTTGTACTTCAGACTATCCTGTTTCTCTTCACTCCAGAATGTCTGAAGTAGCATACTCTTAAAGTCCTCATATGTTTCGGGTCTATAAAAGAGTGCATGCCACCAACTTTTTGCTGAGGCATGAAGGTGGTTGCTCGCGACTGCTAATTTTTTTCGGTCATTTAGTCGACTCAAAGAAAACAGTTCATCGAGACCATTCAAATATTCTATGGGATTTTACCCATATTCACCCCTAAAAACTTTCACTTGTATATATTTAGCTATATGGCTACTTCTTCCCTCATTTATTAAACTATCTTCCTCTTCCTCTGTCTTTCTGGAACCCTTCTCTACTATCTGCCCACTTTCTATTCCTATAGGATTGTTTTCATATATCTCGGGCCCTAAACTTTGTGGTATTCTACATGACCCACTACTTGTGGTTGCCTTAACTTGCATTTCTTTTATTTCAGTCAGTTTGTCTTCCATCATTATTAATAATTGATGGTTTAGGTCTTTTTCCTGGCAACGCAGGTATTCTTTCACTTCCTCCACTATCATTCTCTGCTGATTTTCCAGCTTTTCATTAAAGTCAAATTGATCCTTCTGGCTATTGACTTCTAATTCTATTACATGTTGTTTTAGACCTTCTATCTCTTCTCTTGTGGTCCCTGCCATTTGCTCCCCTATACTCTGTACCTCTTTCTGTACTTTCTTTAGCTCATGATCTGATTTACTCTGCTTTTTTCCTGATCTTTATATTCTACTTTTAACTGTTTTTGTACTGCAGCTACCTCTAATTTAAAAATATTAATATCACTGCTAATACCCTCTTTAAAATTATTCTGAGCTAATTTAAGGCTTTCATTTTTGTTAAATATTTTCCTGTACCCTTCTTGTACAGATACTAACTCTTCCTTTACCACACTAAAACTTTTCTCCCAACTTTTTGAATTGTTGTCAATTTATCAGCAAGTTCCTTATATCTTATGTCACATCTATCATTGAACTCTTGCCATTTATTTTTTAACTCTATTTTAATATTCTCTATTTTTTGAGATTGTTGATCTATTTTAGTATCCAATCTTTGAGATTGTTGATCAAATTTCTGATTTATCTCTTGTTTTTTTTCCTTACTCTTTTTTTTTATTTAAAAAATTTTTTGATTGCTGATCGAATCTCTGATTCATCTGATTAATTATAACTTGAAACCACTCTGGAGGGCCTTGTTTTACTACTTCCTCCATTCCTTCCATGACAAATTCTTTATCCCCTTTCATATTACTCTCTTTTTTATACATATTTATAAACTTATAAAATATTTATATTACTTATTTCTGTTCTGCTTTTATTCTGTTTGATTTATTATGTTCTGCTCCCTGATTTCCTATACATCCAGAGTTAAACACCTTTATATATCCACCCATATACTTTATAATTTCCAACCACTCTTTCTTAGCCATAATTCTCTTCATCCATCCATATTTCAAGTGTCTTTATTTAACTTAACCTCCATCATCACTCATTTTTTTACTTATATATGATTGATAGAGTATAAGGTCATATTCCTTATTTAAATAATATTTATTTAAGAATAAGTTATCTCTGTATTAGTGTGTCCTTTTTATACCATCATTTGTCTAGTTTTTCATGCTTTTATAAAACTTAACTCTCTCTATGCTCTATTTTAATACACTAAGCAAAAGAAAAAAAATTACTTATATAACATATGTGCCTATATTTATAATAGAGTTCACATCTCAAGTTATTCATATACTCATCTATCCTTCTAGAGATCTGACAGATATTGACAGCCAAAAGAATGATTAGCAATTCACAATCATGAGATAGATAAAAGAATCCAATCACTGCACTTAGAGCACACAATGCTCCATGAACACTCAGATGATCACCCCAATTCAATCACTCTAAGCTACTACAACCCATAATAGTTTATTGCAAACACTGTTGCATTGTCCTGCTTACTTCCAAGTCTTAGGGGCTTTAATTCATCAAATACTGCCTTGCTTATCTTTAA